>CP092865.1:1653457-1667237 GCA_030710605.1 Cordylochernes scorpioides
TGTGTGTGTGTGAATGTGAGTAAGTGTCTATTGTATAAACACAAGGTATATAATAAAATTATAGTGTGTGACGTTTCTGTAACAGCATTGTTATCATCTTCAGACAAAAGTACTGAGTTTGTACCATTCAGTACTTTTGTCTGAAGATGGTAACAATGCTGTTACCGAAACGTCACACACTATTTATTTATTTGGATTTGGTCTTATTACCTTGTGTTTATAATCTATAATCCAAATTGTGCCTTATCAGTATATTGTATAGGTTAACATAATGGTAGAATTGTTGTTGTCGTGTCCAATGAAGAAATGTCTCCATACATCTCTATCACAGCAGCAGCAATGTCCACTATCTAGGGTGTGTAAAGCTGCTGCTCTTGGTAGAATTGGTAGAATTACTCGCAGTTAATTTAACCCCATGCTGCTGCTGTAGGTGGCCATCTTGGAGTACTTGGAGGAGAAGTACCCGCAGCCTGCTCTGCTGCCTTCTGACCTGGTGGCCAGGGCTAAGGTAGGTACCCTTGCTCACTGAATACATTGTGATTGTAACAAGTCCACTTCAGGGAACACTTAACAACCATCATGACTGGGTGAAGTCTTTGTCATTAAGACTGGGAGCACTACTCAGTAGCGGGCCACTGACTTAGCTCCAATATGAAATAGCCACCTCTGACATGGGGAACAGACGCCATGTGAAGCAGTTGCTAACATGGAGTACAAACATCCTGTGTCCTTGGAGCCCTTACAGGTTTTAGAGTGAGCTTGTTACTGCTCCCCCTCCTCCATCCAGGCTTGGGACTGCCAAAGGTGGAGTTAGACCACTCAGTAATTTATATAATAACCAAAAGTTTAAAAGTGAAGGAGAAGTGTTCAATATATTGTAGCTTTTTTAAAGCCCAAGCTTCAAAACTACATAATTCTACAACAGGTGTAATTTTAATTGAACGCTTGGAAAAATATTTTTTAAAAATGAGACATATTATTTACATAAATTGAAGTAAGATTGTTAATTAGTTTAATTTACATGATGCTCTAGGGGGGGGGGGGCAATTGTGATATATATATTCCATATATAGTTTTAAAATAATAGAATTGCTAGAAAATATATTGAACTAGCGCAATGCCCATCTTTATTAAAGGCTAAAAAAAAAAAGATTCAGTCAAGAGCTGTTTATTCACTTGAAATTATTATATTTATTCATTATTATCAAATCAGACGCAATATCCAACTAGAGATTCTCACACCAAAGATATAAACAAGTTAATTCACAAATCCAAATAAATAAATAGTGTGTGAAATGTTACCCACTATTTATTTATTTGGATTTGGTTTTATTACCTTGTGTTTTTAATTTATAATCTAAATTGTACCTAAACATTCCAAGTTTAAAAATTTCACATTGTTTTAACCCTGATTATAACCACACAAATCCTAGGTTATATTGTTATACCAAGATTCAACTATATTTCATAATTTGTCTGTTTTGTGTGTTAAGAGAAAATCTCTGACATATTCTTGAAGTTGTTTTCTAACAAGTTATCTTTCTACTTGCCTTCTCAACCCAATTAACATCATCCTATTGAAGTGTTCCCCACAAACTCCTTCTTTGGTCACATGGGTCTGTGTTCTCTCCCCACAAGTATAAGAGATGTGTGAGGTCCGTAGGTCCGGGCTGTGGTGGAGACCATCACCTCCGGCATCCAGCCCTTACAAAACCTGAGAGTTCTTCTCAAGTTGAAGGATGAAGCTGACCGCGGACCCTGGGCTAAACATTGGATTGCCTCTGGTTTCATTGGTAGGTCCTTCCCTCCCTGCTGTTCTCCCTTCATCATCCTCCTAGTGTATTGTCACAAAGGCCTCGTCAAATAGAGGTACAAGCTGAGATTGGTACAAGAGACCAATCTCTTTAACTCACCACCCCAAAGATGTAACGGCAGCTAGCATACCTACAGGATGTATAGTAAATGATCAGTGAGCACATTACTGATGGTACTCTGTGGAGTTGACTTATTGTAATATATATCCACATGTAAACTTATGTCTGATGTTAGCCTAAAAGGAAATAAAGACTTTTAAACTTCCAGATACTTTTTGCTGATTAATGTTAACTAGCGAATACGAGGACGTTATAAAAGGTAAGGTGTTTTCTACTGTTGAATTAAAGTAGGTAACTTGGTTGGAATTTTTCTCATCTTTGTTCTGCTGTAGAAACATAAGACAAAAAGACCAATTCTATACTTTGGTGCTTTTTTTATGATGATGGTAACAATGTTGTTACTGAAACATTGCAAACATTTAATTAATTTGTATTTGGTCCTGTTGTCTTATGCTTCTAATCTTCTTTCACAGAGCTGACTGCTACAGGGCGCATCCCCAGGTGGCAGATAATAGAATGACCTTCAGATATGAAGGCGAAACAAGCAGAATAACTTTGATGAAAAGCAGTCGCGGACCAACAGCATTGTTAAAAAGAGGAGAAAGACCTCTTTAAAAATCCTGAGTTCAACTGACTCGGTTGATAGACCTCAGCAAGGGTTCCTCTCCAGGAATACAGAGGAGCTACATCTGTACTCATGTTAGAGTTGACAGCAAAGGCTTCCATGTTAGGAACAGTCTCAAATTACAGGCAAAGTCGGACAAAGTGTGCCTGAATCATGGTGCCATGATCAATGAAGCTGCATCCCTACATCCCATTCCATTAGGTCACTCATGGAATTTGTGTAATCTTTGCACAAGGGGAAAGGATACAACAAAACTACAATCCAAATTGTGCCTTACCATTGCCCTGTTTTGTTTTAGTTTCATCTATTGATAAGGCACAATTTGGATTATAGATAATAAACACAAGGTAATAAGACCAAATCCAAATAAATAAATACTGTGTGATGTTTCGATAACAGCGTTGTTACCATCTTCAGACAAAAGTACTGAATGAGAAATTTTACTACAGCATGTTTTTACTTGATAACAGGAACTATTTAAAACATGCTGTGGTAAAATTTCTCATTGGGTACTTTTGTCTGAAGATGGTAACAACGCTGTTACCGAAACGTCACACACTATTTATTTATTTGGATTTGGTCGTATTACCTTGTGTTTCATCTATATTTTTATCTTCCTGTGTATATAGCAAGGCTTACATTTGTGGTAACTTTTGTCAGGGGAGTAAGTCTACATCTCACAAATTATCTTTTATTTGTGTTCTATATAAATGATTTCTAATCTTATCTTTTAAAATACGATGGAACCTCTCATAAGAGACCATAGCTTACACTTACATGGATACTCCTGGTCTTCCCGGAGGAGGTCTCTTATCAGAAATTGGACTATGTCAGGTTGAGTTATTTTTGTCAATGTTTACATAGATGGTGGCTCGTGGGAGGCTGCTGTAGTTTTTACACATTCCAGCACCAACTTATTAACTTCATTCCCCAGCCAATCCAGTAGGACAAACCTCTCTGTAAAGGACAACACTTAGTTACAAAGCCAAAGTATCCTTTAGTTAAAATGATCATTTTGGTGATGAAAACTATCCTTTGTTAGAAAGGTGTCCTCTCTTGGAGTTTCCACTGTAAATGTGCAAATATGTATTTATATTAAATATCCATATATACAGTAGAACTTACGTAATTAGACCCTCTCATTAATGGACACTACTCTAATTAGTACAGTTTTTAAGTACCAAAATGACCATTTTTACTATTTAGCTGCTCTCCGGTAAAAGGACATCTTACCATAAAGGACACTTTGGCTCTGCAACTAGGTGTTGCCTTTTAGAGAGAGGTTGGCTACTGTATATGCAAATTTAATGTTTCCTTTTTGCATATGCTCAAGTTATGTAACATCAATGCCCACTCCCAATCACCAAGATAAGATATACAGTGTATATATACATGATCTTTATCTCCCTTGCATCTCGCTGTGGTAACACAAGATGGCGGCAGCACTGGAGGAAATGCTGAAGCGCACGTCCGGGAAGTACTGCTACGGGGATGTGGTCACCCTGGCGGATGTCTGCCTGGTCCCACAGGTCTACAATGCCCAGCGGTTCGGTGTGGACCTCGCACAGTTCCCCACCATCACTCGGATCAACTCGGAGCTACTGCAGCTAGAGGCCTTCAAGGAGTCCAGCCCTGCCAACATGCCGGACTGCCAGTAGTCCATTGTTGACGGATTCTATTACATTTGTCACTCTGTTTAAACCCACAGTTATCTTACTTACTTACCTCAATCTTCCATACTACTCCAACACCCATAATTAGAATTTTTTTTTGCTTATCCTTAGTACACATGGTACAGGCCATGATAATCATGGAAGGTAGAAGTAGACAACTACTTTTTACTGTAAGTGCACCACCAGATGTCTACACATGTGAAAAGCAGTACATAATTAGAGTAAAAATTTAAGAATCTATAAAATATAAAAATCTAAACACAAGGTAATAAAACTAAATCTCCAAACAAATAAATAGTAGATTTGGTCTTATTACCTTGTATTTCTAATCTATAATCTGAATTGTTATGAGACCAAGGTAAACACAATGAGTTTATTTATATAAGAGGCTGTGAGACAATAACATCCATCAACAGGCTATTACATGAATATTTGTCTGAAAGGTCGCAGCTTTTTGAATAAAGAAACTTGTAACGTTTACCTTTGGTCTCTTCCAACAATAATATTTTGTAATTCCTTCTCTTATATTCCAAATTTTATCTAATCTAAATACAATAACTTCTCATACTGACCCTACTGCAATATAAAAAATATTAACAGAGCCTATATAAAAAAGTACACACACAATAGTTTCAATTAATAATATCAATTTATATTATAAAGCTATTTTAAAAAATATTATTTTAGCGAGTTAGATGATTAGTAAATCAACTAACTTTAATTCAACACTTCCTTTAATTCAACCGAAAGCTCTGATCCTTTGGGGTGTTGAATTAAAGAGGTTTGACTGTATGTATTTACATAAACATCTTGTTGTGCCATATATGTATATATTATTCCAACAATATATATACATTCTCAACATATCCTCTCAGTTTGCCTCCTTATAAAGCCTACACTTTCCTCTATTAATACATTTTTTACTGAAATAGATGTCTCCAGAACTCTTAATAACTTTTTTAAAGATTTTAAATTTGAATAAAAAATTATTTTTTTTAATACATTGAGAAAGCTAGTCAGCTCCGGATTGACCCCTAGTTTGCATATTTACTGGTTTTTCTAAAAGGATTTATTGCACAACTTTATTTTTTTCAGGAGTTTTCAGCAATAATTTGTGGAATTCCATATCCCCTCCTTCACCTAAGTAAATGGTTGAGAGTTTGGTAGGTTTTGGCCACGGCAATATGCAAATTAGGTTCCTTAGTCTCTTTATCGATAGAATCCTTACAAACAGTCCATCAAATCCTGATGTAGTTCTTCATTGAAATGTGCCATCTTCCTCAATATATAGTACCTTGTTTTCTACATGTTGTCTGTGGCCAACGATGACACCTAGTTGCAGAGCCAAAGTGTCCTTTAGGGAGAGGTGTCCTCTTACCAGAGAGCTACTAAATAGTAAAATGGTAATTTTGGTGATAAAGATTTGTCTTTTGTAACCTCTAATAGAGGTTCCACTGTAGTGTCACTTATCAGGAGTCCCAATTAACAGAGGTCTAAATTATCAGGAGTCCCAATTATTTATAACCCCAAATATTATTAGAGGGATTTACTATATGTAAATAGGCTGGAGTGGTGAACATCTGTTTCTCCAGCTGTTACCAGAAATAGAACAAATTTTCCAATATGTAAGTGTGGTATATATATATGAATCACCACCTAGATTTTCACTCTCTGGAACAATATTGGTACAGTACACCTGTGTATTGTGTGGTTATATAGTGCCTTGTTTTCATACAGATAACTTTTATAGACATTTACCCCCTTTTTTATAGATAAATGTTTACCTTGGTGTTGTATTTTCAAGTCTTTTTCTATATTGTTGTTGAGAGAAATAAATATGTTTTAAATTTCAGAATTGACTTTTCTCATTGCAAATACATCTTCATTATTCAATGATGCCATTGAATCAACATTGTTGTATATTTACCAGGAGTGTACAATACTGGGAGCCAAGTGAACCTGGTGGAAAATGGGCCCTTGACTGTTAAAATCTGTGATTGCAGGACAGTTGAGCATTGGAATTAAATGGTAAATTTCAGATTCCAAAGGTCGCAGATGATATTTGCTTGATTGTTGTATATGTTTGTTATAAGATCATAAAGGTGACAAATACAGTAGCTAACTGTAGGATTAAAACTCTTAAAATCACGATCATTAAAAAACAATAATAAACATTAAGAGGAGCTTCTTGTGTAAATTTCTTTAATACCGCAAGCTTTCGAACAAAACGTTCTTCAACGGGCGTTTACTATCGTACGGTTTTACTATCCACGCCCGTTGAAGAACGTTTTGTTCGAAAGCTTGCGGTATTAAAGAAATTTACACAAGAAGCTCCTCTTAATGCTTATTATTGTTTTTTAATGACAGTAGCTAACCTTTCTCTAAAGAACAACACCTAGTTGCATAGCCAAAGTGTCCTTTGTTAAGAGGAGTACTCTCACCGGAGAGCAGCTAATTGGTAAAAAATGGTAATTTTGGTGATGAAAACTGTCCTTTGTTGAAAGGTGTTTTGTTACCTCTTAAATATATGGTCTCATTACCGTGTGAAAGTGCCAATACCTATCTATAAACGGCATTAGAAATAGGTCCTAAGCACAGTTGGTACAGTGGAGTGAACCCAGGAGGAGCTCTGAACAACAGACAGCACCAAACAACACTAACAAGATTTAGAACAGGCCATCTCAAGCCATTGAAGATAGAAAATAACAACAAAATCTACCCCACTTTCCCAAAATGTAGCTTGGTACCTGCAGCTCCAGAACACATTTTGTCTTGCATTAGATTCACTAAACAGGACCTTTGGGAGAGGCCGCTGCTTATTATAAAACAGCTTGAGGAGCATGAACTCATGGAATTCGTGTAATCTTTACACAAGGGGATAAGAAACAACAAATGGGTTAGAGAGAAAATTGACAGATTCTCCAGTATCTGCCAAGGCCAGGTGGAGATAGACACTTGCTGAAGATAGATATTGCAACCCCAGAGATATCTTGGATGACCTTGATACCATGATAACCTCTGGGCAGACACGTCTTGCTGCAATGTCAACTTATCTGCAACTCCTAGCCTGATGTACCAATGTACAATTTCTACAATTGAAATATAGAATTCTATATCAAAATAGTCTCTTTTATCTATAGTCCCATTTATCAGTAATTTTAATTAGGTGCACAGTAGCCAACGATGACACCTAGTTGCAGAGCCAAAGTGTCCTTTAGTGTCGTCTTACCAGAGAGCTACTAAATAGTAAAATGGTAATTTTGGTGATAAAGACGTGTCTTTTGTAACCTCTAATAGAGGTTCCACTGTAGTGTCAGTTATCAGGAATCACAATTAACAGAGGTCTAAATTATCAGGAGTCCCAATTATTTATAACCCCAAATATTATTAGAGGGATTTACTATATGTAAATAGGCTGGAGTGGTGAATATGTAAATATTTAAAATACAATATAACGCGGCTTATGATTGTAAAATGAAAATTGCAATTATACAGCGAATGTTTCTTTTAAATGAAAAATTGAATTTTATTTAAAAGAGAAATAGCGATTATTTCTAACTTAAGGATGAAGTATGATAGGATGAATTGTGAAGAGTAATGATAAACGGAAAAATAAAAGTGTCCAGGGATGGGAATCGAACCCACAGTGTTCTGCTTACCGGGCAGATGCCATGTCCACTAGGCTACCCTGGACATATTTCTCCGTTCGTAAATATTATATAAAGTAATTTAAAATACAATATAACGCGGTACAATACAATATATCCCGGTAAGCGGAACACTGTGGATTCGATTCCCATCCCTGGACACTTTTATTTTTCCGTTTATCATTACTCTTCACAATTCATCCTATCATACTTCATCCTTAAAGTTAGAAATAATCGCTATTTCTCTTTAAAATAAATTTCGATTTTTCGTTTAAAAGAAACATTCGCGGTATAATTGCAATTTTCGTTTTACAATATGTAAATATGTCTTCTATCATCTTATATACAGTAGAACAACCTCTCTGTAAAGTAAACTTGTCACAGAGCCAAAGTGTCCTTTAGGAATAGGTAGTTGTCCTCTTACCAGAGAGTTGCTAATTGATATCTTCTTTAATATATGGCCAACCTTGTCACCTACTATAATTCAACCAGTTTTCATATTTCTACTAAGTAAATTGAATTGAAGTAAATGGCCTAATTGGGATTAAGAAAAATAAATAAAGTAAGTGTTGAATTATTCTTTCCTTCAATGTCTTCCTCTACTGAGGGTAGGCCACATGGTCTCTCCATATCTCCCTCCTTCAGTGTCTTCCTCTACTGAGGGTAGGCCACATGGTCTCTCCATATCTTCCTTCTTCAGTGTCTTCCTCTACTGAGGGTGACTGGCCACATGGTCTCTCCATATCTTCCTCCTTAATGCATTCCTCTACTGAGGGTGGGCCACATGGTCTCTCCATATCTTCCTTCTTCAGTGTCTTCCTCTACTGAGGGTGACTGGCCACATGGTCTCTCCATATCTTCCTCCTTAATGCCTTCCTCTACTGAGGGTGGGCCACATGGTCTCTTCATATCTCCCACCTTCAGTGCCTTCCTCTACTGAGGGTGGGCCACATGGTCTCTACATATCTTCCTCTACTGAGGGTGACTGGCCACATGGTCTCTCCATATCTTCCTCCTTCAGTTCCTTCCTCTACTGAGGGTGGGCCACATGGTCTCTCCATATCTCCCACCTTTAGTGTCTTCCTCTACTGAGGGTGGGCCACATGGTCTCTCCATATCTCCCTCCTTCAATGCTTTCCTCTAGTGAGGGTGACTGGCCACATGGTCTCTCCATATCTTCCTCCTTCAGTGTCTTCCTCTACTGAGGGTGAGCCACATGGTCTCTCCATATCTCCCTCCTTCAATGCTTTCCTCTAGTGAGGGTGACTGGCCACATGGTCTCTCCATATCTTTCTCCTTCAGTGTCTTCCTCTACTGAGGGTGACTGGCCACTTGGGTCTCCATATCTTCCTCCTTCAGTGTCTTCCTCTACTGAGGGTGGGCCACATGGTCTCTCCATATCTCCCACCTTCAGTGTCTTCCTCTACTGAGGGTGACTGGCCACTTGGGTCTCCATATCTTCCTCCTTCAGTGTCTTCCTCTACTGAGGGTGGGCCACATGGTCTCTCCATATCTCCCACCTTCAGTGTCTTCCTCTACTGAGGGTGACTGGCCACATGGGTCTCCATATCTTCCTCCTTCAGTGTCTTCCTCTACTGAGGGTGGGCCACATGGTCTCTCCATATCTCCCACCTTCAGTGTCTTCCTCTACTGAGGGTGACTGGCCACATGGTGTCTCCATATCTTCCTCCTTAATGCCTTCCTCTACTGAGGGTGACTGGCCACATGGTCTCTCCATATCTTCCTCCTTAATGCCTTCCTCTACTGAGGGTGACTGGCCACATGGTCTCTCCATATTTCCCACCTTCAATGCCTTCCTCTACTGAGGGTGGGCCACATGGTCTCTCCATATCTTCCTCCTTAATGCCTTCCTCTACTGAGGGTGACTGGCCACATGGTCTCTCCATATCTTCCTCCTTAATGCCTTCCTCTACTGAGGGTGACTGGCCACATGGTCTCTCCATATTTCCCACCTTCAATGCCTTCCTCTACTGAGGGTGGGCCACATGGTCTCTCCATATCTTCCTCCTTAATGCCTTCCTCTACTGAGGGTGACTGGCCACATGGTCTCTCCATATCTTCCTCCTTAATGCCTTCCTCTACTGAGGGTGACTGGCCACATGGTCTCTCCATATTTCCCACCTTCAATGCCTTCCTCTACTGAGGGTGGGCCACATGGTCTCTTCATATCTTCCTCCTTAATGCCTTCCTCTACTGAGGGTGACTGGCCACATGGTCTCTCCATATTTCCCACCTTCAGTTCCTTCCTCTACTGAGGGTGGGCCACATGGTCTCTCCATATTTCCCACCTTCAGTGCCTTCCTCTACTGAGGGTGGGCCACATGGTCTCTCCATATCTCCCACCTTTAGTGTCTTCCTCTACTGAGGGTGGGCCACATGGTCTCTCCATATTTCCCACCTTCAGTGCCTTCCTCTACTGAGGGTGGGCCACATGGTCTCTCCATATCTCCCACCTTCAGTGCCTTCCTCTACTGAGGGTGGGCCACATGGTCTCTCCATATCTCCCTCCTTCAATGCCTTCCTCTACTGAGGGTGGGCCACATGGTCTCTCCATATCTTCCTCCTTCAATGCCTTCCTCTACTGAGGGTGGGCCACATGGTCTCTCCATATCTTCCTCCTTCAGTGTCTTCCTCTACTGAGGGTGGGCCACATGGTCTCTCCATATCTTTCTCCTTCAATGTCTTCCTCTACTGAGGGTGGGCCACATGGTCTCTCCATATCTCCCACCTTCAGTGCCTTCCTGTACTGAGGGTGGGCCACATGGTCTCTCCATATCTCCCTCCTTCAATGCCTTCCTTTACTGAGGGTAGGCCACATGGTCTCTCCATACTTCCTCCGCCATCCTCTTCATCTCCTTGTGTCGTCCAGTCCATTGTTTTAGATCGTCTAAGTATCCCTATTGTCTCCTTCCCCTAGATCTCTTCCCCTGAAGCTTTCCCTCCAACACTGTCAGCAATGTTGAATTAGAGCCAGTTGACGAAACATCGAGGGGTCGACCTTTCATATTAAATCTTACTTTTCCTTATTACTAATAATTGTATAGGGTTGCGGAACTACTGGTTTCCTGTGCTGCTCTTTTCCTGATATTGCACCTTGTACGAAGAATCTGTATAAGACTAATATCTTAATAAAGGCTTTGTGTGTGTGTGTGAATTAGAGCCAGTTGAGTTAAAGAGGTTCTAGTGTGTACATGTGAGTTGTTGTGTGGGGGACAATACAGAGATATGTGACACACAAGGTTTATTAGACAGCCTGGCTACAGGAATATCTCCTCATCCTGGAAACTGAAGGGAGGAGCAGATGGAGGTCGAGACAGTTTCAGGGCTCTCTGTCTCTGCACCTCGGCTCTCCGACTGAAATATCCCAGCAGCAGCTGGCAGCGCTGATCCTGGAGATCTCTCCTGCTCTGTGGCAGAGGTACATCTGGCACCACCTGGGCTGTACAGCACAATTGGTCCGTTGGCATCGTAGAACATGGTAGTGGAGGGATGCTGTGGTAGGACAATACCATTTCTCATACAAACCACATCATTGACTGTATTAGCTCATCCATTGATGAGGGTGATCTAAATCGTTGGTTTTCAAACGCTACAACCCGGGTTCGATTCCTGCATTGGGCACTTTTTTCTGTTTAAAAAAAAAATGCTCCAATGGCCTCTGATTCTTGCAAAAGTCTAACCCCACCAATGAGTGAAAGTAACCAAACAGAGCTCTGGCACATTTGTAAGTGCAAAGTCAAACTGCTTTTCACATGTGTAGACATGTGGTGCACTTACAGTAAAAGCAGTAACCTACATATTTATACCCACCATAATTATCATGGCCTTTACCACTTGTACTAGGGATAAGCAAAAAAAATCCATGGATGAGCTCTACTCATCCCCAGCCACAAACACCATCAACAAGTTCTACAGTTTGATACCCTGATAAAATGGTTGAGTGGAGATTAGAAAGAAGACCATTCCTATACAGTCTAACCATCCTAATCCAAATAAATAGTGTGTAATGTTTCGGTAACAGTGTTGTTACCATCTTCAGACAAAAGTTCTGAAAAGTTCTGCAATTTAAATTTAAAACTATTTTTTACAGACCTTTTAAAAATAGAAAACAATGAAGCATTAAAAATTTGCATCAATTTTCGGTAATAGATGGATTGAAAGGGGAAATGAACGTTTTCATTATTGATTGTTTTCCTATTTATTGTGAATAGAGGTTTGTTCAAGTGACATTTTTTACCTTATTTATCTATTTACAACACAGTTAATTTACATACATAAGGAGCTCTATTTGCCTATCTACCTTCTGTTGTCAGCATGCACATTCACTTACACATTGATTTACACCAAGTGAGAGCAAATAACCAACTACACACATATGTAACATGGGAGTATGTAAAGGTTCTATGTAAATAGGTTACCTTCAGAGGAGCTCTGAGACAAAGAGTGAGGGCTCTCAGTCACCGGATGAGGTGGGGTCTCCTTGGACTGAGATTCTTGGATTGAAGCCTGGCTGGCTGAAACATTGCAAGAATCTAGAGAAAATATAAAAAATTTAATGTACTCCGCATATATTCTCACATTATTTCACCTATCCTGTTAAGGGGAGCAGTAACAAGCTCACTCAAAAACCTGAGCTCAGCTGGCCCGGCTGATAGTACCCTGTAAGGACTCCAGGGATACAGGATGTACTGTATGCTAGGAGCAGCTGTACATGGTGTCTGTTCCTCATGTCAGACATTTCATATTGGAGCTAAGTCAGCGGCCTGTTACTGAGTAGTGCTCCCAGTCTTAATGACAATAACATTCTACTTCACCCAATCTCTACAAGCTTCATACCCTAATATGATTGTGAGTGGAGATAAGAAGAGGTTATAGCTAAAAGAAAATAAGATCTAATCCAAATAAATTAATAGTGTGTGATGTTTTGGTAACAACGCTGTTTACAAACATCACACACTAATTTATTTGGATTAGATCTTATTTTCTTGTAGCTATAACCTCTTCTTCTTTTCTTATCTCCACTCACAATCATATTAGGGTATGAAGCTTGTAGAGATTGGGTGAAGTAGAATGTTATTGTCATTAAGACTGGGAGCACTACTCAGTAACAGGCCGCTGACTTAGCTCCAATATGAAATGTCTGACATGAGGAACAGACACCATGTACAGCCGCTCCTAATATGGAGTACAAACGCTTCTCATCCTGTATCCCTGGAGCCTTTACAGGGTACTATCAGCCGGGCCAGCAGAACCCAGGTTTTGAGTGAGCTTGTTACTGCTCCCCCTCCTCCTTTTTCATCTGGGCTTGGGACTGGCAAAGGTGGTAGAGTTGTATAACCTCTTTAATTTAACCACCTATAATTCAACACTTGCTTTAATTCAACCATTTATCTTAAGAAATTTAAACTATTTTTAATGCATATGATTCTTTTATGAATAAAATAGTTTTCTACTGCCTTTACTGCAATGATAAATTAATGGGAGAGCCTGGCTCATCAGTGGTTAACCCTCCCATGCGGTGTCACCAGTTCAACCTACCATACCGCTGGAATATTGCATTGGGCTGTTTTATACCGATACTGAAGCTGACCTCGTGGAAAAGGTATTTTAAATGTAATATGGACATAAGCTTTGAGGGGACAGTAGAAATACATAATTATAAAAATATAACATGCTTTGAGCAATGCTCTGCTACAAATAGAAAATAAAACATTTTATTTTATATTATAAAGACAAGGTAATAAGACCAAATTCAAATAAATAAATAGTGTGTGATGTTTCGGTAACAGCGTTGTTACCATCTTCAGACAAAAGTACTGAATGAGAAATTTTACCACAGCATGTTTTAAATAGTTCCTGTTATCAAGTGTGTAAATTATTTAAAACATGCTGTGGTAAAATTTCTCATTCAGTACTTTTGTCTGAAGATGGTAACAGCGT
>CP092865.1:1674310-1694528 GCA_030710605.1 Cordylochernes scorpioides
GATCAACCCCTCCCCAATATTTAAGACTCAAAGACAAAGGAAGCATTGCCTGTTTAAATGGTGGCTTGTATTCTAATCTTCCAGAATATCCTGTCACAAAATTTGATGTGTAAAAAAAAGGGCATATTTACTATAAAATGGTTAATTGCCGAATTCTTGAAAATTCACACAATTTGGATTATAATATTAAGTATCAACTATTTAAGAGATGCTGTGACACTTTTTATCTTTCAGTACTTCTGTCTAAAGATAGTATCAACACTGTTTCCAATGTATTACATATAATTTACTTATTTTGATTTGGTCCTGGTACTTTATGACCTTTATCTTGTGTTTGTGACCTTTATCATAATCCAATTTGAAAAAGGTAACAATGCTGTTGCAGAAATGTCATAGCCAACAGCTCTGTCACAGTACAATGGCTCCCAGCTTACATTGGGATTTCTGGAAATTAACTGGCAGACTCTCAGGCACAATATCTGGAGCTCTTTGCTATCCTGAGGCCAGAAAATGAACCACCCAACTAGACAAAAATGTCCTCCTATATACCATCAAGGTCCAATGCCAACAAGAATGGAAATCTAATGCTGCACATGGCTGGTTGACTGGTACAAAGCACCAACACTGGACAAGCACCAATTCTGTCCTCCCAAGGGAGCAGCAGTCCTTGATTTCCAGACTTACAATAACTTTCCAGATTGATTTCAAGATTTTCCCATTTTGTACTAAGTGCAATACTCAACCTGCAACCTCAAACCATATCATAGACTCATCCCCAGCTACAGACACCATCAACAAGCTCTACAGGCTTGATTCCATAATATGATTGAGTGGAAATATGAAAAAAGAATACTAAGTGTAACATAGAAAGAAAATGGTATAAAAATGAAATTGTACCAACAGATGGTGCAAGCCATCAGCAACTTTTAGTTGCACGATAAGGAGATGTGACTTTCACTTAATTTAACATAAAATGTTGATTGATAGAGCAAATTTCTGGTTTCTGTGGCAGCCTTGTTTGTCCTACACTTCCCTCTTTCAGACCACTGAATTCATGGTCATTTCTTTTTGACTGGTAGAAGCACCTGGCATGTACTTCCTACTATGTAGTGATGAGACAGGTCTTAGGAGGTTTATTATGAGGAGTCTCTCTGGTGGACCATGGTCACTAGGGGTGGTCCAGTGATAACAATCTATATTACAGTAGACTACTTACTATCAAACCTCCCTTTGAAAATTAAACGATTTATAGCCCGTCAAAGGATTCTATGGCTACTTTTCCGCTAGGATATCACAGGATTTTGGAACAGCGACCCTTTAAATTGCTACTTCTGCAATGCTGTCATCCAAGACAATTTGGTCCACTATCTATTCCATTGCCCATTCCTACATGAAAAGAGAATGGAAATTCACGAAATTTCGGAGCTAACGCACTACAATGAACAACATGTATTTAAAATCTTTACTACTCTCCTGCTGGATAAAACATTTGTTTATAAATATTTTAAAATTTTCAAGGCTATTGATAAAATGAGGGAAGAAGTGCTCAACTCCACAGACAATGGCTGATTGCTCCCCCTCCCCTCTAAATTGTTTTTCCTCCTCACTCATGTACATATATAACCTTTTAGGGGAATCCCCTTGTAAGACAATAGTGTCTTAATAAAGGTTTTTGTTGTTGTTGTTGTCTATTACAGTAGATCCTCCATGAGAGAACACTCATGCTAGAGGACGCCTCTCTACAAAGGACAGTTTTCATTTGCAAAATTACCATTTTTACTATTTAGCAACTCTCCTGTTAGAAGACACCTCTCTCTAAAGGACACTTTGACTCTGCAACTAGGTGTCCTTAGCAAGGAGGTTCTACTGTGTATATAATTCTAACCATTCAGTAATACACCCTCGGCACTGTGTACAGATTGGAGACAGCCAGAACAAAGACTGCTGAACAATAAGGAAAACATTTTCAAAAGGTGAGTATGGATATTCTCTTTACAAAGTTAATCCCGTTATTAAGGTATTGTACATTTCATTTTACAATGCACTAGCGCGCCATCTGTTATCAAATTACAAAACTATTCTAGATGCGTAATATTCTTTTTAAAAGAAAACAATTTCTACTGCCCTTACTGCAATGGAAAAATTCATTTTGTTTATTCCCCCTCCCAAAGCCTTTATTGGGGGTCGGTGGAAGGCTGGTTAAACCATTTGGTTTTCGACCAATAGGACCCGGGTTTGATTCCCGCATTGGACACTTTTTTTTCTGTTTAAAAAAAAAAAATGCTCCAATGGCCCCCGATTCTTGCAAAAGTCCAACCCCACCAGTGAGTGCAAGTAACCAAACGGGGCTCTGGCACATTTTTAAGTGCAAAGTCGAACTGCTTTTCACGTGTGTAGACATGTGGTGCGCTTACAGTAAAAGCAGTCACTAACTACCTATCATGATTATCATGGCCTGTACCACGTGTACTAGGGATAAGCAAAAAAAAAGCCTTTATTAAGACACCAATCAGATTCTCCTCTCATTGCCGGCTTGCAACGATATCCTCACAATGATCAATCATTTAGTGGAGGAGAAAATGAAGTTTCTTTTCCTGCTTACTACTTTGTAAAAGTTATACAGGAACAGAGCAACCATTTGACTTTATATGGGTCACTGGTTAAGGTTTATTTTTCTTTTGAACTAAGTATGGAACCATGCTATAACAACAACTTGGTTAGAACTTCAGAATCTTTATGGAATAATACCATAGAACCTCTCTGTAAAGGACAACATCTAGTTACAGAGCCAAAGTGTCCTTTAGGGAGAAGTGTCCTCTTACCAGAGAGTTGCTAAATAGTAAAAATGGCCATTTTGATGATGAAAACTGTCCTCTGTAGAGAGGTTGTATGTTATCAGGGGTGCCTCATCTTGGAGGGTCTTCTCTATATCAATTTTGAAGCAATAGTGGAACCACAAGCCTCTTTTATAACATTAACTTTGTTATAACATCCTAATTGTAAAGTTACAATTGTTTTAGACAATGTTATAACAACATAACATTTTCATCTCAATTGATGTATTAAAACAGTTTGCTTGTGTTAGAATCGAGAGCATTTCATATATTTTTTAGGTATAATGGAAGAAGCCCCGCTTTGGACGACATTGTTAAAATCGTGATGATTTTTATACTTTTACTATTTCCTGATCTCTACATGTCCAAATATTAGGGCGCCAGTGGCTGCAGAAAAGCAGACCACAAATTTATTCATCTATGGCACATGTAGAGACCTAAAGCTGTGCCGGCTAGCAATTAATGTTAAAAGGGAAATTAACCAATCAATTTTTTTGGTTAGACAAATTTTTATTTAGACTAATAAAATCTTTCAATGTACATCACGCAGATATATATAAGATTAAAAAAAAAGGTATTAAAAAAAACTATATGGTTAAAAGGGAGGGTTTTAAACTTTATACAAAAGGAAAAAAAAAAAAAAAGGCCTATCGTGCCAAAGTCCCAGATTACCCCGACCTGACCTACCTCGTCATCCAACCACCCATGTCCATGATTCGAAAAAATGGGCAGCTAAGGCCGCAGCCAGCGCCCTCCGCAACTCCAAGTCTTTTTTTTTTCTCAAGAAAAAAAATCAAATTCTTGTTAAGAAAAAAAATGTCAATCTTCCAATGTCAATATCAAAATGTCCAATCTCCAATAATGTAAATATCCCGCTTCCTTGTTCCAGTGTTGCTGGATTCACCCCCCAAGGCTATCATCCCTCTTCTCTCTATGAAAATAAAAAATAAAATTAAAAAATACATCTTAAAAAAAATGATAAAAAATAAATTAAATATAAAAAATTATTAAAGAAATATTCACAAAAAAAAATAAAATAAAAATACGAAAATATTGAATTAAAAAAAACAATTAATATTGTAGGATCTGGGCATCTTGGGGTCAGCTTGGGAAAGGTTCAGGGCTCGTGGTGGAGCTGGTGCTCTGCATGAAGATGGTGGAGTCAGGTCAAGCACCATAGGTCGGTGGCTTGACTACAGGAAGGGGTGTCTGGGTCCATCTTGGACTGGCTTGTGGTCAAGTCGGCCACCATCGAACATGTGGCTCGACCACCAGGAAGGGGTGTCTGAGTCCATCTCAGACTAGCTTGATGTTGATGGGGCCAGGTCATCCACCACAGGTCAGGTGGCTTGACCACCAGGAAGGGGTGTCTGAGTCCATCTCAGACTATCCTGGTGTTGGTGGGGCCAGGTCATCCACCACAGGTCAGGTGGCTTGACCACCAGGAAGGGGTGTCTGAGTCCATCTCAGACTAGCTTGGTGTTGGTGGGGCCAGGTCATCCACCACAGGTCAGGTGGCTTGACCACCAGGAAGGGGTGTCTGAGTCCATCTCAGACTATCCTGGTGTTGGTGGGGCCAGGTCATCCACCACAGGTCAGGTGGCTCGACCACCAGGAAGGGGTGTCTGAGTCCATCTCAGACTAGCTTGGTGTTGGTGGGGCCAGGTCATCCACCACAGGTCAGGTGACTTGACCACCAGAAAGGGGTGTCTGAGTCCATCTCAGACTAGCTTGATGTTGGTGGGGCCAGGTCATCCACCACAGGTCAGGTGACTTGACTACCAGGAAGCGGTGTCTGAGTCCATCTCAGACTAGCTTGGTGTTGGTGGGGCCAGGTCATCCACCACAGGTCAGGTGACTTGACTACCAGGAAGCGGTGTCTGAGTCCATCTCAGACTAGCTTGATGTTGGTGGGGCCAGGTCATCCACCACAGGTCAGGTGACTTGACCACCAGGAAGGGGTGTCTGAGTCCATCTCAGACTAGCTTGGTGTTGGTGGGGCCAGGTCATCCACCACAGGTCAGGTGACTTGACCACCAGAAAGGGGTGTCTGAGTCCATCTCAGACTAGCTTGATGTTGGTGGGGCCAGGTCATCCACCACAGGTCAGGTGACTTGACTACCAGGAAGCGGTGTCTGAGTCCATCTCAGACTAGCTTGGTGTTGGTGGGGCCAGGTCATCCACCACAGGTCAGGTGGCTTGACTACAGGAAGGGGATCTGAGTCTCTGGCTCGGTGCTGCCAAGGCTAAAGGTGGCTTCAGGCTCCATCTCAACACCTCGGAATCACCAGAGGTTTGTGGCTTAGATGGACATAGGTGGGATATGGTTAGGTTAGGTGGGGTTCTGGGTTACTTTGGCATATTAAGGTCACGAGGTGTCCCAACACTTGTATTAAAAAATATATATATGAAAACCACACACATACAAGAGTAAAAAATGTATATATGGGCAGCACATTCATGTTCTGTGCCAGACAAACATTACAGATTTGTAAAATTTATTTATTGGGAAGTTTTTCTTAGAGATTTATGTGTGCCCCTTGTGTTGTTTGCCTTATTTCCAAATGTTACAATTCCATAAAGCCTGTCCATAAGTTAACAAATCTAGAAACAATGTAAAATGTT
This sequence comes from Cordylochernes scorpioides, assembly GCA_030710605.1. Taxonomy (NCBI): domain Eukaryota; kingdom Metazoa; phylum Arthropoda; class Arachnida; order Pseudoscorpiones; family Chernetidae; genus Cordylochernes; species Cordylochernes scorpioides. Next base: position 1,679,770 of record CP092865.1, read on the forward strand.
TATATATATAGATAGAAAAAGGTTATACTCCTATTGTTGGACTCTTTATTGTGAGATTTATATTGGTGGGCTTTTATTGTTGAACTGTTATTGTTGGACTCTAGTTGGGCTCCATCGTGTGATTTTATTATTGGACTACTTTGTTAGACTCCATTTTTGAAACTTGGTTATACTTTTGTTGGATTCAATTGTCAGATTTTATTGTTGGACTCCATTGTTGGATTCTTTTATTGGACTCCATTGTTGGATTTTCAATTGTTGAACTCCATTGTTTGATTCTATTGTTGGACTTGATTGTTTTCATTGTTGGACTTGATTGTTGTTAACATTGTTGAATTCTCTTGTGGGACTCCTTTGTTGAATTCTATTATTCGACTCGATTGTTGGACTCCATTGTTGGATTTATTGTTAGACTCCATTGTTGGATTCTATTGTTGAACTCGATTGTTGGACTCCATTGTTGTATGGATATTGTTGTTATCATTGCAGTAAGGTCTGTAGAGATAATATTTGATGATATTATTGAAAAGAAACACATTGCCAGTAAATTTATTTGTTACAAATTTTATCAATAGATGGCAATTAAATTTATAAATCCAAATAGTACCTAATTGTGGGTTGAAATAATTAACCATAGTGTGTGGCTAAAGAAAGGAATTGTGACAGCAAGCCTGCCAAGAAATCCTTATCTATCCCAGTCAAGAAGAAGATGATGAAGGTGAGTTGGCTCTGTTGACATCTCTTGTTAACTGTCTTTTTATTTATTTTTTATTCATCCCTAGTATAAGCCATGATAATGATGGTGGATTATTTACAACTGCTTTTAGTGGAAGTGCACCATATGTTTACACCCATAGAAAGCAGTTTGACTTTTGCACTTACAAATGTGTCGGACCTCTTTGATTACTTGCACTCACTGGTAGGGTTGGACTTCTTCAAGAAACAGGGACCATTGAAGCAATATTTTGTTCTTGAGGAAAAACTGTCCAATATGAGATTCAAACCTGGGTTCTGGCTATTTGAACGTTTCTACCAATCCCCCACCAACACATATTGAGCTAAGAAAGAACAACTAATAATCCCAATTAATGGAACTTTTGTTAACTGTGAGTTCCAGCCAGTCCATATACTGTGTACTCTTGTCTGAGAATGGTAACAACGCTGTTACCGTCACACACTGTTTATTTATTTGGTCTTATTACCTTGTGTTTATAATCTATAATTGTGCCTTATCAGATACTCAAAACTGAAGGATAAATGGATCATATGGTTAGCAGGGTACAAGATCAATTATTTGATCAGGAGCCACCAGCAGCTCATCCCCCCTGTTTGTCCCTAGATCAGGGATTGTTGTTCCAATATTGTTGTGTCCAACCTCAGTGTTTCTTGCAGGCTGGGAGGCCCAGAACTGGTACTCGAGGTAAGTGATTATGTTATTGTCCTACCTCTTGTGCACCCATAGTCTATCCCTGCCATAACTTGCCCTAGGTTGAGACCTGTTTGTTCTACATGGATCACATGGTTACCAAGTGCAGTATGTACACATAACCTCTTTAATTCAACCAGCTATAATTTATCATCTATGATAAAGCACAATTTGGATTATAGATTATAAATGCAAGGTAATAAGACCCAAATCAATTACTTCAGACAAAAGTACTGAATTCAGTACTTTTGTCTGAACATGGTAACAACGCTGTTACCGAAACGTCACACACTATTTATTTATTTGGATTTGGTCTTATTACCTTGTGTTTATCACTTACTTTAATTCAAATTTTTTTTTTCGAATCCCAATCAAGCTATTCAACCAACTATAATTTAACACTGACTTTAATTCATACAAAAAATTCTTATTCTTTGGGATGTTGAATTATACAAGTTGGACTGTACTTGGACTGGCCAGTGTCATAAATATCCATCCTATATGTCTTGAATGGATTTTTGAGGCTGTTTTTGCTGGGATTGTAATTACAGTCGAAATGTGCTATAACAACAACACTTGGCACCAAGATAGATAAGTTTAACTATACTATGTTTGAAAATATACAAAATGATACCTCATATTCGGTCACCCATTCATATATAAAGCTTGTCTTCTTAATAGTTTATTTGTTTCAATATTGGATATGGAGGAAATATATTGTACTTAGGCAATATGTGGACATAGTTGGCATGGCACAATACCTCTCCAGATTACAGGTTCAAATTCTGGCAGCAGCACTCTGTTGTTGTTTCAAACAGATGTAGGAATAACTTTCATAAAGTAATTTTATGACAGAGCTTGTGACAATTAGTCATTTCAAGATAATCTTCTTCTTTCTTATCTCCACTCAATCATATTAGGGTATCAAGTTGTGACCCTTGATGGTGTCTGGGTGAAGTAGAATGCGTCTGACACTGTCATTAAGACTGGGAGCACTACTCAGTGGCAGGCCGACTTAGCTCCAAAAGAAATGGCCACCTCTGACATGAAGAACAGACGTCATGTGCAGCGGCTCCCAACAAGGAGTACAAACGCTGCTCATCCTGTATCCCTGGATTAGGAGCCCTTACAGGGTACTATCAGCAGGGCCAGCTGAGCCCAGGTTTTTTAGCGAGCTTGTTACTGCTCCCCCTCCTCCATCCGGGCTTGGGACCGGCAAAGGCAGAGTTAGATAATGATAGTCAAGGTACTGTGCTAGTCACTTTCAATTTTGTAAAAGCTGTTGCTCATCTGAGGTTTCACTGACCCAATGTGTGGAACCCCTCTCACCTAGTTGCAGGTCCACCAAAGTGTCCTTTAGAGATTGATGTCCTCATACCAGAAAGCTGCTAAATAATAAAAATGGTAATTTTGGTGAGGGAAAACTGTTCTTTGTAGAGAGAGATTACCTCTAGCAAGAGTGTCCTCTCTTGGAGGTTGTACTTTACAGAAATTCTTTATTTAGGCTGAGCATGGTAACAATGCTGTTGCCAGAATGGCTCATATAAACTACCATCTCCATTCTGTCACCCCGGAAGCCCTGAACTGGCTGAAGGCCTTGCCTCTCAGACTTTAATGACCGATATGTCCTCACTTATTTTTTTCTAGATATAATTCATTTTGTCTCCTCTCTAATTGTAAATACGCTGCTGTATCACCTCATAAGCATAAATAAATAAATATAAACTACTTATTTGGCCTTCAAACTATCACCCTATGTGGTGTTGAGAAAGACAAACCTCTCCAGTCAAAATAACTATGCTGCATTACAAGTGGACTAAGTACAATTAATTACACTCTTGGACAAAACTTGAGGAAGTTTCAGCATGTTGAAGGTCATTTGTTGGCTGGAAGTTGACAAAAACACATCAACCTCTAGTTTATTTTAACTCTCGAAGTTTCAGTAACTTTCTGTCACTCTCTCCTGGAGAAAGATGTATATGTGGATGTATATTGGACAATAACTCTGAAAGATATCACAGTGAACTTTATTGAAGACACGAGCTAACCAAGTGTGAACAAAATTACCTCTATTACCTAAAAAAAAAAAAAAGACGACCAACGACATCAAAGACTTTCCACTTTCTCAAGTTTTGTCTATGAGGGCATTTTAGTAGAAAGTTTATGTCTATGAGTGTAAAGCTGACATTTCAGTAACCTATAATTTGGTCAATTTAGATATGGTCCTTTTTTTCCCCATGTGTGATACTTATCCACATTGTAGCTCATTACTATTGTTTGTGTAAAATCATTATTATTATTGTTATTGTGCTTTATTATTCTGTAGATATATTCATTGATTATTACTTTTTATGTTTATTTATTTTTTTAAATTCCGCAACAGTGTGTTGTTAATATACAGAGGGTGTTCACATTTATAGGAAACAAGTTTTATTATAAAATATTAAAAATTAACACCATATTTGAAATTTTTCGAATGTTCTATTTGAAAGCCTTTTTGTTTATTTACAGAACGGCGCCTGATTTTCAACGATAGCAGACACTTTCTGATCATGGTCATACTTAAAAGATCCCATTCTTCCTTTACCACTTTCCAGAGACCTTCAATTGTCCTAGGGTGTCTCTTTCCAAGTGCTCTTTTAAGGCATCCAAAAATGCAAAAATCCATCGGCTAAATCAGGAGATTTTACAGGGGTTCTGTTCTTTGGAATAGTGTTGATTCCTGTTCTTTGCCTTAGATCTTCCAAATAAGCTTGGGTTGAAGATGAGGTATGACTTGTGGCGTTATCATGGTGAAACCAGACTTTGTTGCTCTGTTTTCCATAGATAGAGGGAATATCATTTAAAAATATAGGTTCTAAAATGTTGTTTTGATAGTACTCCGAGTTTATTTTGGCATTTCTTTCAACTTTTCTTATTTTTAATTTTCCTTCAATTGATATACTGCATGCCACCATAAATCCTTTGGGGTAACTTTCGGCACATTCCTTCAACCAAATTGGCCTAGATTTTTCCACTCTTTTTTGATAGTATATAGCTCTTTTTCTGTCGCAATCGGTTAAATATACCCATTCTTCGTCATATGTAACAATAAATTTCCATCTATCAGCAGCCAATAAATTTTCATAAAAATATCTGCTGATAGTGTGTCGCTGACGAATATGGCTCTGAAACAATTTGTGAACCGCATGTTTTTTTGTAGCTCTTAAGCCTTAATCTTTATTTATTATTTTATTTATTGTTGACACTGATGTTCCTATTAATTTGGCTATATCTCTTTGTGGCATAGGATTTTCTTTTGTAATATATTTTTTCACTTTTTTGACAGTTGCAGGAGTTCTCACAGATATAGGGTGATAATCATTTGTCCATTTCTCCGTAGGTGCTTTGAATAAAAACTTGATATTTTTGTCGTGAATAATATTATAAATACCTTTTTTAGAAATGTTGATATCCTCTTGTTTGCATATTTTAATTATGTCCAAATAGGTAAGATTAGCTCTGGAAAGTGGTAAAGGAAGAATGGGATCTTTTGAGTATGACCATGATCAGAAAGTGTCTGCTATCGTGGAAAATCAGGTGCCGTTCTGTAAATAAACAAAAAGGCTTTCAAATAGAACATTTGAAAATTTTCAAATATGGTGTTAATTTTTAATATTTTATAATAAAACTTGTTTCCTATAAGTGTGAACACCCTCTGTATTTTTTTGTGCGTAAATTAAAAAATCGTATTCAGAGGTGTGTATGTAAAAAATGATAAATTCTTTTGTTTTGTTGTTTGTAGTAAATAAAAAATTTCTAAGCTCTAATTTAAGTAAATTATTCAAAAACCTCTCGTGTTATCTCTTGGAAACCTAGATATATAAAGAAAGAGTAATTGACAACTCCTGGAGAAGAAGAACTCAAGCTCAGCGAAACACTTTAACTTATAAGATTTAAGTTAGGTATTTACACAACTATTTTTGAAAAGAAACATTTGCGATATAATTTTCAAATGTCGTTTTACAATCACAAGTCGCATTATATTATATTGTATTATAAATTACTTCATGTATTATTTACGAATGGAAAAATATGTCCAGGGTAGCCTAGTGGACATGGCATCTGCCCGGTAAGCGGAACACTGTGGGTTCGATTCCCATCCCTGGACACTTTTATTTTTCCGTTTATCATTACTCTTCACAATTCATCCTTTCATACCTCATTCCTAAGGTTGGAAATAATCGTTATTTCTCCTTAAAAAATAAAATTTTGATTTTTCGTTGAAAAGAAACACTTGCGATATAATTTTCAAATGTCGTTTTACAAACAACTATGTTCCATCTAATATAACCAGATCATAAAGTACTCTCAGCAAAATACTTATCTGTACATTTGCTGATCAGTTTGTACTCTCATGTCTGAGGACCTTTCCTACTCTCTTTCTCAATTGTTGACAGTCTTGTGCCAAGAACCTCTTGGTTTCTCCATGGTAGTTATGTCAACAAGGGTCTAATCTTCAAGTGTTCTTCTTGTATTCAATCCTGGCATGTTAAAGAAGAATGATAAGGCACAATTTGGAATATAGCTACAATAAAATAAGTAAAATAAAACGGAGATTGAAGAGAAGTTTCTTGTGCAAATTTTTTAATAGCAAGCTTTCGGACGTCCTTCTACAGGACACATGCATCCGAAAGCTTGCTAATAAAATTCGCACAAGATACTTCAATCTCCGTTTTATTTTTCTATTTTAACTCGAAGAATTTATTTTAGTCAATAAAATAAAACCAAATCCAAATAAATTTATAGTGTTTGAACTTTCGATAACAACATTATTACAATCTTCAGATAAAAGAATAATCTTATCTGGTATAGTCATCATCATCATATTCTGAAGATGGTAACAACTCTGTTACTGAAATGTCACACACTACACCTATCCCCCGATTTACACGGTACTTGTTTTACACGTTTTCGCTTTTACACGGTTTTCCAAATAAGTTTTTTTTTTTGTTTTTATCGCACTATACTAAATGCGATATTCTACTCTATACTACCTATGTTGAAAAGAATATTGGGAGGCTCTGATTCATGGGGGGGCAAACATCTATTCAGATTTGACAGTTTAATATACACCTATCCCTCGATTTACACGTTTTTCTCAGGAACGTATCTACCGTGTAAATCGGGGGATAGGTGTATTTATTTATTTATTTGGATTTGGTCTTATTACCTTGTGGATATAGAATAACTATATGAAGCATTGATGTCTCAAGTATGATAAGGTACAATTTGGATTAGAAACACATAAATTCATTGATTAGGCGTTGGTCTTGCTGATGTCAAGTCTGTGTGTTAGAATCCGGCTGGGAGACTTTCTCTTCCCAGGATGGAAGTCCTGAGATCTTCAGGTCCAAAGGTAACTAACAACTCTATATTGTAACAATTACATTCCTGCAATGTGTTTCTTTTTTATAATATCATTGAATATTATCTCTACAGACCTCTTACTGCAATGATTAAATGATAAGGCACAATTCGGATTGTAAACACAAGGTAATAAGACCAAATAAATAAATAGTGTGTGACAATTTGGTAACAGCCTTGTTACCAAAACATCACACACTATTTATTTATTTGGTCTTATTACCTTGTGTTTACAATGATTAAAGTTATTGAATGAGAGGGCTTGACTCATTAGTTGTGAACCCTCTCAGCGGTATCGCCATATTGAATCTCCAGACCGATCTACTATTGTATTGGATTGGTTTTGTTATATCTGGAGATTAATTTGGTGAAACTGCTGAAAGGGTTCACTACTGATGAGCCAAGCCCCTCTCATTCAATAACTTTTATCATTGCAGTAAGGTCTGTAGAGATTAAACACAAGGTAATAAGACCAAATCCAAATAAATAAATAGTGTGTGACGTTTTGGTAATAATGCTGTTACCGAAATGTCACGCACTATTCATTTATTTAGATTTTATCTCATTACCTTGTGTTTATAATCTATAATCCAAATTGTGCCTTATCAGGTCTGTAGAGATAATATTTGATGATACAGTATAACCTCTATAAGAGGATACTCATGCTAAAGGACACCTCTCCACAAAGGACAGTTTTCATTTGCAAAATTATCGCTTTTACTATTTAACAACTCTACAGTAAGAGGACATCTCTCCCTAAAGGACACTCTGCAATTAGGTGTTATCCTTTACAAGGGGGCAGTTCTACTGTATTATTAAAAAAAAATACATTTCCAGTAAATTTAATTGTTACAAATTTTATCACAATAGATGGCAATTAAAATATAAAATCGATTCTGATAAGGCACACAATTTGGATTATAGATTATAAACACAAGACAATAAGACCAAATCCAAATTAATAAATAGTGGGCGACATTTTGGTAACAACGCTGTTACCAAAATGTCACACACTATTTATTTATTTGGATTTGGTCTTATTGTCTTGTGTTTAAATTTAACTCTATGATAGTGGATCATGTTTGGAATGAAAGCTCACTTTCCAAACTGGCAACCACTAGACTACCACCCACTCAATTTTGCTTCTCACCTAAAAATATAAAGTCATTAAAAACTGAGAGGCCTTACTTAAAGCATTATTACAGTAGAACAACCTCCATGAGAGGACACCCACGCTAGAGGAGACCTCTCTACAAAGAACAGTTTTCATTTGCAAAATTACAATTTTTACTATTTAGCAACTCTTTGGTAAGAGAACACCTCTCCCTAAAGGACACTTTGGCTCTGGAATTAGGTGTTCTTTACAGGGAGGTAGTTCTACTGTGTTTTTTTCAATACAAGCAAACTTTATTTTATAATACATCAATTGGAATGGCAACTTTGTTGTTATAACATTGGTTAAAACAATTGTAACTTTACAATTATGATGTTATAACCAATTTGATGTTATAAAAGAGGCCACTATTGCTTCAAGGACACTTTGGCTCTGCAATTAGGTGTTGTCCTTTACCGAGAGGTTGTTCTACTGTACCAGGATAAACCACCTGGAGGAGAAAGTAAACAAACAGATTCAATCAATGTATCCCTTGTAGCAAATTAAGATGAGAATAAAAGTGGCCTGTCAGGGATAAGATTATTTATGGATACTTTTGGTAGATCTCATCCCAATAAACTTATCCTTGCACCACTTACATTTCTAATTTCAATTTAAAAAGAAACACAATATGATTCTCATTTTAGTGATTCCCATCTCAATTACCCCTCTGTATAAAATGCCATAATGAGCCTTATACTCAGCTGTATTGACAAGTATTTGACCATAATTCTTATAAAATCATTGACCCCTGAGTGACTGTCATTGGGATGAGAGAAGTATATATGGTTTTGGATCATCCCAAGGTAATAAGACCAAATAAATAAATAGTGTGTGGCATTTCTGTGTAACAGCATTGTTACCATCTTCAGACAAAAATAACAAAATTCTGTTATTGAAATGCCACACACTATTTATTTATTTGGTTTTGGTCTTATTACCTTGTGTTTATAATCTATAATCCAAATTGTGCCTTATCAAGACCTAATTCAAATAAATTAATAAGGTGTGATGTTTTGGTAGCAGCGTTGTTACCGATTTTATTATTTTTTGTCTGATGAAGATAACAACATCACAAACTATTAATTTATTTAGATTAGATCTTGTATGTGTGTTACCTGCTGATGGCTGTGTTGTCCAGTTATGTGTTATTCCAAGGTGTGTGTGTGGTCCCAGAAGATGGCAACTTCCCACTGACCTCCTCCCCCATAGCTGGGTTCTGTCCTCTCTTTTCTGACAGCCTCTCAATCATACACCCAGGTGGGTAGTTTGTATTTATCCTGCCTGCCCCCACTTAGTACTTTATAATGGCTGCTAGATTTTGATCTTATTGCCTTTTTTTTGTTTCTTTAACCTTTGTCCTCCCTTCAGACAAAATCCTGGATATCTACTTTTTAGGATAGTTGAGTACGCCCGTGGACAAAACTTAAGGAAGTAGAAAATCTTTGATGTCATCTATTTTTTCTTTTTAAAGAGACAGTCAATTTTGTTCACACTTGGTTATCTGGTGTGTCTTCAATAAAGGTAACTGTAACATCTTTCTGAGTTATTTTCTGAATCTCCATATGCATGCTAAAAGGTACAACTTCCTTAAGTTTTGTCCATGAGTGTATATTGGTTATCTGGTGTGTCTTCAATAAAGGTCACTGTAATATCTTTCAGAGTTATTGTCTGAATCCCGATATACATACTGAAAGGTACAACTTCCTTAAGTTTTGTCCATGAGTGTATATTGGTTATCTCGTGTGTCTTCAATAAAGGTCACTGTAATATCTTCCAGAGTTATTGTCTGAATCCCGATATACATGCTGAAAGGTACAACTTCCTTAAGTTTTGTCCATGAGTGCGTTTTCTTCAGTGACAGTATGTTGATTAAGTGGCAACCTCTTCAGTTTTGTACATTTAGGAGACTGTCTAAATGTTTAGGCACTATAGTGCACTTGCAGTAAAAGCAGTCACTAACTACCCACTATCATTATAATTCTCATTGGTTATAACTTTTATCCCTAGTACACATGGTAATTATCATATGTACTATGGATAAAAAGTTATATAATTGTTGTCAATCTGAAGATGGTACTAAGGTTAAAAAGTTATAGCCAATATTGCCAATCTGGAGATGGAAGCCATCTTGTTATGCCATCTCCAATACAGAGGTCAAACATGATGGAATGCCATCTCACCCACCCTGTACTGAGCATTTCCTTTGTATCTCATAATGATAAGGCACAATTTGGATTATAAACACAAGGTAATAAGAACAAATCCTGTTACAGAAACGTCACACACTATTTATTTATTTGGATTTGGACTTATTACCTTGTGTTTGTTTCTCATAATTCTAGACCCTTCCTTAAAAGTTCTGTTTTCTTGTATGGATGTGAAGATCTTTCATGGTCACCACAGAATTTTATAAAAGAAAATGAACACAAGGTAATAAGACCAAATAAATAAATAGTGTGTGACGTTTCGGTAACAGCGTTGTTACCATCTTCAGACAAAAGTACTGAATCTGTCTGAAGATGGTAACAACGCTGTTACCAAAACGTCACACACTATTTATTTATTTGGATTTGGTCTTATTACCTTGTGTTTATATTCTATAATCCAAATTGTGCCTTATTATAAGAGAAAATGAATTCCTTTGGCATCTGGTGTGCTAGAAAAATTTTCAAGCTCAAATAGATAAATAGGGTGACAAACAAAAAAAGTTTTGAAAAAGATATATTGGAAAGTTAGCTCTCATCTAGAAGTGATCAAATGGAAAAGGAAGTTTACAGATGTTCTCTGAGGGTGATTGTCTATTGAACATACTGGAGGAGGGATTGAAGAATGGAAGGAGACCATGAAAGGATTGGTTTGATAAACTTAATGGAATAGTCTAGAAATACCATATGGTGAAATGTTTACTTTTTTGGACACTCCACACCCCCTCTAACTTGTTGTCCATTAGCTGTTTTTTTTTTCTTAAATGTATTGATTCACAAAATGTGAATCAATGTGAAATATTTCTTACGTTATTCATCTATACAAGATTTAGAACAGGCCATCTCAAACCATTGAAGATAGAAAACAACAACAAAATCTACTCTACTTGCTCAAAATGTAGCTTGGCATGCTCCAGAACATATTTTGGCTTGCATTAGATATACTAAACAGGACCTTTGGGAGAGGCCGCTGCTTATCATAAAACAGCTCAAGGAACCTGAACTCATGGAATTCTTGTAATCTTTACACAAGGGGATAAGAAACAACAACAACTATACATTCCAGTAATCCCTCTCAGGTCATCACAAGTGTTGTAATGTTCCAGCAGATGGAGTGGACCTCTCCCTTGATCCTCCAGTAAACAAGTGAGATTTTGTTGTTTTCTTCCTTGTGGAACCCCAGTGGTGAATCTAACCTACTTTATCTATCCCTCCCCCTTCAGTAGAGAACAAAATTCATATTTACAATTGTTATATTTCTCTTTATTTTTTTACTAAATTAAAGAATAAGATATAAAAGGATTAATTCAACTTTATTATTCGAATGATAAGGCACAATTTGGATTATAGATTATAAACCCGAGGTAATAAGACCTAACCCAAATATATAAATAGTGTGTGAAGTTTCGGTAACAGCGTTGTTACCGAAACGTCGCACACTATTTATTTATTTGGATTTGGTCTTATTACCTTGTGTTTATTATTCGAAATACAAAAAGTAACAACAACTCGTTCGATGCGCGCACATCTCGTGAAGTCACTCAGCTCCATGCGACAAGCAAACAATGTATCGCTTTCTCTTCTTTCCTTTCTTTTTTATATTACAAGGAACATTACAACAACTAATTCGCCCATAATACACCTTACAGGCCTTATTCGAAATAGGAAACCAAATCAAAGAGAATCCAACATCTCATTTGATCAAACATATTTTTAAAGATGATTAGGCACAATTTGGATTATAGATTATAAACACAAAGTAATAAGACACCAAATCCAAATAAATAAATAGTTGTGATGTTTCAGTAAGAGCGTTGTTACCGAAACATCACATACTATTTATTTATTTGGATTTGGTCTTATTACCTTGTGTTTATAATCTTTTTAAAGAGAAACCTATCCCTGGAAGCCTAATGTCTCTAATATTAGGGATAAAAGGGAACTCTCTGTCCACTCTCAATAAACTCCCAGCCAATTCTTGCAAGCACTAAAGTGGTATTTACAACAATGAATTTCTATATATTATTCTACTAGAGATGAAAGTGTTCTTATCCCTACCATCAAGGTTTAATGTGAACAGAGATGGGTATCAACCCATGATTGGAACAGAACAGAGAGAACAAGCCTGTCCTTGATTTCCAGACTGTCATCTGTCTTCCAGAGCCAGGTTTCCCCACAATGTAACAACCTACAACCTCCTAGCAACATCATTTTGTTTTTGCTTATCCCTAGTACACGTGGTACAGGCCATGATAATCATGGTGGGTAGTAGGTGAAGTAGTGGTGAAGTAGGCGACTGCTTTTACTGTAAGTGCACCACATGTCTACATATGTGAAAAGCAGTAATACCTTACACTTATAAATGTGCCAGAGCCCCGTTTGGTTACTCGCACTCGTTGGTGGAGTTGGACTTTTGCAAGAATCGGGGGCCTTTAGACATTTTTTTTTTTTTTTATACAGAAAAAAGTGCCCAATGCAGGAATTGAACCCGGGTTGTAGTGGTCGAAAACCAACGGTCTATACCATCCTTCCACTGATCACCCTAACCATATCATTGGCTGCATTAGCTCATCCCCAGCACAGACACTAACATAAAAAATCTCAAGATCATTTCTATAAGATTGTGAGGAGATAGAAGAAAATTAGTAAAAAGTATTTTAAAATAAAATTCAGTAAAAAACTTCACTATAACGAACCATAATGGGACCAACTCTTGGTTCGGTATAGCAATGTATTCACTATATGAATTTTAATATTAAAGATACTTCGGCCAGTAAATATTTTTATTACCTCAACATTTCAACAAAAATCTTTTGCCCACATCAGGAGCAAATAAAAAGTAAAACATTTGGCAAAGCGTTAAAAATTATTCCATATATAATTTTTAACGCTTTGGCAAATGTTTGACTTTTTATTTGCTCCTGATGTGGGCAAAAGATTTTTGTTGAAACGTCGAGGTAATAAAAAGATTAACTGGCCGAAGAATCTTTAATTTGAAGAACTATGAATGCCACCGGCCAGGCAGCCTTTATCTTTATGATATGGTATTACTAACTTTGTGGATTATTTTAGGTTTGTTATAAGGGAAGGATGGCTATATATATATCTGGTTTGTTCTAGTGAGGTTTTACTGTAAACAAAGTAACAAGACCAAATCTCTCAACAAACTGTTTGATGTTATTGTAACAGTTTTCATGATAAAATATGACACTTAGTTTATTGATTTGTATTTTCTCTCCTTATGTATCTAATCTATGATCCAAAGTGTACCTTATCATTAAAACAAATTCAGTGGGTGAAATTCAGTACACATCATTGACTGTATTGACTCATCCATTGATGAGCTCTACTCATCTTCAGCAGACATCATCAAAAACTTTACAAGCTTGACACCATAATATGATTGAGTGGAGATAAGAAAGAAGATTCAGTGTAGTGATACCCATAAAAAATCTATATTCAAGATTAGTACTATATTTTGACCATTTTTAGCATAAGTAAAAGATTTAGAATTGAACTTAATAATTGAAAAAAAAAAAAAAATTGTGTACATCACATTCAACATGTTAGAAACATTCAGTGATCATTGATGGCTAAATGGATCTGGTGGATGCAGGCCCTCGGTGGATGAAATACAGGAAGTTGTTAATGGTAAGATCTTGTTTGACATAGCACTTTGTTGTCTAACTCTCTAATTGGGACTCTGTATCTCAATTGCACACCAACCATCTACTGATCACTGTGACAAAAGGTCCCTGGTTCAATCCCAGGTTTCGGCATCTTTTCAACTCCGCCTTTGCCGGTCCCAAGCCCAGATGAAAAAGGAGGAGGGGGAGCAGTAACAAGCTCGGTAAAAAACCTGGGCTCAGCTGGCCCGGCTGATAGTACCCTGTAAGGGCTCCTAATCCAGGGATACAGGATGAGCAGCATTTGTACTCCATGTTAGGAGTGGCTGCACATGGCGTCTGTTCCTCATGTCAGAGGCGGCCATTTCTTTTGGAGCTAAGTCAGCCTGCCACTGAGTAGTGCTCCCAGTCTTAATGACAAAGGCAGATGCATTCTACTTCACTCAACACCCTAATATGATTGAGTGGAGATAATAAAGAAGAAGAAGAGGATCACTATTCCAATGAAGAGTTCCTCACCCAATATTGTTGTTGTGATAAGGCACAATTTGGAGTTTAGGTACAAGATTCTCAAAGTAAAAAGACCTGAATGTGGTAAAACCTTTTATCTCATTAGTATTGGGAGCTTTCCTGTCTTAGGAGTTGATTTTTTAATGGGAACTGTTTGTCTTTCTATTCATTTAATTTTCTTAGTCATCCTGCATTGGCACTTTTTTTTTTCTAATGCTCAAATGGACCCTGATTCTTGCAAAAGTCCAACCCCACCAGCAAGTGCAAGTAACCAAACGGGGCTCTGGCACACTTGTAAGTGTAAAGTTGAGCTACTTTTCACATGTGTAGACATTTGGTATACTTATAGTAAAAGCAGTCTTCAACTTCTATCATGATTATCATAGACATATGTACTAGGGATGATAAAAAAAAAGGCTTCTGTGGAATTG
>CP092865.1:1694628-1726246 GCA_030710605.1 Cordylochernes scorpioides
ACTAATAATGCCAATTAATGTATTTTAATGGAACTTTTGTTAACTGTGAGCGCTTGGTGACTCTCAAAGATGTTGTGCCTTAAAATGCTTACCCGAAAGCATGTAGAAGGCGGATTAATCGATAATTTTGTTAACTGTGAGTTCCAGCCAGTCCATATACTGTGTACTCTTGTCTGAGAATGGTAACAACGCTGTTACCGTCACACACTATTTATTTATTTGGTCTTATTACCTTGTGTTTATTATCTATAATTGTGCCTTATCAGATACTCAAAAGAAAACTGAAGGATAAATGGATCATTTGGAGATAGTCAGCAGGGTACAAGATCAATTATTTGATCAGGAGCCACCAGCAGCTCATTTCCCCTGTTTGTCCCTAGATCAGAGATTTTTGTTCCAATATCTGTGTGTCCAACTTCAGTGTTTCTTGCAGGCTGGGAGGCCCAGAACTGGTACTCGAGGTAAGTGATTATGTTATTTCCCTACCTCTTGTGCACCCATAGTCTACCCACCCTAAAACTTGCCCTATGCTGAGACCTGTTTGTACTACATGGATCACATGGTTACCAAGTTCAGTATGTACATATAACCTATTTAAATCAACCAGCTATAATTTATCATCTATGATAAAGCACAATTTGGATTATAGATTATAGATGCAAGAAAATTAGGATTAGGTCTTATTTTCTTGCATCTATAATTTATCATCTATTTCAACCTTTTTTTTTTTGTGAATCCCAATCAAGCTATTCAACCAACTATAATTTAACACTGACTTTAATTCATACAAAAAAATCTTATTCTTTGGGATGTTGAATTATACAAGTTGGACTGTACTTGGACTGGCCAGTGTCATAAATATCCAGCCCATATGTCTTGAATGGATTTTTGAGGCTGTTTTTACTGGGATTGTAATTACAGTTGAGATGTGCCACAACAACAACACTTGGCACCAAGATTTCATGTTGTTGTTACGATCATAATTAAAATACAGTAGAACTTCTCTGTAAAGGACAACTAGTTGCAGAGCCAAAGTGGCCTTTAGAGTTTTTTTTACAGAAGAGTTGCTCATTAGTAAAAAAGGTAATATTGATGATGAGACCTGTCCTTTATAGAAAGGTGACCTCTATCAGAATGTCCTCTCATGAAAATAAGACCTAATCCAAATAATTTATTAGTGTGGACGTTTCGGCAACACACTAATAAATTATTTGGATTAGGTCTTATTTTCTTGTATTATAATCTATAATCCAAATTGTGCTTTATCATCCTCTCATGAAGTTTTACTGTAATAGGGACTTAAAATTTAGGAACCTTAGCATAATGATGTTATAACCAAGTATTATAAAGAGGCTGTTAAACTAGGTTCCACTGTAATTGTTAAAAATATTGGTATTTGTGTATTTTTGTACATTTCACATTGTAAGAGAAAATACAGAATTGTTTCATGCATTGCAACATTCTCTTAACTGAGGGGGGTATTGAATCAGGACCTGCCCCAGTTACTTCTATTTAAATACAGTTAAACCTGTCTATAGAGCCCCCTCTCTATAGCGCATGATTTTAAATACGAAGTATGATGCGATTTACATTAAAAGTGACCTGTCTATAGCACCCCCTCTCTATAGCATCCTAGTACTGTACTGTACAATGTTTGAAAGTATACAAAATGATACCCCATATTCGGTCACCCATTCATATATAAAGCTTGACTTCTTAATAGTTTATTTGTTTAATATGTTTCAATATTGGATATGTGTTGTACCTAAGCAATATGTGGACATAGTTGGCATGCCACAATACATCTCCAGATTACATCTTCAAATGTTCTCCTTGTATTGAATCCTGGCGTATTTAAAGAAGAACTATTTTATGTCTCAAGTATGATAAAGTACAATTTCGATAGGGGGTCGGTGGAAGGATGGTCTAAACCATTGGTTTTCTACCGCTACGACCCGGGTTCGAATACCGCATTGGGCACTTTTTTTCTGATAAAAAAAAAAAAGCTCCAATGGCCCCCGATTCTTACAAAAGTCCAACCCCACCAGCGAGTGCAAGTAACCAAAACGGGGCTCTGGCACATTTGTAAGTGTAAAGTCGAACTGCTTTTCACATATGTAGACATGTGGTACACTTACAGTAAAAGCAGTCACCTACTTCTACCCACCATGATTATCATGGCCTGTACCACGTGTACTAGGGATAACCAAAAAAAAACAAAAAACAATTTCGATTCTAGATTTAGAAACATAAATTCATTAATTTTTAAAGAACCTGATGTCTCAAGTATGATAAAGTACAATTTGGATTCTAGATTAGAAACACATAAATTAATTAATTTAGAGTTGGTATTTTTCTACCTTGATGTCAAATCTGTGTGTGTGTTAGAATCCGGCTGGGAGACTTTCTCTTCCCAGGATGGAAGTCCTGAGATCTTCAGGTCCAAAGGTAACTAACAACTCTATATTGTAACAATTACATTTATATTCCTGCAATAAATTACAGGCAAAGTCAGACCAAAGTGTGTCTGGATCATGGTGCCATGATCAACAAAGGCTGCACCCCTACACCCCATTCCATGAAATCATGGAATTCGTGTTATCTTTGCACAAGGGGATAAGAAACAACAACAACATATTCTTGAGATGTGTTTCTTTTTTATAATATCATCAAATATTATCTCTACAGACCTTACTGCAATGATAAAAGTTATTGAATGAATGAGAAGGCTTGGCTCATCAGTAGTAAACCCTCTCAGTGGTTTCACCAAATTGAATCTCCAGACTGCTCTACTATTGTATTGGATTGATTTTTTATATTTGGAGATTAATTTGGTGAAACCGCTGAGAGAAATCAAGACTGATGAGTCAAGCCCTCTCATTCAATAACTTATATCATTGCAGTAAGGTCTGTAGAGATAATATTTGATGATACATTATAACCTTCATGAGAGGACACTCATGCTAGAGGATACCTCTCTACAAAGGACAGTTTTCATTTGCAAAATTACCATTTTTACAATTCAGCAACTATCCAGTAAGAGGACACCTCTATTTAAAGGACACTTTGGCTCTGCAATTAGGTGTTGTCCTTTACAGGGAGGCAGTTCTACTGTTTTATTATTTTTTAAAAATACATTGCCAGTAAATTTAATTGTTTGAAATTTTATCACAATAGATGGCAATTAATTTATAAATTTAACTCTTATGATAGTGGATCACGTTGGGAATGAAGGCTCGCTGAGGACACCCTCGCTAGAGGACACCTCTTTACAAAGGACAGTTTTCATTTGCGAAATTACCATTTTTACTATTTATCAACTCTCCAGTAAGAGGACACTTTTCTCTAAAGGACACTTTGGCTCTGTAATTAGGTGTTGTCCTTTACTGGGAGGTAGTTGTATTCTACCTGGATAAAACACCTGGAGGAGAAATTATTAAACAAATTCAATCAATGTATCCCTTGTAGCAAATTAAGATGAGAATATAAGTGGCCTGTCAGGGATGAGTCTCTTGATGGATACTTTTGGTAGATCTCTTGCCATGAAACTTAACCACTTACATTTTCAATCTCAATTGAAACAGAAACACAATATGATTTTCATTTTAGTGATTCCCATCTCACTTCTCCCTTGTACAAAATACCATAAAAGTTCAACCCTACCAGCGAGTGCAAGTAACCAAACAGGGCTCTGGAACATTTGTAAGTGCCAAGTCAAATTGTTTTTCTTGTGTGTAGACATGTGGTACACTTACAGTAAAAGCAGTCGCCTACTTCTACATACCATGATTATCATGGCCTCTACCACGTGTACTAGAGATAAGCAAAAAAAAAACCTACCATAATGAACTTCCTAGCCCTATACTCAGCTGTATTGACAAGTATGTGACGATAATTCTTATAAATTCATTCAACCCTGAGTGGCTGTTATTGGGATGAGAGAAGCATATATGGTTTTAAATCAACACAAGGCAATAAGAATAAATCCAAATAAATAGTGTGTGGCGTTTCGGTAACAGCATTGTGTGTGGTCCCAGAAGACGGCAACTTCCCGCTGACCTCGTCCCCCATAGCTGGGTTCTGTCCTCTCTTCTCTGACAGCCTCTCAATCATCCACCCAGGTGGGAACTCTAATTATCCTGCCTGCCCTCACATGGTGTTTTATAATGTCACCTAGATTTTGATCCCATTGTATTTTTCTATTTTTCTTATCATTTGTCCTCCCTTCAGACAAAATTCTGGATGTCTACTTTTTAGGATAGTTGAGTACGCCTGTGGATAAAACGTAAAGAAGTGGAAAATCTTTGATGTCATCTATTTTTTCTTTTTAAGGAGACAGTCAATTTGTTCACACTTGGTTTTCTCGTGTATCTTCAATAAAGGTCACTGTAATATCTTTCAGAGTTATGTCTGAATCCCGATATACATGGTGAAAGGTACAACTTCCTTAAGTTTTGTCCATGAGTGTACTTTCTTCAGTTCCAGTATATGCTGAGGAAGTGGCGACCTCTTCAGTTTTGTACTTTGTACATTTAGGAGAGAGAAAGACTTTTTTATTCCTTCTTTACAGGCCAATGGAAGCTGAGAACCTGATTTAAATCTCTCAAATGGAAAAAATAAATAAATTTTAGTTTTTTAAAATAGTTTCCTAGAACTGCTACCAGTCAGTGGATTTGGGGAGGTAGCTGGGATGTGAGCAAGGTTGTGTAAATTTGTTAACTAAACAGGGGTTGTATTAACAGGGTGTGGTGAAACCCATACACTATAATATGATCTGGCAGAAATACAAGATAATGACACCAAATCCAAATAAATAGTGTGTGCCATTTTGGTAACAACAATGATAAAGCACAATTTGGATTATAGATTATAATAAAAGAAAATAAGACCTAATCCAAATAATTTATTAGTGTGTGACGTTTCGGCAACAACATTGTCACCATCATCAGACAAATTTATTCTTTTGTTCTGTCTGTTCCAGTAATCCCTCTCAGGTCATCACAAGTGTTGTAATGTTCCAGCAGATGGAGTGGACCTCTCCCTTGATCCTCCAGTTAACAAGTGAGATTTTGTTGTTTTCTTCCTTGTGGAACCCCACTGGTGAATCTAACCTACACCCACCCCCCTAGGTAGGGAATAATATACAGTTATACCTGTCTATAGCGCCCCCTCTTGGCACTCACATTTGGATTAGAACTACAATGTAATAAGACCAAATACAAATTTGGTCTTATTACATTGTACACCTTACAGAATATCTTATTTGAAATGGTAACCCAACTCAAAGAAAATCCAACATCCCATTCTGATATTTTAGATATACCCCAATCTATCCTAAACTTTCTGCTCACTCTCAATAAACTCCAATCCTTGAAAGTATTAAAGTTCTACAACAAAGAATATAATAAATATAGATACAAGAAAATATTATTGTAGCTATAATCTATAATCCAAATTGTGCTTTATCATCTATAATATAAATATACTTATTCAATATGTTATAACGCCTTGATAAAGGTTGGCGTTCAGCCAACTGAAATATTGGTAAAATAAATGATATTTTGATCCAATATATGTCTTTTTAATTAAAGATTTATTTATGGATTGCTCTATTTTAAAAACTTATCTAAATAAAACTTGTGAAGTTACAATGATGATGACAAAATGTTAAATTATAAACACAAGGTAATAAGACCAAATCCAAATAAATTAATAGTGTGTGACGTTTCGGTAACAGCGTTGTTACCAAAACGTCACACACTATTTATTTATTTGGATTTGGTCTTATTACCTTGTGTTTATAATCTACAATCCAAATTGTACCTCATCAATTAAACACAAGGTAGTTCAATACTTTTGTCTGAAGATGGTAACAACGCTGAAAGGTCTCACACTATTTATTTATTTGATCTTATTACTTTGTGTTTATAATCTACTAGACGGGTGACCCGGGCTTCGCCCCAGGATTGACCCGTGTGCATATCTACCCGTACAAAAGCTACATACCTATACTTTCGATATTTGCGGACCTATAATGAGGTATTGTTAACAATAGATTATTTAAGGAGCGACCCGCTCCAACACAATAGTTACAAAAACCAAAAAGCGAGTAGGGGGGGCAAAGGTGGCGTGATCGTAGCCAACCAATAGGAGAGCGCTATTCCAAAAAAAAAGCAAACGGTGACAGAGATGAAGAATTATTAAGAACGCATGACGCTCATAACTGTATATAGAATAATCCAAATTGTGCCTGATCAAAATGTTAAATTCTATTGCTAAGTACCCTGCGCACCAGAAACCAATAGTTTGAACACTCAAACTATGGAAAGAAACCCAACCAACCAATCCATCTACCTAATGTTTAGAACTACCAAAGGTCCAATTCCAAACTTTGCTCCATGTGAACATAACCAAGGAGATATCACTCTAATCTTCTACCTCAACAAGAAATGTGAGAATTCCCATACAGTAGCACTACCTCCCTGTAAAGGACAACACCTAATTACAGAGCCAGAGTGTCCTTCTGGTCATCTGCCTGCCAGGTTTCCCCACAATGTACCAAGTGGAACCCCCCCCCCCCCAACCTCTACAACCTCCTAACCACATCACCCCCTGCATTAGCCCCTATCCATTAATGACTCATCCCCAGCACAGACACTAACATCAATAATCTCAAAATCATATTTATAAGATTGAGAGGAGACAGAAGAAAATTAGTAAAAAGTATTTAAAATTAAAAATCTAAAATAGTAAAAAACCTCACTATAGCGAACCCTAATGGAACTGATTACTGGTTCGCTATAGCCATGTATTCACTATAACCATGGTTCACTATATGGCATTACTAACTTAGAGGAATATTCTAGGTTTGTTTTAAAAGGATAATTGCTATATTCCTGGTTTGTTTTAGCAAGGTTTTATAAAGTAATAAAACCAAATCTCTCAACAAACTGTTTGATGTTATTGTAACAGTTGTCATGATAAAATATGACAGTTTATTGATTTGTATTTTGTCTCCTTATGTATCAAATCTATGATCCAAATTGTACCTTATCATTAAAATAAATGCAGTATGATAAAGCACAAGTTGGATTATAGATTATAATAAAAGAAAATAAGACCTAATCCAAATAATTTATATTAGTGTGTGACGTTTTTCGGCAACAACATTGTTACCATCATCAGACAAAAGAATAAATGAGAAAAAATATTACAGCAAGTTCTTAAATAGTACTGTTATCAAGTGTTTAAACAAGATAACAGATAAACACTTGTTTAAACACTTGATAACTATTTAAGAACTTGCTCTGTGATATTTTTTCTCATTTATTCTTTTGTCTGATGATGGTGACAATGTTGTTGCCGAAACCTCACACACTAATAAATTATTTGGATTAGGTCTTATTTTCTTTTATTAAATGCAGTATAGTTGCTAGGCATAAAAATCTATATTTAAGATTAGTACCATATTTTGAACATAAGTAAGAGATTTAGAATTTAATTGAACTTGTTAAACACAAGGTAATAAGACCAAATCCAAATAAATAGTGTGTGATATTTTGGTAACAGCGTTGTTACCATCTTCAGACAAAATTACTGAATGAGAAATTATACCACAACATGTTTTAAATTTAAAACTAAACGGTAACAACGCCGAAACGTCGCAGATTTATTTGGATTTGTGGTCTTATTACCTTGTGTTCATAATCTATAATCCAAATTGTGCCTTATTATTGAACTTGTTAATAAAAAAATCTATTGTGCACATCATATTCAACATCTCATAAACATTCTGTGATCATTGATGGATAAATTGATCTGGTGGATGCAGGCCGGGAGCTTCTGTGGATGAAATTCAGGAAGTTGTCAATGGTAAGATATAATTTGGCCCCAACATAGCAGTGATATGTTTGTTGTCTAACTCCAACTCTCTAATTGGGACTCTTTTGCTCTCTGTGTCCCAATTATCAATTGCACATTAACCCAAAGTTCCCATTCAGGATCACTGTTCCAATGAAGAATTCCTCACTCAATGTTGTTGTCTTCTTCTTTCTTATCTCCACTCAATCATATTAGGGTATCAAGCTTGTAGAGCTTGAGACTTGACAACCATCATGACTGGGTGAAGTAGAATGTGTCTGCCTTTGTCATTAAGACTGGAAGCACTACTCAGTAACAGTCTGACTTAGCTCCAAAAGAAATGGCCGTCTCTGACATGAGGAACAGATGCTACTCATCCTGTATCCCTGGAGTCCTTACAGGGTACTATCAGCCGGGCCAGCTGAACCCAGGTTTTTTAGCAAACTTGTTACTGCTCCCCCTCCTCCTTTTTCATCCGGGCTTGGGACCAGCAAAGGTGTTGTTATAAGGCACAGTATTTGGAGGTTAGGTACAAGACAGTAAAACCTTTCACTTTGATGTCATTAGTCTTGGGAGCTTTCCTGTCTTAGAAGTTGATTTTTTACTGGAAACTGTTTATCTTTCTATTCATTTAATTTTCTTAGTCATGAAAATTTGAAATTATTATAGACACAAATGATTCTTAAAAAAAAAAAATTTTACTGCCTTTACTGCAAATGGAAAAATTAATAGGAGGGCCTGGCTCATCAGTGGTGAACTCTCCCATCAATATTGAGTAAAACTCCGCCTTTGCCGGTCCCAAGCCCGAATGGAGGAGGGGGAGCAGTAACAAGCTCACTAAAAAACCTGGGCTCAGCTGGCCCGGCTGATAGTACCCTGTAAGGTCTCCAGGGATACAGGATGAGCAGCGTTTGTACTCTTTGTTTGGAGCGGCTGCACATGGCGTCTGTTCCTCATGTCAGAGGCGGCCATTTCTTTTGGAGCTAAGTCGGCCTGCCACTGAGTAGTGCTCCCAGTCTTAATGACAAAGGCAGAGGCATTCTACTTCACCCAGTCATGATGGTTGTCAAGCTTTACAAGCTTGATACCCTAATATGATTGAGTGGAGTTAAGAAAGAAGAAGAATATTGAGTAAAATTAATCAGGCCTACAGGGATTTCAAAGACACTTTTCCCTGGAGGTTAATTTTACTCAACAAAATAGCTTTGTTGAGACATCAATGAATCAAGACAGCAAAGAAAATGTCACAGAACTGCCATCCACTTGGTGTGACAGCCTCAATAGAACCAGCTGAGCACATCTGTTTCCTCAGCACCATCCCCCCGCCCCCTGCCAGGATCCAGCCTCTCCATGTGAAGTCCTGTCCCCCCCAGCAGCAGTACACCACTCTGGAGGGTGAGTCTGTCATGTTGAAACATCTCACAAGTAACCAGGTTACTACATCGCTCAACCAATCGTGATGAAACTTTGGGAAGATGTTTAGTATACTACCGGGATGGTTTCTGGCTAATTACTCTTTAGAAATAACCTTTCGTTACATTTTTATTTACAATAAAACGTAAATTCACTCGCAATCAGCGCCCCCTCGCGGCAGACGTATGGCCTAAAATAGCCTCGCATGAGCTTATTTGTAACGTCAAGCTTAGCCTATAGGTTAGGTACACAGCTTCGTACCCCCGCAACCTAGGTTCGAGGCTCAGCGTGGGTGTTTTTTTTTTTTTACATTTCTTTTATAATATTGTAGCAAATTATTAAAAATATTATTTTATTTAAAATGTAGGCTTTTTAAAATAAAAATTAACATAAACAATTTTTTAATAATATTTGTAACAAACCTAGGTTCGAGGCTCAGCGTGGGTGTCTTTTTTTATTTTCGTTTCTTTTATATTATTGTAGCAAGGTCTGTTTTTACAGCAATATTATATTTTGATTGGTTTATTTTAAATATGTTTGTTATGAAGGCTCTATGTAATACTATTTAGAGCACATTTTACATTTTAAACACCTAAGCCCCCCTCTTTTTAATATTGTAGCAAAGTATTGAAAGTATTATTTTATTTTAGATGTTTGCCATGTGAAACTTTGGGATGTTGTTTAGTATACTATCAGGACGATTTCTGGCGAATTATTTTAGAATAATATTTATAACAATAATTATAGCGAAATTAAGACATAGTGATTATATTCTGTGTTTGTGCATATGTAAATATTTTACAGAAAATGTGAGAACGTTCTATTAGAATATCTCGAAAACAAAAAAACAATACATATAAACGAGTTCACTGACATTTATTAATGCAGTGATTATAATCAATGATTACAATGAAGGGCTATATTATCTATATATATAAAAATCACTTTCAAATTTTAACGTAACGTTCCATTCTCAATCCCGTAGGGCTTTAGATCGCCTAAAACATTTTTATCTTTATAAGTGAATATTAACTTTACTGTACTGAATAGTTTAGTATAATGTTTATTTAACATATTACAATTTAGCCACAGCAACGCGTGGCCGGGTTCGCTAGTAGATTATAAAGACTAGGTAATAAGACCAAATCCAAATAAATAAATAGTGTGTGACGTTTCTGTAACAGCGTTGTTACCATCTTCAGACAAAAGTACTGAATTCACTACTTTTTGGATTTGGTCTTATTACCCTGTGTTTACAAGGTGTTGTTGTTTCTTATCCTCTTGTGTAAATATTACACGAATTCCATGTAAACACAAGGTAATAAACAGCGTGTGATGTTTCGTTAACAACGCTGTTACCAAAACATCACATGCTATTTATTTGGTCTTATTACCTTGTGTTTATAATCTACTAGACGGGTGACCCGGGATTGACCCGTGTGCATATCTACCCGAGTGATATATATTTAGATAAGATTTTTTTTATAATTGTTTGTTATTAGCATTATCTATTTGTTTGCATCAGCATAATTTATTCTAATCTTTGATAGAGGACGCTGTTCGTGAGCTAAGTAGAATAATTTGAATATATAGTTTTAATAATTGATTTATATATTTTTTGTTGTTGTTGTTGTTGTTTCTTATCCCCTTGTGTAAAGATTACACGAATTCCATGAGTTCATGCTCCTCGAGCTGTTTTATGATGAGCAGCGGCCTCTCCCAAAGGTCCTGTTTAGTGCATCTAATGCAAGCCAAAATGTGTTCTGGAGCTGCAGGTGACAAGCTACATTTTGGGCAAGTGGGGTAGATTTTGTTATTATTTTCTATCTTCAATGGCTTGAGATGGCCTGTTCTAAATCTTGTTAGTGTTGTTTGATGCTGTCTATTTCTGATGTTTAGAGCTCCTCCTGGGTTCACTCCACTGTACCAACTGTGCTTAGGTGGGATCCTCCAGTTCTTGTTTATTTTTGTTTTGGCTACTGTTTTTATTTCTTTAAAAGTAAGTTTATTTTTCTGTGGCAAGGGTTCTTTTGTGCCTTTTTTCGCTAGCACATCAGCAGCTTCATTGCCTTCAATTCCAACATGTGAGGGTATCCATTGAAGGTGAATTTTTGAGGTTTTTGAGAGTTTTTGGAGATAACCAATTATGTTCCTGCTTACTTTGTCTCTGAGTTCCCCTGTGTGACTCAAGTGTTGTATGGCACTTCTACTATCAGTAAGAATCCAGATATCTTGATAATTAGTATTTCTGATGGATTTTAAGGCTTCATAGATGGCTATAAGTTCTGATCTGAAGACTGAGCAAAAATCTGGGTTTCTTCTGTTCATTTTCTCAATGCCATTTGTAGTTTTGATGAGACAGCCACTGCCAGTGTGTCCCAACTCATCTCTGCTACCATCGGTATAGATAGTTATTGCATTTTTAGGAATGTTATTAATTATTTCTAATGATAATTGTTTTAAGTATTCTGGATTTTGGTATTGTTTGTTGGTGGGTTCATTTAAAGTGTCATTAAAAATAACATTTTGTAGTGGTTCGCATGGAGAAATTTTTTCTGCTAAATAATTTTTTTCTACTTTATATTTTAAAAATCCATTTCTTTTGGCCAGGTGGAGAGGACCTTCTTTTTTGAGTCTCAGATTGGATTCCCAATTAAGTATGTAATTGGAAGTTCTGTGTTTGTTTCCATAACTCTTGATTTTGTTTATATATTTTGGCAGATTGTAGCTTCTTCTATCCTTTAAGGGCATAATGTCTGCCTCGTAAGGTACAATATCATTAGGGCAGGTATATCGAAGACCTGTAATAATTCTAGCTGCACTTAGTTGTATCCTTTACAGTGATTTTAGATTTGTTTCAGATGCTGTACCATAGATTTGATATCCATATTCCAGGATAGGTCTAATTAGAGATGTGTAAGTTAATTTTAGTGTGGTTGCATCGGCTCCCCACTCTCTTCCTGAAATATATTTCAGGATTTTTAGTCGGTCTCTTCCTTTTCTAATAACTTCTTCAATATGTTTACTGGAGTTAATTTCTGGATCCAGGGTGTAGCCGAGATATTTAGGATGTTTATTATATTGCAATTGTTGTTCTTTCAGAATAATTTTTGGTCTTATTTTGTATAGTTTCTTATCGGTAGTAAAAAGACAGGTTTCAGATTTTTGAGGGTTAAATTCTAATTTATGTTTATTAGCAAATTTTTCTAGGTGGAGAAGAGTCTTGTTCAAATCCCTTTCAGCTTTTTTCCAGTTAGTGGTACTGCTCCATAGAATAATGTCATCAGCGAAAAGTCCAATATTGGTTTTATGTGAAATTTTTTCTTCTATGCCTGCAATAAATAGGGTGAAGAGAGTTGGGCTAAGGACTGATCCTTGTGGTAATCCTTGGTACAATTTGAAGGTTTTAGATAGAGTTCCATTATATTTGACCCTGATGTATCTATTTTTAAGGAAATCATTTATCCAAGTGATAGCTTTTCCATCAATTTTGAAATGCTTGTATAATTTTGTAATTAACTTGTTTTTCCATACTTTATCAAAAGCTTGTGTAAGGTCTAAAAAAGCAGCTATGGTGTGGCTAGTTGGTTTTCTGTTTGTGCATCTTTTACCTTTTGTGTGAAAAATAAGAGTTGGTCTATTGTCCCATGTCCTTTCCTAAATCCATATTGTTCTTCTGATAAGAGATTTCTTGTGTCAAGGTGGTAGGTAAGTCGTCTGAGTATAATTTTTTCCATTAATTTGCAGCAAATACTTGTGAGGGAGATAGGTCGATAGTTTTTTGGGTCATCAGCATATATTTTTTAAAATAGCCTATCGTCTTCCCCGTATTTTTTTACCTATGTATGAAAATTTTGGTTTGAATTAGTGAACTACTGCGAATTTGTATACCACAGACATACAAACATAGATTTTTATATATATAGATAATCCAAATTGTGTGCCTTATCAGAGTAACCATGTTATGTATATTTACTGGCCTAAAAGTTTATGTCCATTGTTTACTTGAATACCATTTCAGAGATTCCACACTTCAGTGTAGCATATATAAGCAGAATGATCCAATACAGTATTAGAGCTCTAAAGAAGCGGTCTGGTAGATTGAGAATTGGCTAAATCGCTGGGAGGGTTCACAACTGATGAACCAAGCCCTCCCAATATTTTCCATCGCAGTAAGGACAGTAGGAGTTTGTTTTAAGCCCTTTTTTTTTTGCTTATCCCTAGTACACGTGGTACAGGCCATGATAATCATGGTGGGTAGTTAGCGACTGCTTTTTTACTGTAAGCGCACCACATGTCTACACATGTGAAAGCAGTTCGACTTTGCACTTACAAATGTGCCAGAGCCCCGTTTGGTTACTTGCACTCGCTGGTGGGGTTGGACTTTTGCAAGAATCGGGGGGCCATTGGAGCATTTTTTTTTTGAACAGAAAAAAGTGTCCAATGCGGGGATCGAACCCGCGTCGTAGTGGTCGTAAACCAAACGGTTTAACCAGCCTTCCACCGACCCCCCTTTTAAGCCTAAAAGAAACATTTGTGCTTTAAATGCTTTCATTTTCTGATAGAGCACACAATTAGGATTATAGATCAGAACTACAAGGTAATGAGATTAAAGAAATAGTGTCTAGTATTTCTGTAACAGCATTGTTACCACCATCAAAGACTGATTTCATTTCCTATACAGTAGAACCTTCATGAGAGGACACCTCTTTACAAAGGACAATTTTCATTTTCAAAATTATCATTTTTACTATTTATTGACTCATCCATTGATGAGCTTTACTCCTTCCCCGGCAGACACCATCAACAAGCTTTACAAGCTTGATACCTTAGTGTGATTGAGTGGAGATAAGAAGACTAACTCTCTGGTAAGAGGACACCTATTTACAAAGGACAGTTTTCATTTACAAAATTACCATTTTTACTATTTATTGACTATTGATGAGCTCTACTCTTCCTCCGGCAGACACCAACAAAAGTCTCAAGCTTGATACCTTAGTGTGATTGAGTGGAGAGAAGGCTATTAACTCTCTTGTAAGAGGACACCTCTTTACAAAGGACAGTTTTCATTTTCAAAATTACCATTTTTACTATTTATTGACTCATCCATTGATGAGCTCTACTCCTCTCCCGGCAGACACCATCAAAAGTCTCAAGCTTGATACCTTAGTGTGATTGAGTAGAGCTAAGAAGACTTAACTCTCTGGTAAGAGGACACCTCTTTACAAAGGACAGTTTTCATTTTCAAAATTACCATTTTTACTATTTATTGACTATTGATAAGCTCTACTCCTCCTCCGGCAGACACCATCAAAAGTCTCAAGCTTGATACCTTAGTGTGATTGAGTGGAGATAAGAAGACTATTAACTCTCTGGTAAGAGGACACCTCTTTACAAAGGACAGTTTTCATTTTCAAAATTACCATTTTTACTATTTATTGACTCATCCATTGATGAGCTCTACTCCTCTCCCGGCAGACACCATCAAAAGTCTCAAGCTTGATACCTTAGTGTGATTGAGTGGAGATAAGAAGACTAACTCTCTGGTAAGAGGACACCTCTTCCTAAAGTACGCTTTAGCTCTGCAACTTGTCCTTTACAGGGAGGTAGTGTACATAGATGTGGCTAACATACATATGTGTGCAGTGGACCTTGCCGCCAGCTGTCACCCTCTAGTCAAGTGGTACTGACAGACACCAGTGTAGGTTGTATATAACAAATAATGTTTATTATTCACATTGAAGTTTGTGTGTTTCTTATTTTACAATGTAGGTTGTTTATTTACATAACAAATAATGTTCATGATTCACAAATAATGTTTATTATTCACATGAAGTTTGTGTGTGTGGTTCCTATTTTTTTACAATGTTCAATAACTGGTATAATTGTAAATTGTGCCTTATCAATAGCTGGTATACTTTTGCATTTGGGTCTTCTGTTTTTTCCAATGTCTGTTGGTGTCCTGGTCCGCGGGTCTCTTTTGTCCATCTTTAGACTTCTGTCCTCCTGCTATGGCCTTTGTGGGGTTCTTCTGGTTCAGTGAAGCCAGCGGATCCTTGGGTCCCATCTTCTGGCCAATCTGCTTCCTCTTACGGAGCTTGAGGGACTTGGTGGATTCTGTCATGTAGCGGAGATCTTTCCTCTTCTTGTTCTGTCACAGATTGTGTTACTGTAAACCTTTGTTGCATGGATGGATTCTTAGGTACAGGATGATCAGACACAATCATAGAGTAGAACATACTCCATGAAAGAACACTTGCGCTAGAGGACACCTTTCTAAAAAGGACAGCTTTCATTTGAAAAAAATTGCCATTTTTTTTACTACAGTTAAACTTGTCTATAGCGC
This sequence comes from Cordylochernes scorpioides, assembly GCA_030710605.1. Lineage (NCBI taxonomy): Eukaryota > Metazoa > Arthropoda > Arachnida > Pseudoscorpiones > Chernetidae > Cordylochernes > Cordylochernes scorpioides. Next base: position 1,710,248 of record CP092865.1, read on the forward strand.
CCGGCGATTTTAAATACGTAGTACAATGCAATTTGCATTAAAAGTGACCTGTGTATAGCACCCTATTTTGGTGAGTGCCAAGAGGGGGGGGGGCGCTATAGACAGGTTTAACTGTATTTAGCTGCTCTCTGGTAAGAGGACACTTCTCCTTAAAGGACCATTTGGCTTAGAAATTAGGTGTTGTCCTATATAAGAAGGTTGTTCAACTGTACTGGGGAATCGCAATGCAAGACACCAAATATTGATTCAAGGGAGCAGCAGAGGAAAGGAGTCCGACTGAAGATGGTATCATGGTGCTATGTCAGGTAGGGATGTCTAAGGTCAGAGTTCACTTCCATCTACAGTGCTAAGGTACAATTTGGGTTATGGATGGTGGACAAACAGACCAAATAATCATTCCCATAGCAACACGAAACCAACTTCACATCAGATTGAGACCAAAGTTTGCTAATTCTAGATGTATCAACATTCTATTCAGACATTTTAGGTCTGCTGCTTTGACACTATTGCTAGCTAAAGAGTGGATGGTACATAAAGGTTAGCTTTAACATTGTTCATATTGGTGGTCATTCAGTATTGGGGATTTTCTAACTCTATTTTTGTGTCTTCAAAGGGAGTTCACACAAGCACACAATTTAGATGGATGAGTTGGTTCATTTTAAAACCAACTGGCCTAGGTTAAACCCAGCAGTATGTTGTTCCATGGAATCACAGCTAGAGAGAGAGAGTACAGTCAGGAGCTAGTGTAATGTGGACTTACGGCAATTCTGGCCGCCGGCTCCCTGCTGACTGTGGAGACAATATCCGGCCCGGCCTCCTCAGCCGTGAAGGCCGGCATGTTGAGGCTGGTGTTGCTGGCAGGCACGTCCTGCGGCCTGGGCTGGTAGTGGAACTGGGACAGGGCGTCCACCGACTTGAACAGGGCAGCCATCTTGGTCTTGATGTTCTTGAGCTGCTCCGAGTCGTCCTCCTGTAACTTGAGGAGGTTCTGGCCGGCCAGGAGTTTTTCTTCGTAGATGGCACAAAGACTCTTCTTGCTCTTCTCCTTGTTGAGCTCCTTGTGCTTGCGGTAGTTGTAATGGTTCTCCTTGGGCCGGACTTGTCTCACAGGGCTGTCCCATACCTGCACCACTCATGGATACCTTGTAGCATGTATTTATAATACAATATAATACTTCAAGTGTCGTTTTACAAGCATGTATTTATATCGGGACAAAGAAATTACAGTGACCTTTATTCTTCTCTTCCTTATCTCCACTCAAATCATATTAATGTATCAAGCTTGTAAAGCTTGAGACTTTTGATGGTGTCTGCCGGGGAAGAGTAGAGCTCATCAATGGATGAGTCAATACAGCCAATGATGTGTTTTGGGGTTGCAAGTTGAGAAAGGGAGATTTGACAACCAAGGTGAAGTAAAATGCATCTGCCTTTGTCATTAAGACTGGGAGCACTAGTCAGTGACCTTTATTGAAGATACACAAGATAAACCAAGTGTGAACAAATATAACAATAGATGACATCAAAAACTTTCCACTTCCTTAAGTTTCATCCTTGAGTGAACAGTGACCTTTATGATGTTGTAACTAAGTGTTATAAAGGTAATAGCAAGGTACTTTGACATACTTCAATGGACTTACAAAGTCAGTACTTTGGTCTGAGAAGATGGTAACAATACTCATGGACAAGTGGATACACTCAAGGATGAGTGGTCAATTTAATGATAACACACAGTGATCCAATAAACACAAGGTAATAAGACCAAATAAATAAATAGTGTGTGACGTTTCGGTAACAGCGTTGTTACCGAAACGTCACACTATTTATTTATTTGGATTTGGTCTTAATACCTTGTGTTTATAATCCATAATCCAAATTGTACCTTATCCCAATGATCCAATAAAATTGATCTTTTCCTGAAGTATTGGATTTTATAAGTAATTTTCACTTATTTTGTCTGTCAGAATAAGGTCAGTGTTATATTTGTCTTCACAACACCCCAAGAAATCAAATTTTTAGGTTGAAATATAGTAAATAGGCTGATTGGTAAGTGAAAAATTGGTTAAATTAAAGAGGTTTTACTACTGTATTGGATGACTTTTAAGGTGAAATGTCAAAAAAAAAAAAGAAGCAGCTCAAAAAGGGATCAAATACAGAGCCATTTCATTATGTTATAAATGCCAGATCTTGTCAAATGTCTTCAATTCAATTGTTGTATTATAGCCAGATATCATTGAGACATGTTCCACCTAGTTGGGAATTAACCTGGGTTCTCCTGCAGGAGAGCTATAAAGGGGGAGGTAGCAAACAACATGTTGGTTCTAGACATGTGAACCGCACTAAACAGGACCTTTAGGAGAGGCCGCTGCTCGAGGAGCATAAACTCATGGAATTTGTGTAATCTTTACACAAGGGGATAAGAAACAACAAAGATGTGAACCATTGTGATACACAGCTTGTGTTATCCCAGGCTACACAGGAGGTCCTTGGTTCATTCCCAGCTAGGTGGTCAGTGGAAGTACTGAAAGATGAAATCCACGGAGTAAAAGTTTGAAAAAATATTGATTGATGGATAGAACATGTGTCAACTTGATATGGTAAGTTGTTACTGGCTGATATTTCAGTCCACTGTCAATGTTTTCAAGGTGAATCACATGAAGGTATGTTATATCCATCACAAGGTAATAAGACTAAATAAATAGTGTGTGATGTTTCGGTAACAGTGTTGTTACCATATTCAGACAACATTCAGTACTTTTGTTTGAAGATGGTAACAACGCTTTTACCCGAACATCACACACTATTTATTTATTTGGTCTTATTACCTTGTGTTTATAATCCAAATTGTGCTTAATCCAAATTGTGTATTATCGTTATATCCATCAATACAAATCTGCAACTAGGGTTTTCACCACAAACCAACAGCTAAATCACAGTTCAACAGTCCCAGGTAGAACCACCAAACATCCAATACATCCAACCTGCAACTCGGATTTTCCCCAACACCTCGAGCCCAACAACAACCACCCAGGTAGTACCACCAAACATCCAACAATCCAATCTGCAACTAGGATTTTCCCCAACACCTCGAGCCCAACAACAACCACCCAGGTAGTACCACCAAACATCCAACAATCCAATCTGCAACTAGGATTTTCCCCAACACCTCGAGCCCAACAACAACCACCCAGGTAGTACCACCAAACATCCAACAATCCAATCTGCAACTAGGATTTTCACCAACACCTCGAGCCCAACAACAACCACCCAGGTAGTACCACCAAACATCCAACAATCCAATCTGCAACTAGGATTTTCACCAACACCTCGAGCCCAACAACAACCACCCAGGTAGTACCACCAAACATCCAACAATCCAATCTGCAACTAGGATTTTCCCCAACACCTCGAGCCCAACAACAACCACCCAGGTAGTACCACCAAACATCCAACAATCCAATCTGCAACTAGGATTTTCACCAACACCTTGAGCCCAACAACAACCTCCCAGGTAGTACCACCAAACATCCAACAATCCAATCTGCAACTAGGATTTTCACCAACACCTCGAGCCCAACAACAACCACCCAGGTAGTACCACCAAACATCCAACAATCCAATCTGCAACTAGGATTTTCACCAACACCTCGAGCCCAACAACAACCTCCCAGGTAGTACCACCAAACAGCCTGGTACAGTGTGAGAAACCTACGTCATCGATGCAGCGCTGCAGAATGATCCTGTGGATCTCCGCCATGTACTCCGGGGTGAGAGGCTGGGAGTTCCACACGGGCAGCTTGGTCTGTAAGTGTTCTTCCAGCATGCTGTCCTTGTCCCGGCTCCTGGCGTCCACCTCTCCCTTCATCTTCCAGTCCTGTTCCTGTAGGGCCTCCTCTTCCTTCTGCCTCACTGTCTCCAGGAACTGTACACACCATTCATATTTAGTGGTGGTTGTGCAATATACACCCCAGTATACCTCCTCTTTGATCAAGTGATCTGTGTAGAACCTCTTTAATTGACTTGACTATAATTCAATCATTTTTCAATTCTCCTCTCAAGTACTGGGGAGTTGAGCTTGTTTGGCAGCAAGTTTGCCTTGCATTAGATACAATAAACAGGACCTTTGGGAGAGGCCGCAGCTTATCATAAAACAGCTCGAGGAGCATGAACTCATGTAATCTTTGCACAAGAGGGGGGATAAGAAACAACAACAACTGGGGAGTTATGTTGCCTTTCAGCGTCAGATACTATATATATATTTTTTTTGCTTATCCCTAGTACACATGGTACAGGCCATAATAATCATGGAGGGTAGAAGTTGGCGACTGCTTTTACTGTAAGTGCACCACATGTGCTAGAGCCCCGTTTGGTTACTTGCATTCACTGGTGGGGTTGGACTTTTGCAAGAATCGGGGGCCATTGGAGCATTTTTTTCTTAATTAGACAAAAGTGCCCAATACAGGATTTGATCCCAGGTTGTAGCGGTCAAACACCAAAGGTTTAGAACATCCTTCCACCGACTTATGGTGCCCCAGATGTATGGGATAGCTGAGGTCAAGGAAGTGTCACCATGGTGTAGTTTCAACAGATAGTTGTTACAGATGGAACTGACTTGGGGTTTGATATAAAGCATGGATCACAAGGTAACAAGACCAGTTAATATTATTGTAGATGTGTCATTGAAGATTTGATCTTACAGTAAAACAAACTCCATGAGAAGACACCTCTCTACAAAGAACAGTTTCCATTTGTAAAAATTACCATTTTTACTATTAAGCAACTCTCTGGTAAGAGGACACCTATCGTTAAAGGACACTTTGGCTCTGCAATTAGGCATCTTTTACAGAGAGGTTCTACCGTATTACCTTATGATTCAAACAAAGAGAACTAGATTCAATGTGTTTGTTCCAACATACACCAATATAATGGGTGTGGTGTTCCTACCTTACGTTCCCTCCTCTTGTACTCTGGAGTGTCGGAGTCCTCGCTGTCATCGTCTGAGTCCTGCATGGCAAATATGTTCCTGGCACCCCTAGCACACACATCAGGATACTTCAGCTCTAGTTGGTGATATCTGACCGACTTTGATGGAACATCACAATGAGGAAAAACTACCAATCTAGCTGTCTCTATGGTAAAGCACAATTTGGATTATAATACAAGAAAATAAGACCTAATCCAAATAATTTATTAGTTTGTGACGTTTCGGCAACAGCATTGTCACCATCATCAGACAAAAGAATAATTTGTAAACACATTTTATTCTTTTGTCTGATTATGGTGACAATGCTGTTGCCAAAACGTCACAAACTAATAAATTATTTGGATTAGGTCTTATTCTATTGTAGCTGTCTCTATATGTTGGTAGAAGGTCTCTACTAGAAATACCTAATCTATAGCTGTGCAGCTGTATAGGAATGGTTAGGTACATGTTGGATTATAGGTTAGAAACACAAGGTAATAAGACCAAATGTGATGTTTCAGTAACAAGGCTGTTAACAAAATGTCACACACTATTTATTTGGTCTTATTACCTTGTGTTATTATATAGGGATGAAAATTCTTCTGGGAAGAGAAAATAGTGATCTCAAAATAGAATGTCATCTGTCAAAAAATAAGTCATATAGTTTTTTTCCCTTAATATGCTCCCAAAATATGAAATTTCTATATTTTGGCCATAGTTAGGCTAGCCACCACTCTACAAGCTAAACACCTCTTTGATCCATTCCGAAGATTCCATGAATCTTGTGGATATCATGAAACCAAAGCCTGCCCTGTACTGAGGAGGGCCATTAGCTTGAAACCATGGTCTCCAGGAGGGTGCTCTAAGTTTTCCATAGATGGTGTTGCGGTATTGCTAGATTACAGAGAAGGTCAATAGTGGGTGCCTAGTTTTGACAGGAAAAGTAGCCTTTTTCTTCAAGAGAACAACAGGCTATAGTAGTTGCAAAGACTAGAACAGGCCATCTCAAGCCATTGAAGATGAGAAAATAACAACAAACCCAAAAAGTAGCTTTGGTGCCTGCAGCTCCAGAACACATTTTGGTTTGTATTATATGTACTAAACAGGACCTCTGGGAGACACCGCTGCTTATCATAAAACAGCTCGAGGGACATGGAATCTTTACACAAGGGGATAGGAAACAACACCATTGCCCCTTTTCACAAAGTAGAAAAATTTAAACCAAATTTAACTTTTGGTGATCTCCATTAGTAAATCACCGGGCAATAAATATCTCAAAGGTAGCTTCCAGTTTTAAGCTGTCAACCTACAATAATATAAGATGACATTATTGTGCCATCTGTTATCAGAAATTTAAACTATTTTTGACAAGTTCTTTTTATATAAAGCATTGGTTTTCGACCCAGGATCAAATTTCACATTGGACACTTTTTTCTGATTAAAAAAAGAAAATGCTCCAATGGCCCCCAATTCTTGTAAAAGTCCAACCCCACCAGGGAGTGCAAGTAACCAAACAGGGCTCTGGAACATTTGTAAGTGCAAAAGTCAAACTGCTTTTCACTTACAGTAAAAGCAGTAGCCAACTTCTACCCACCATGATTATCATGGCCTCTACCACGTGTATTAGAGATAATAATATATATAAGAAATTTAAACTATTTTTTTTTTGACAAGTTCTTTTTAAATAAAGCAATTTTCTACTGCCCTTAAATAATCCCATTATCATTGCGGTGAAGGCAGCAGTAGAAAATTGCTTTATTTAAAAAGAACTTGTGAAAAATAGTTTAAATTTCTGATAACAGACGGTGCTTATCTTATACCATATTATTGTAAATTGACAGCTTAGAGTTAACTAGGGTTGGAAGCTACCTTTGAAAACTTAATGTCCAGCAATTTTTACTAATGGATCTCCAAAAATAGTTCAAATTTCTTATATATATTTTTAATTATCCCTAGTACACGTGGTACAGGCCATGATAATCATGGTGGGTAGTTAGCGACTGCTTTTTACTGTAAGCGCACCACATGTCTACACATGTGAAAAGCAGTTAGACTCTGCACTTACAAATGTGCCAGAGCCCCGTTTTGCACTCGCTGGTGGGGTTGGACTTTTGCAAGAATCGGGGGCCATTGGAGCATTTTTTTTTTTTTTAACAGAAAAAAGTGTCCAATGCGGGAATCGAACCCGGGTCCTAGTGGTCGAAAACCAAATGGTTTAACCAGCCTTCCACCGACCCCCTCATGATAATCCTGGTGGGTAGAAGTAGGCGACTGCTTTTACTGTAAGTGCACCACATGTCTACACATGCGAAAAGCAGTTTGACTTTTGCACTTACAAATGTCCCAGAGCCCTGTTTGGTTACTTGCACTCCCTGGTGGGGTTGGACTTTTACAAGAATCAGGGGCCATTGAAGCAATTTTTTTTTTTAAATCAGAAAAAAGTGTCCAATGATAAATTTGATCCCGGGTTGAAAACCAACAATTAAGACCCTCCTTTAACCGACCCCCGTTCAAATTTCTACTAATAGTGTCTAAGAGAAAGCTTGTAGATTAAACTTACTTTGAACTTTCCTTCAGGGCAGTTGACCTGGTATCTTGTTCATCTCTGGAGCCCAGCACTAGGCCTTTGCCTTTCTTCCTGGGGGCAGGGGACTCTTCTTCTTCTTCACTGTATTCCTCCTCCTCCTCTTCTTGAACCTTCCTTCCTCGGTCCTGAACCTTCTTCTTCCCTCCAAATAAATCTTCATCATCATCTGTCTCTTCTTCCTCCTCCTCGTCATCTTCTTCATCCAATTGGAATCTGACAGATTTTTTGGATTTCTTGGGTTCTGTGACTACTTCATCATCATCATCCATATCATCCCAGTCATCATCATCGTCGGACCCAGCAGGTTTTGTGATCTTGTTGTAGAGGCTCTTGATGAAGGGGTCTTCATCCGACAGTTCCTCGTTGTCTTCTTCCTCCCCGAGGGGCATTTCACTGTTTTCTTCTTCTTCATCAACAACTTGCTTACTTTTCTTCTTCCCATCTTCCTTCGCCATCTTCTTTAATTTCTTTTTCTCCTTCTTCTGTGGTCTCTCTGCTTCCTCGGGATTGTCCGGATCCCCGAAGAAGTCGCTGTACATGTAGTCGGAAATGGGTTTCTGAAACAACAGCGGCACAGTGAGAAGTCATCTATACATTGATGAAGCACAATTTGGATTATAGCTACAATAAGACCAAATAAATTAATAGTGTGTGACTTTTTGGTAACAACTTAGTTACCAAAACATCACACACTATTAATTTATTTGGTGATTAAGCACAATTTGGATTATAATATAAGAAAATAAGATCTAATAAATTAATAGTGTGTGACGTTTCAGCAACAGCATTGTCACCATCATCAGATGATTTTTTTTTCTCATTTATTCTTTTGTCTGATGATGACAATGCTATTGCTGAAAAGTCACACACTATTAAATTATTTGGATTTGGTCTTATTTTCTTGTAATCATCAGTTTAGATAAACGGCAGTACAAGAACAAATCCCATTTTAAAGGGATCTTCTAGGCATTGTCTGCCATCATTCAAGTACTTTGGTTGAAGCTATAGAAATCTGAGATTGTCAACTGCTCATGTAGACTTGATTCATAGATTTTTGCCTGTCTCTCTCTCTGTGTTAAAAAAGTCTTATTAAAAATATTAGTAGCATCATCTGTCCTGGGGGCAGTTGTCACACTGAGATAGAATTTAACATAGAGATGACATGGTGACAACACCAAATAGCTTAATCTCTATGTAATGTTTGGTAACAACATTTGTGTTCTGCCGTGTTACCCAAACATTAAGTACAAATTCCTTGTTTGGATTTGGTCTTGTTCTACAGTAGAACAACCTTCATGAGAGGACACCTCTCTTACAAAGGACAGTTTTCATTGCTAAAATTACCATTTTTTATTATTTAGCAACTCTCCGAAAAGAGCATACCTTTACCTAAAGGACACATTGGCTCTGTAACTAGGTGTTGTCCTTTACAGGGAGGTTGTACTGTATCAAAATTTCTTATAGCTTTCATATAGCTTAGCTTTTTAAAACTTGCTGCAAGTTCCTTCAATGAAATATGCCTCAATGTTTGAATAAATGGCATCTATTTTAGGAAAACTGCCGATTGGTTAATTCCCAGCTTCTCATGATATCCTAATTGCCCCCAGTTCTGGCACACTCACGGATGGTGATCCAACAGCCAATAACCACTAATGGTAAGGTCTGCTGGTCAACAGCATAAAGCAAAATGGTGCCAATATGGAGAGCCAAATAAAGTTTGATCGCCCTGGTGTAAAGATAAACCAGATCCAATCTGGATCCCCGATTTACTGGCATCTCCAAATATTTTAAAGATACAGCAGAACAACCTCCATGAGAGGACATCTTGCTAGAGGACAGTTTTCTTCGCCATGTTTACTAATTGGCAGCTAATAAGGTACAATTTTGATTATAGATTAGAAACACAAGGTAACAAGACCAAATGAATAAATAGTGCATGACATTTCAGTAACTGTTACACTGAAAGTCACACACTATTTATATACAATAAAAGAAAACAAGACCTAATCCAAATAATTTATCCTAATCCTAATAAATTATTTGGATTAGGTCTTGTTTTCTTTTATTATAATCTATAATCCAAATTGTGCTTTATCATATTTATATACAGTAGAACTACCTCCCTGTAAAGGACAACATCTAATTGCAGAGCTAAAGTATCCTTTAGAGAGAGGTGTCCTCTTACTGGAGAGCTGTTAAATTGTAAAAATGGTAATTTTGCAAATGAAAACTGTCCTTTGTGGAGAGGTGTCCGCTAAAGGGAGGTTCTAATGTATTTGGTCTTATTACCTTATAGCTGCTCTCTGGTAAGAGGACACCCTCCCTAAAGGACACTTTGACTCTGTAACCAGGTGTACAAGGAAGTATTTCTACTGTGTATGCTGTTGTGTGAAAGTCTTTTTCCCTGAGGATCCGGATCATCCACACAAGGTGGTCAAAGTCACTTCGAGGGGGGAGAAATAATGTTCTATTTAACACTGTTCATGTGAAAGAATAAGTCCTTTTCCCCGAAGCTCCGGACCACCCTATTTCTACTGTATATGTGTGAGTTATTGTTCTAGTAAGCCATTGTTGTGGTGATTTATTGTTGTAGTGAGCTATTGTTGTAGTGAGGTATTGTTGTAGTAAGCTATTGTTGTAGTGAGGTATTGTTGTAGTAAGCCATTGTTGTGGTGATTTATTGTTGTAGTAAGCCATTGTTGTGGTGATTGTTGTAGTGAGCTATTGTTGTAGTGAGATATTGTTGTAGTGATCTATTGTTGTAGTGAGTTATTGTTGTAGTAAGCTATTGTTGTAGTGAGTTATTGTTGTAGTGATCTATTGTTGTAGTGAGTTATTGTTGTAGTAAGCTATTGTTGTAGTGAGGTATTGTTGTAGTAAGCCATTGTTGTGGTGATTTATTGTTGTAGTGAGCTATTGTTGTAGTGAGTTATTGTTGTAGTGATCTATTGTTGTAGTGAGTTATTGTTGTAGTAAGCTATTGCTGTAGTGAGTTATTGTTGTAGTAAGCCATTGTTGTAGTGAACAATGATAAAACAATGATGAACTTACCCCCTCTTCATCCTCAGATTCATACCCGTGGGTCAGGTCGAGGTTGTTCTCCTTTATCTGGGCCTCTAGCTCAGCCTCGTACTTGTCAAAGTCCTCCATGCTGTCACCACACACACAGTTGACATATACAAAAGATGGTACAATTTGGATTTTTTTTGTCTTATTACTTTGGATTTCCAAAGGATACAAATATAATATGGTACATAATAAATCACAATTTGGATTGTAGATTAGAACTACAACGTAGTAAGACTTGCTAAGTAAGACTTGGTAAGACCGTGACGGCCGGAGGCTGGCTTCGGCAACACTGGAGCTGACGTCACTTCCTGTTGATGTAACCCTGCAAGCAGCGTCGCCACGCTGACTTATTCTCTTTCTCCATGTTTACCATTTAATCTATATATAATCCCTTTACCTTGTAGTTAATTAAACAATAATTAACGTTGAGCGCTGTGTGTAATCAATTGGAATACAACAAAGATTATGAGACTGAAGAAGCGCAAGACCTAAAACGTCAGACTGAAGAAGCGCAAGACCTAAAACGTGAGTAACCAAATTTCCCTTGATTACTTGGCCCATCCTTTTTCTACTTACCAAATATTTTGTAAAATACAAACACCACGATTACAAAATTAAATGGTGCTAATTACTCCAGCTGGAGCTTCCAGATGAAACTCGTTCTAATCGAAAACGACTTGTGGAGTTTGATCAATCCAGCAGAGGCTAAGCCTGACCCTAGTGACCTTGTTGCAACAAAACTTTTTTTGTCGCGGGAGGGTAAGGCGTTTGCAAAAATTTGCCTCGGGATTAATGATGAACAACAATTGCATGTTCAACATTTGAATACTCCGAAAGAGGTCTGGGAGGAACTGGAAAAATTATACGCACCAAAGGATAGTAGATATCGAGCCGTACAACTAAGAAGGCAGTTATATGGCGAAAGGTTGACTCAGCACAATGGAGGCGGAATACATTTCCCTGTCATCGTCAGTCAGGGAAGTGACATGGATCAGGGAGTTCCTGAACCATTTGGATATATCACATAATATGGTTGAGCCAACTCCGGTGTGGTGCGATAACCAAGCGGCTATAGCACTCCAAGAGCTACATCGGCCGATCCAAGACCAGGCACATCGCTATTAGATATCATTTCGTCAGAGAAAAGGTGGATGACGGTGTGATTCAACTGGACTATGTTACAAGTGGAAGAAACCTAGCGGACATTTTGACCAAGCCACTGGGGAGAAACCTACACGAACTTCATCGTTCGAGACTCTTAAGCGGCGAAGTAATCCATGAATAGGAGGTCACTTCGAGGGAGGAGATTGCTGGACCGTTGGCTCGGCAACCCTGGAGCTGACGTCACTTCCTGTTGATGTAACCCTGCAAGCGGCGTCGCCACGCTGACTTATTCTCTTTCTCCATGTTTACCATTTAATCTATATATAATCCTTTTACCTTGTAGTTAATTAAATAATAGTTAACGTTGAGCGCTGAGTGTAATCAATTGGAATACAACAAGACTGAATTCAATTAAATAAATAATATGTGAAATTTGAGTAACAGCATTGTTTCCATCACCAGACTTAATCATGATAAATGGTAACAACAATGTCACACTATGTATTTATTTGTATTTGTTCTTATTACCTTGTGTTTCTAATCTATATTCCAAAGTGTACCTAATCATTATTACAGTCCTTATAGTGATGGGTAAAATAAGGGCCTGGCTCATCAGTGGAGAACCCTGATTTAAACTGTTGAATCTATTGACTACTGTGTAGTGGTATTGGGATGTTCTAATAGATTCACTAATTACTCTTCTTTACAACTTTTCCATCTCAGTAAGATTTGATTTGGAAAAAATAAAATGTCACTAAATAATTTCTTTGGGTGTTGTCACCAAAAACATACACTCATAGACAAAACTTAAGGAAGTTGTTCCTTTCAGCATGTATATCGGGGTTCAGACAATATCTCTGAAAGATATTACAGTAACCTTTATTGAAGACACACGAGATAACCAATATACACTCATGGACAAAACTTAAGGAAGTTGTACCTTTTACCATGTATATCTGGATTCAGACAATAACTCTGAAAGATATTACAGTGACCTTTATTGAAGACACACAAGATAACCAATATACACTCATGGACAAAACTTAAGGAAGTTGTACCTTTTAGCATGTATATCGGGATTGAGACAATAACTCTGAAAGATATTACAGTGACCTTTATTGAAGACACACAAGATAACCAATATACACTCATGGACAAAACTTAAGGAAGTTGTACCTTTTACCATGTATATCTGGATTCAGACAATAACTCTGAAAGATATTACAGTGACCTTTATTGAAGACACAAAAGATAACCAATATACACTCATGGACAAAACTTAAAGAAGTTGTACCTTTTACCATGCATATCAGGACAATAACTCTGAAAGATATTACAGTGACCTTTATTGAAGACACACGAGATAACCAAGTGTGAACAATGCATGACTATTGACCTGACTTGTCAGAGTCTATCGAGGAGAGAAAACCTCCATTTTATGGTCAAAGTTGATCACCTATTTGCAACAAATGAAATGATGGATGAGATATTCCATAGTTACTTTAAATATACTTTTCCAAGAGTTCAGTGTGAGTATAAAAGTATGGAAGATTAAACTGGCGAAACTGCTGGGAGAGTTCACCACTGATGAGCCAGGCCCTCTCATTATTTTTATCATTGCAGTATAAGAGAGTAGAAAATTATTTTAAAAGAAAACATGGGTCAAAAATAGCTTTAATTTCTTCAAATTCTCAACTTATATCCCCAAACCACATTATTGACTGTATTGACTCACACATTGATGAGCTCTACTCAGCAGACACCATCAACAAGCTCTACAGACTTGATACCCTGATAGGATGGTTGAGTGGAGATAAGAAGGCAAAAACTACCAGAATTCAGTTAAACTAATTTGGAAATCGAATTTTTGACATGTTCACCTAACATTCTAACGAAAATTTACTCTTAGTGGTGCGATTTCTATCTTTAGTATCTCTCTATATACTTTTAATTGGGGCTGTTTTCCATTAAACCCTTTGAAAATGTAATATTTATTATAAGTGTCTGTCTTTTAATTTATTTTGATTGGTAAAATGATGTCTTCTTATAAAAAATTATTTTAAACTTTACCGGTAAAATATATAGTTGGAACTATAATCTTCCGATTTTAAAAAATATTTTTGAATAGTTTAAATGAAGTTTTGCTTACATGTTAATTGAGGATTATTTCAATGGAATATAAATTGATAAATATTATTCTTGTAATATTTTTCTATGTATTTATTTTTTTAAAATCTAAATAAATATTAAATTCGTGCTATTTAATAAACATGACAAATCTGTAAACACGTTTTTGAAACTAAACAAAACTATTTTGTAGTCAAATATTTATTTTTCATTGAAAAAGAATATTGATTTTTATTTATTAAATATATATATATATAATATTAAAATAAGGGCATATTTTGTATCAAAATATTTATTAAATTTCAATATTTCTCTCATATATATATCCATTTAAAATATTTTATATAAATAAAAACGATAATTCCGTTTTGAATAAATATATAAAACGCATCACATTTTGTTGTCGAAACTGTGACATAGAGACTTATTTCAAACCAAACTCTATATGGGTTTTGCAATTTAAAAGACAATATTTTAAACTTTAAAAACAATATTGTCATTTTTAAAAAATATATCAACAATTTTACTATAGATATTTTAATTTTATTGGAATACTATTTATTTATAAAACTGTAATTAGTCTATTTTAGCCATTTTATATCCGATTTAATTAAATACATTAAAAATAATGCATTTGAGATATTCTCAAAAAAAATTAATAACTGTTTAATATTTCTTATATTCTTACTGCAATATACATACCAGCTTAATCTTTAGGCATTTTCATAACTGTGTTTTTTAAATAGATTTTTAAGGTTCAAAGTTAACTTCTAGGTTTGTACTTTCCTCTAATACATCGATATTCATTTTGTCTCCTCTCTAATTGTAAATACGCTGCTGTATCGCCTCATAAGCATAAATAAATAAATTTAGGAATAGGAACTAATATTACCATATTGAAAACTAGTTTAAATATATTCAATATTTTGAATAATATAAACTAGAAATTTACTCTTAGCTTGTCATAAATGCGATGGAGAAATATCTAAACCATAATGCTAACTTGTATGATGTTTTCATTCAACATTTAAAAAAAAGCTATTTAAAACTTAAGCATAATATTGCCAATTAGCAAAAAAATGAAATAATTAGATTTGTGATACTGGGCTGCCATCACTGCTACCCCCTGGATCCATGCTTTTACACTCAACCTTTACAGTTAAAGACACACAACTTTCAATTTATACAT
This sequence comes from Cordylochernes scorpioides, assembly GCA_030710605.1. Classification (NCBI taxonomy): domain Eukaryota; kingdom Metazoa; phylum Arthropoda; class Arachnida; order Pseudoscorpiones; family Chernetidae; genus Cordylochernes; species Cordylochernes scorpioides. The sequence goes on from CP092865.1 coordinate 1,725,284, forward strand.
TATAAAAGATATTCTTATATACTCTCTCTCTCTGGACAATGTAAAAAATATAGAAGCTGATGTATAAGTCTGAAGTCTTCAAAATATTTTAATATTTAATTCAACTATCTTTCACTCCAATAATGTTTGAATCTTTTGCAACCAGAGAATACAATATTTCCGCACTTACACAATTACGATACTCTAGTAAATTATTTCAAAATATAAGGCTGTCTTCTTTTTTTAATCTTCAATAATTAATTATGATTCCCTGGGCGACCAAAATTGATTTATGATTGTTAATCTCCAGCTTTGCAGATAGCGGCCTTTCGTCTATATTTTTTCTTTTTGTGGCCTCGAGGAATATTCACCTTCTCCCCAGCAAGAAACTTTCTTTTGTGGCGAAAGTGTTCATAGCGCTCTAGAGAATTAATTTTTATTGTCCCTTCTATTGTTCCCCGCTCAATTCTACACATATCAACGATGCTGAAGGGTCACTTGGACCTTTTATGAAAAGAGAAATCCATCTCAAGGCCATTGAAAATTAAAGATGGAAGTAAAAGCTGAGGAAATGAAGAGCTCTAGTGCATATGCCCACAACAGGATTCTTGGGATTGGAAAAGACACTGCACATCTTATTATTCAAGTTGTTCTTAAGATTAAGGTGATCGGATGCTGTTTTGAAACAAAAATGAGGGAAGCAGGACAACAAGAATCGCCTTGCTTCGTTCCGCTGAAGAAACGTTAGAAGATTTCTAAAGATTAGATTGAAGTCTGTTATATTGTGCTTATACGGCTCCAAGTCGCTACTCTCAAACTACCTTTCAGGGAAGAAAATATGATCCAGATCAGACTTGAAGTCGTACACCACATCTGAAGCTTATTTCTGCTCAGAGCTAACAAAGTCTGATAGCGAAATTGCTCAGGATTGTGGCGCATTTATAAGAGATATTGCTGCCTCTATTTCACGAACTTAAAGAAATC
>CP092865.1:1726346-1764352 GCA_030710605.1 Cordylochernes scorpioides
TGAGAAACTGTACTCTACTCAATGAGGATCACAAGATGGAAGAAAGTTTGTTGGTCTGGTTACTGTTGTTTTTTGATGATTGACAGACTTCTCCTTTAAATGTATTATTTATTATACATACATTACAATAAGAAAACACAATAAATACTAAAGATAATAGTGGCTATATATTTTTTTAATCAAATTTTTGTTCGTCACTTTTTAACAACAACAACTTTTTTTTTTTTAGGTTATCATCATATCCAATCTCACAGAATATATATATAATACAATACACTGCGGCATGTAATTGTAAAACGACACTTGCAAGTTTAACCGCATGAGTTTCTTTTCAACGACAAATTAAAATTTTATTTTAAGGTGAAATATCGACAATTTCTAACCTTTTGGATGAGGTATGAAAGGCTGAATTATGAAGAGTAATGACGAACGGAAAAATAAAAGTGTCCAAAGTTAGAATATATATATATTTATTTTTATAAAATTAAATATTCCAACAGTTATCTATACCATTCCATTTCTATCTGAGTTCTTGTGACAATCAGCTGTAGCTTGGGATGTAGATAGAAACTATATACTCTGGATCAATTCCTTCCATGACTCCCTGTGCCCTATATCAAGGCAATTGTAGTTTGGCCGGTCTTCAGAGACTTAATTTCTTCAAATATACCCTAGAACCTCATTATAACAACAATCTACTTATATATTTGCCTTATTCTGTTTGTCTGTTTGTTTGTCTGAAGCTCACGGATGGGATTTTTCATAACCATCGGTGGTTCAGTGGTAGAATGCTCGCCTGCCACGTGGGCGGCCCGGGTTCGATTCCCGGCCAATGCATTTTTTTTTTTTTTTTACAATTTTTAAAACTCATTTATATATTATACAAGAATGACATCCACCGCGCCAATTTATAATTGTAACGAATAGTATTTGAATTAAAACGTTTTTAAAATATATACGCACTTGGGTAAAACCCGGGCGTTGCCCGGGCCATTCGTCTAGTGTCATATAAAGTCCCAACTGTGGTTATAACAAGTTAAAATCTCTTGGTCTCAGGTGATGTAGTGGCTATATGGGAAACATCAATTTTAATAACTATAGAGGCCAAATTACAACTTCTTTGATAAAAATGTTGTTGTTGTTGTTTCTTATCCCCTTGTGTAAAGATTACACGAATTCCATGAGTTCATGCTCCTCGAGCTATTTTATGATGAGCAGCGGCCTCTCCCAAAGGTCCTGTTTAGTGCATCTAATGCAAGCCAAAATGTGTTCTTGAACTGCAGGTGCCAAACTACATTTTGGGCAAGTGGGATAAAAATGTGAATCCCTGATGTGATTCTCTCTACAATGTGACAAATAGTTAAACCTGATAAGGCACAATTTGGATTATAGATTACAAACACAAGGTAATAAGACTAAATCCAAATAAATAGTGTGTGACGTTTCGGTTACAACGCTGTGACACACACTATTTATTTATTTGGATTTGGTCGTATTACCTTGTGTTTACAGTTAAACCTGTCAATAGTGCCCCCTCTAAATAGCGCCCAATTTTAAATACATAGTACGATGCGATTTACATTAAAAGTGACCTGTCTATAGCACCCTATTTTGGTGAGTCCCAAGAGGGGGGCGCTATAGACAGGTTTAACTGTAGTTTTTTTTTTAATTATTTATTTATTTATCACAAGTACACATGATACGGGCCATGATAATCATGGTGGGTAGTTAGCGAATGCTTTTACTGTAAGTGCACCACATATCTACACACGTGAAAAGCAGTTCGACTTTTGCACTTACAATTTTGCCAGAGCCCCGTTTTGTTACTTGCACTTTCTGGTGAGGTTGGAATTTTGCCAGAATCTAGAGCCATTGAGCTTTATTTTTTTTCTAATTAGAAAAAAGTGCCCAATGTGGGATTCGATCCTGGATCGTAGTGGTCGAAAACTAATGGTTTAGACCACTTGTCCACTGACCCCCTGTAACAAATAATGGCTACCTGGAGTACCCACCTTGGTAAGGTCAATGATGACCTCTGGTGGTGGGAGTTGTGCTCTGTTGTTGTTTCTTATCCCCTTGTGTAAAGATTACACGAATTCCATGAGTTCATGCTCCTCGAGCTGTTTTATGATGAGCAGCGGCCTCTCCCAAAGGTCCTGTTTAGTGCATCTAATGCAAGCCAAAATGTGTTCTTGAACTGCAGGTGCCAAGCTACATTTTGGGCAAGTGGGATAAATTTTGTTATATTTTCTATCTTCAATGACTTGAGATGGCCTGTTCTAAATCTTGTTAGTGTTGTTTGATGCTGTCTATTTCTGATCTTCAGAGCTTCTCCTGGGTTCACTCCACTGTACCAACTGTGCTTAGGTGGGATCCTCCAGTTCTTGTTTATTTTTGACTATTGTTTCTATTTCTTTAAAAGTAAGTTTATTTTTCCGTGGCAAGGGTTCTTTTGTGCCTTTTTTCGCTAGCACATCAGCAGCTTCATTGCCTTGTTGTGCTCTTGTGTAGGAATGCTGTCTTGCCAGCACTCCTACTGAGACACTCTGACCACAATTTATCTCATTTTAACAACATTGTTTCATCTTGTTAGGATAAAAAATGGTGAAATATTTGTGTGCGATTATATACACTCATGGACAAAACTTAAGGAAGTTGTACCTAGTATGTATATCAGGACAATAACTCTAAAAGATATTACAGTGACCTTTATTGAAGACCCACAAGATAACCAAGCATCAACAAAATTGTCTCTCTCTTAAAAAAAAAAATAGACAACCGGGCGATGCCAAAGACTTTCCAGATCCTTATGTTTCATCCATGAGTGTATATACATTATTTGCTGCATATTTCATAGTTTTGTTGAATCATCAAGCCAGCATAGAAAATATCACAGAACTGCCATCCACTTGGTGTGACAGCCTCAATAGAACCAGCTGAGAACATCTGTTTCCTCAGCACCATCCCCCCGCCCCCTGCCAGGATCCAGCCTCCCCATGTGAAGTCCTTTCACTCCCAGCAGCAGTACACCACTCTGGAGGGTGAGTCATGTTGAAACATCTCACAAGTAACCAGATTAGACACAAGGTAATAAGACCAATGATAGAGCACAATTTGTATTATAGATTATAAAGACAAAAGGTAATAAGACCAAATCCAAATAAATAAATAGTGTGACGTTTCTGTAACAGCGTTGTTACCATCTTCAGACAAAAGTACTGAATTCAGTACTTTTTGGATTTGGTCTTATTACCTTGTGTTTACAAGGTGTTGTTGTTTCTTATCCCCTTGTGTAAATATTACACAAATTCCATGTAAACACAAGGTAATAAGACCAAATAAATAGGGTGTGATGTTTTGTTAACAACGCTGTTACCAAAACGTCACATGCTATTTATTTGGTCTTATTACCTTGTGTTTATAATCTATAATCCAAATTGTGTGCCCGAGTAACCATGTTATGTATATGTAATTCTACTGTTCTAAAAGCTTATGTCCATAGTTTGCTTAAATACCATTTCTAAGATTCCACTCTTCAATGTAACATATATAAGCAGAATGATCCAATACAGTATTAGAGCTCTAAGAAGGGGTCTGGTGGATTGGTAAACCTCTGGGAGGGTTCACCACTAATGAGCCAAGCCCTCCCGATATTTTCCATCGCAGTAAGGACAGTAGAAGTTTGTTTTAAGCGTAAAAGAAACATTTGTGCTTTCATTTCCTGATAGAGCATACAATTAGGATTATAGATCAGAACTACAAGGTAATGAGATTAAAGAAATAGTGTGTAGCATTTCTGTAACAGCATTGTTACCACCATCAAAGACTGATTTCATTTCCTATACAGTAGAAACTTCATGAGAGGACACCCTCTTTACAAAGGACAGTTTTCATTTTCAAAATTACCATTTTTACTATTTATTGACTCATCCATTGATGAGCTTTTCTCTTCCCCCAGCAGACACCATCAAAAGTCTCAAGCTTGATACCTTAGTGTGATTGAGTGGAGCTAAGAAGACTAACTCTCTGGTAAGAGGACACCTCTTTACAAAGGACAGTTTTCATTTACAAAATTACCATTTTTACTATTTATTGACTATTGATGAGCTCTACTCTTCCCCCGGCAGACACCAACAAAAGTCTCAAGCTTGATACCTTAGTGTGATTGAGTGGAGATAAGAAGACTAACTTTCTGGTAAGAGGACACCTATCGTTAAAGTAAGCTTTAGCTCTGCAACTTGTCCTTTACAGGGAGGTTGTGTACATAGATGTGGCTAACATACATATGTGTGCAGTGGACCTTGCCGCCAGCTGTCACCCTCTAGTCAAGTGGTACTGACAGACACCAGTGTAGGTTGTATATAACAAATAATGTTTATTATTCACATTGAAGTTTGTGTGTTTCTTATTTTACAATGTATTTACATAACAAATAATGTTCATTATTCACAAATAATGTTTATTATTCACATGAAGTTTGTGTGTGTGGTTCCTATTTTTTTACAATGTTCAATAGCTGGTATAATTGTAAATTGTGCCTTATCAATAGCTGGTATACTTTTGCATTTGGGTCTTCTGTTTTTTCCCATGTCTGTTGGTGTCCTGGTCCGCGGGTCTCTTCTGTCCATCTTTAGACTTCTGTCCTCCTGCTATGGCCTTTGTGGGGTTCTTCTGGTTCAGTGAAGCCAGCGGATCCTTGGGTCCCATCTTCTGGCCAATCTGCTTCCTCTTACGGAGCTTGAGGGACTTGGTGGATTCTGTCATGTAGCGGAGATCTTTCCTCTTCTTGTTCTGTCACAGATTGTGTAAACCTTTGTTGCATGGATGGATTCTTAGGTACAGGATGATCAGACACAATCATAGAGTAGAACATACTCCATGAAAGAACACTTGCGCTAGAGGACACCTTTCTATAAAGGACAGCTTTCATTTGAAAAAAATTGCCATTTTTTTACTACAGTTAAACTTGTCTATAGTGCCCCCCCCTCTAAATAGCGCCCAATTTTAAATACGTAGTACAATGCGATTTGCATTAAAAGTGACCTGTGTATAACACCCTATTTTGGTGAGTGCCAAGAGGGGGCGCTATAGACAGGTTTAACTGTATTTAGCTGCTCTCTGGTAAGAGGACACTTCTCCTTAAAGGACCATTTGGCTTAGAAATTAGGTGTTGTCCTATATAAGAAGGTTGTTCAACTGTACTGGGGAATCGCAATGCAAGACACCAAATATTGATTCAAGGGAGCAGCAGAGGAAAGGAGTCCGACTGAAGATGGTATCATGGTGTTATGTCAGGTAGGGATGTCTAAGGTCAGAGTTCACTTCCATCTACAGTGCTAAGGTACAATTTGGGTTATGGATGGTGGACAAACACACCAAATAATCATTCCCATAGCAACACGAAACCAACTTCACATCAGATTGAGACCAAAGTTTGCTAATTCTAGATGTATCCACATTCTATTTAGACATTTTAGGTTTCCTGCCTTGACACTTTTTGCTAGTTACAGAGTGGATGGTACATAAAGGTTATCAGTAGCTTTTAACATTATAAACACAAGGTAATAAGCCCAAATAAATAGTGTGTGACGTTTCGGTAACAGCGTTATTACCATCTTCAGACAAAAGTACTGAATGAGAAATTTTACCACAGCATGGTTTAAATTCTCATTCAGTAGTTTTATCTGAAGATGGTAACAATGCTATTACCGAAACGTCACACACTATTTATTTGGTCTTATTACCTTGTGTTTATAATCTAAATTGTGCCTTATCAGTAGCTTTAACATTGTTCATTTTGATGGCCATTCAGTATGGGGATTTTCTAACTCTATTTTTGTGGGTTAAAAGGGAAGTTTACAAGCACATAATTTAGATGGATGAGTTGGTTCATTTTAAAACCAACTGGCCTAGGTTAAACCCAGCAGTATGTTGTTCCATGGAATCACAGCTAGAGAGAGTACAGTCAGGAGCTAGTGTAATGAGGACTTACGGCAATTCTGGCCGCCGGCTCCTTGCTGACGGTGGAGAAAATCTCCGGCCCGGCCTCCTCAGCCGTGAAGGCCGGCATGTTGAGACTGGTGTTGCTGGCAGGCACGTCCTGCGGCCTGGGCTGGTAGTGGAACTGGGACAGGGCGTCCACCGACTTGAACAGGGCAGCCATCTTGGTCTTTATGTTCTTTAGCTGCTCCGAGTCGTCCTCCTGTAACTTGAGGAGGTTCTGGCCGGCCAGGAGTTTTTCTTCGTAGATGGCACAAAGACTCTTCTTGCTCTTCTCCTTGTTGAGCTCCTTGTGCTTTCGGTAGTTGTAGTGGTTCTCCTTGGGCCGGACTTGTCTCACAGGGCTGTCCCATACCTGCACCACTCATGGACACCTTGTAGCATGTATTTATATCGGGACAAAGAAATTACAGTGACCTTTATTCTTCTCTTCCTTATCTCCACTCAATCATATTAAGGTATCAAGCTTGTAAAGCTTGAGACTTTTGATGGTGTCTGCCAGGGAAGAGTAGAGCTCATCAATGGATGAGTAAATACAGCCAATGATGTGTTTTGTAGGTTGAGAAGGGGAGATTTGACAACCAAGGTGAAGTATAATGCATCTGCCTTTGTCATTAAGACTGGGAGCACTAGTCAGTGACCTTTATTGAAGACACACAAGATAAACCAAGTGTGAACAAATATAACAATAGATGACACCAAAAACTTTCCACTTCCTTAAGTTTCATCCATGAGTGAACAGTGAATTATGATGTAACTAAGTGTTATAAAGGTAATAGCAAGGTACTTTGACATACTTCAATGGACTTACAAAGTTATAGCATACAGTACTTTGGTCTGAGAAGATGGTAACAATACACTCATGGACAAGTGGATACACTCAAGGATGAGTGGTCAATTTAATGATAACACACAGTGATCCAATAAACATAAGGTAATAAGACCAAATCCAAATAAATAAATAGTGTGACGTTTCGGTAACAGCGCTGTTACCGAAACGTCACACTATTTATTTATTTGGATTTGGTCTTATTACCTTGTGTTTATAATCTATAATCCAAATTGTGCCTTATCACAGTGATCCAATAAAATTGATCTTTTCCTGAAGTATTGGATTTTATAAGTAATTTTCACTTATTTTGTCTGTCAGAATAAGGTCAGTGTTATATTTGTCTTCACAACACCCCAAGAAATCAAATTTTTAGGTTGAAATATAGTAAATAGGCTGATTGGTAAGTGAAAAATTGGTTAAAGAGGTTTTACTACTGTATTGGATGACTTTTAAGGTAAAATGTCAAAAAAAGAAGCAGCTCAAAAAGGGATCAAATACAGAGCCATTTCATTATGTTATAAAAGCCAGATCTTGTCAAATGTCTTCAATTCAATTGTCAATGTTGTATTATAGCCAGCTATCATTGAGACATGGTCCACCTAGTTGGGAATTAACCTGGGTTCTCCTGCAGGAGAGCTATAGAGTGGGAGGTAGCAAACAACATGTTGGTTCTAGACATGTGAACTGCACTAAACAGGACCTTTAGGAGAGGCCGCTGCTTATCATAAAACAGCTCGAGGAGCATGAACGCATGGAATTTGTGTAATCTTTACACAAGGGGATAAGAAACAACAAAGATGTGAACCATTGTGATACACAGCTTGTGTTATCCCAGGCTACACAGGAGGTCCTTGGTTCATTCCCAGCTAGGTGGTCAGTGGAAGTACTGAAAGATGAAACCCATGGAATCAAAGTTTGAAAAAATATTGATTGATGGATAGAACATGTGTCAACTTGATATGGTAAGTTGTTACTGGCTGATATTTCAGTCCACTGTCAATGTTTTCAAGGTGAATCTTAGCACATGAAGGTATGTTATATCCATCACAAGGTAATAAGACTAAATAGTGTGTGATGTTTCGGTAACAGTGTTGTTACCATCTTCAAACAACATTCAGTACTTTTGTCTGAAGATGGTAACAGTGTTGTTACCGAAACGTCACACACTATTTATTTATTTGGTCTTATTACCTTGTGTTTATAATCTATAATCCAAATTGTGTATTATCGTTATATCCATCAATACAAATCTGCAACTAGGGTTTTCACCACAAACCAAAGGCTAAATCACAGTTCAACAGTCCCAGGTAGAACCACCAAACATCCAACAATCCAATCTGCAACTATGATTTTCACCAACACCTCGAGTCCAACAACAACCACCCAGGTAGTACCACCAAACATCCAACAATCCAATCTGCAACTAGGATTTTCACCAACACCTCGAGTCCAACAACAACCTCCCAGGTGGTACCACCAAACATCCAACAATCCAATCTGCAACTAGGATTTTCACCAACACCTCGAGTCCAACAACAACAGTCCCAGGCAGTACCACCAAACATCCAACAATCCAATCTGCAACTAGGATTTTCACCAACACCTCGAGTCCAACAACAGTCCCAGGTGGTACCACCAAACATCCAACAATCCAATCTGCAACTAGGATTTTCACCAACACCTCGAGTCCAACAACAGTCCCAGGTGGTACCACCAAACATCCAACAATCCAATCTGCAACTAGGATTTTCACCAACACCTCGAGTCCAACAACAGTCCCAGGTGGTACCACCAAACATCCAACAATCCAATCTGCAACTAGGATTTTCACCAACACCTCGAGTCCAACAACAGTCCCAGGTGGTACCACCAAACATCCAACAATCCAATCTGCAACTATGATTTTCACCAACACCTCGAGTCCAACAACAGTCCCAGGTGGTACCACCAAACATCCAACAATCCAATCTGCAACTAGGATTTTCACCAACACCTCGAGTCCAACAACCTCCCAGGTAGTACCACCAAACATCCAACAATCCAATCTGCAACTAGGATTTTCACCAACACCTCGAGTCCAACAACCTCCCAGGTAGTACCACCAAACATCCAACAATCCAATCTGCAACTAGGATTTTCACCAACACCTCGAGTCCAACAACCTCCCAGGTAGTACCACCAAACATCCAACAATCCAATCTGCAACTAGGATTTTCACCAACACCTCGAGTCCAACAACCTCCCAGGTAGTACCACCAAACATCCAACAATCCAATCTGCAACTAGGATTTTCACCAACACCTCGAGTCCAACAACCTCCCAGGTAGTACCACCAAACATCCAACAATCCAATCTGCAACTAGGATTTTCACCAACACCTCGAGTCCAACAACAACCTCCCAGGTAATACCACCAAACAGCCAGGTACAGTGTGAGAAACTCACGTCGTCAATGCAGCGCTGCAAGATGATCCTGTGGATCTCCGCCATGTACTCCGGGGTGAGAGGCTGGGAGTTCCACACGGGCAGCTTGGTCTGTAAGTGTTCCTCCAGCATGCTGTCCTTGTCCCGGCTCCTGGCGTCCACCTCTCCCTTCATCTTCCAGTCTTGTTCCTGTAGGGCCTCCTCTTCCTTCTGCCTCACTGTCTCCAGGAACTGTACACACCATTCATATTTGGTGGTTGTGCAATATACACCCCAGTATACCTCCTCTTTGATTCAAGTGATTCCTGTTGAATTATAGCCTGTGTTTTTTTACAGTAGAACGAACCTCTTTAATCAAATTGATTATAATTCAATCATTTTTCAATTCTCCTCTCAAGTACTGGGGAGTTGAGCTTGTCTGGCAGCAAGTTTGGCTTGCATTAGATGCACTAAACAGGACCTTCGGGAGAGGCCACAGCTTATCATAAAACAGCTCAAGGAGCATGAACTCATGTAATCTTCGCACAAGGGGATAAGAAACAACAACAACTGGGGAGTTATGTTGCCTTTCAGCCTCAGATACTATATATTTTTTTTTTATCCCCAGTACGCGTGGTACAGGTCATAATAATCGTGGTGGGTAGAAGTTAGCAAGGGGATAAGAAACAACAACAGAAGTTAGTAACTGATTTTACTGTAAGTGCACCACATTTCTACACATGTGAAAAGCAGTTCAACTTTGCGGTTACAAATGTGCTATTTCCTCGTTTGGTTACTTGCACTCACTGGTGGGGTTGGACTTTTGCAAGAATCGGGGGCCATTGGAGCATTTGTTCTTAATTAGACAAAAGTGCCCAATACAGGATTTGATCCCAGGTTGTAGCGGTCAAAAACCAAAGGTTTAGACCACCCTTCCACCGACCTATGGTGCCCCAGATGTATGGGATAGCTGAGGTAAAGGAAGTGTCACCATGGAGTAGTTTCAACAGATTGTTGTTACAGATGGAACTGACTTGGGGTTTGATATAAAGCATGTATCACAAGGTAACAAGACCAGTTAATATTATTGTAGATGTGTGTCATTAAAGATTTGGTCTTAAGAGTAAAACAAACTCCATGAGAAGACACCTCTCTACAAAGAACAGTTTCCATTTGAAAAATTACCATTTTTACTATTTGGCAACTCTTTGGTAAGAGGACACCTATTGTTAAAGGACACTTTGGCTCTGCAATTAGGCGTCCTTTACAGGGAGGTTCTCTACCATATTACCTTATGATTCAAACAAAGAGAACTAGATTCAAAATGCTTGTTCCAACATACATCAATATAATGGGTGTGTTGTTCCTACCTTACGTTCCCTCCTCTTGTACTCTGGAGTGTCGGAGTCCTCGCTGTCATCGTCTGAGTCCTGCATGGCAAATATGTTCCTGGCACCCCTGGCACACACATCAGGATACTCTAGTTGGCGATATCTGTCAGATTTTGATGGCACAATGAGGAAAACTACCAATCTCTCTATATCTTGGTAGAAGGTCTCTACTAGAGTTACCTAATCTATAGCTGAGATAAGGCACAATTTGGATTATAAACACAAGGTAATAAGACCAAATCCAAATAAATAAATGGTGTGTGACGTTTCGGTGACAGCATTGTTACCATCTTCAGACAAAAGTACTGAATGATAGAATACTGAAGTATACTTCATTCAGTACTTTTGTCTGAAGATGGTAACAACGCTGTCACCGAAACGTCACACACTATTTATTTATTAGGTCTTATTACCTTGTGTTTATAATCTATAGCTGTGCAGAAGTATAGGGATAGTTGGTACACCTTGGATTATAGGTTAGAAACATAAGGTAATAAGACCAAATAAATAAATAGTGTGTGACGTTTCGGTAACAGCGTTGTTACTGAAACGTCACACACTATTTATTTGGTCTTATTACCTTGTGTTTGTCTAAAAGAAAGCTTGTAGATTAAACTTACTTTGAACTTTCTTTCAGGGCAGTTGACCTGGTATCTTGTTCATCTCTGGAGCCCAGCACTAGGCCTTTGCCTTTCTTCCTGGGGGCAGGGGACTCTTCTTCTTCTTCACTGTATTCCTCCTCCTCCTCTTGAACCTTCCTTCCTCGGTCCTGAACCTTCTTCCCTCCAAATAAATCTTCATCATCATCTGTCTCTTCCTCCTCCTCCTCGTCTTCTTCTTCATCCAATTGGAATCTGACAGACTTTTTGGATTTCTTAGGTTCTGTGACTACTTCATCATCATCATCCATATCATCCCAGTCATCATCATCGTCGGACTCGGTGGGTTTTGTGATCTTATTGTAGAGGCTCTTGATGAAGGGGTCTTCATCCGACAGTTCCTCGTTGTCTTCTTCCTCCCCGAGGGGCATTTCACTGTTTTCTTCTTCTTCATCAACAACTTGCTTACTTTTCTTCTTCCCATCTTCCTTCGCCATCTTCTTTAATTTCTTTTTCTCTTTCTTCTGTGGTCTCTCTGCTTCCTCGGCATTGTCCGGATCCCCGAAGAAGTCGCTGTACATGTAGTCGGAAATGGGTTTCTGAAACAACAGCGGCACGGTGAGAAGTCATCTATACATTGATGAAGCACAATTTGGATTAGAGCTACAAGAAAATAAGACCAAATAAATTAATAGTGTATGACTTTTTGGTGACAACATTGTTACTGAAACATCACACACTGTTAATTTATTTGGTGATAAAGCACAATTTGGATTATAGATTATAATACAAGAAAATAAGACCTAATCCAAATAAATTAATAGTGTGTGACGTTTCGGCAACAGCATTGTCCCCATCATCAGACAATATTTTTTTCTCATTTATTCTTTTGTCTGATGGTGACAATACTGTTGCTGAAACGTTTTAACACTAATAAATTATTTGGTCTTATTTTCTTGTAGTCATCAGTTTAGATAAATGGCACTACAAGAACAAATCCCATTTTAAAAAGATCTTCTAGGTATTGTCTGCCATCATTCAAGTACTCTGGCTGAAGCTATATAGATCTGGGATTGTCAACTGCTCATGTAGACTGGCACTTGATTCAAAGATTTTTACCTGTCTCTCTCTCTCTCTGTGCTAAAAAAGTCTTATTAAAAAAATTAATACATTAGTAGCATCATCTGTCCTGGGGGCAGTTGTCACACTGAGATAGAATTTGACATAGAGATGACATGGTGACAATACCAAATAGGTTAATCTCTATGTGACAGCATTGGTGTTGTGCTGTGTTACACAAACATTAAGTACAAGTTCCTTGTTTGGAGTTGGTCTTGTTCTACAGTAGAACAACCTTCATGAGAGGATACCTCTCTACAAAGGACAGTTTAAATTGCTAAAATTACCATTTTTTATTATTTAGAAACTCTCTGGAAAGAGCATACCTTTCATACCTTTACCTAAAGGACACATTGGCTCTGTAACTAGGTGTTGTCCTTTACAGGGAGGTTGTACTGTATCAAAATTTCTTATAGCTTTCATATAGCTTAGCTTTTTAAAACTTGCTGCAAGTTCCTTCAAAGAAATATACCTCAATGTTTGAATAAATGGCATCTATTTTAGTAAACTGCCGATTGGTTAATTCCCAGCTTCTCGTGATATCCTAATTGCCCCCAGTTCTGGCACACTCACGGATGGTGATCCAACAGCCAATAACCACTAATGGTAAGGTCTACTGTCTGCTGTGATTGGTCAACAGCATAAAGCAAAATGGTGCCAATATGGAGAGCCAAATAAAGTTTGATCGCCCTGGTGTAAAGATAAACCAGATCCAATCTGGATCCCCGATTTACTGGCATCTCCAAATATTTTAAAGATACAGTAGAACAACCTCCATGAGAGGACAGTTTTCTTCGCCATGTTTACTAATTGGCAGCTAATAAGGTACAATTTTGATTATAGATTAGAAACACAAGGTAACAAGACCAAATAAATAAATAGTGCATGACATTTCAGTAACTGTTACACTGAAAGTCACACACTATTTATATACAGCAGAACTACCTCCCTGTAAAGGACAACACCTAATTGCAGAGCCAAAGTGTCCTTTAGGGAGAGGTGTACTCTTACTGGAGAGTTGCTAAATAGTAAAAATGGTAATTTTACAAATGAAAACTGTTCTTTGTAGAGAGGTGTCCGCTAAAGGGAGGTTCTAATGTATTTGGTCTTGTTACCTTATAGCTTCTCTCTGGTAAGAGGACACCCTCCCTAAAGGACACTTTGACACTGTAACCAGGTGTACAAGGAGGTATTTCTACCGTATATGCCATTGTGTGAAAATCTTTTTCCCCGAGGATCCGGATCACCCACACAAGATGGTCAAAGTCACTTCGAGGGGGGAGAAATAATGTTCTATTTAACACTGTTCATGTGAAAGAATTAGTCCTTTTCCCAAAGCTCCGGACCACCCTATTTCTACTGTATATGTGTGAGTTATTGTTCTAGTAAGCCATTGTTGTAGTGAGTCATTGTTGTAGTGAGCTATTGTTGTAGTGAACAATGATAAAACAATGATGAACTTACCCCCTCTTCATCCTCAGATTCATACCCGTGGGTCAGGTCGAGGTTGTTCTCCTTTATCTGGGCCTCTAGCTCAGCCTCGTACTTGTCAAAGTCCTCCATGCTGTCACCACACACAGTTGACATATACAAAAGATGGTACAATTTGGATTTTTTTTTGTCTTATTACTTTGGATTTCCAAAGGATACAAATATAATATGGTACATAATAAATCACAATTTGGATTGTAGATTAGAACTACAATGTAGTAAGACTTGCTAGACCGTGACGGCGGGCGGCTGGCTTCGGCAACACTGGAGCTGACGTCACTTCCTGTTGATGTAACCTGCAAGCGGCGTCGCCACGCTGACTTATTCTCTTTCTCCATGTTTACTATTTAATCTATATATAATCCCTTTACCTTGTAGTCAATTAAATAATAATTAACGTTGAGCGCTGTGTGTAATCAAATTGGAATCCAACAAAGATTATGAGACTGAAGAAGCGCAAGGCCTAAAACGTCAGACTGAAGAAGCGCAAGGCCTAAAACGCGAGTAACCAAATTTCCTTTGATTACTTGGCCCATCCTTTTTCTACTTACCAAATATTTTGTAAAATGACAAACACCACGATTACAAAATTAAATGGTGCTAATTACTCCAGCTGGAGCTTCCAGATGAAACTCGTTCTAATCGAAAACGACTTGTGGAATTTGATCAATCCAGGAGAGGCTAAGCCTGACCCTAGTGACCTTGTTGCAACAAAACTTTTTTTGTCGCAGGAGGGTAAGGCGTTTGCAAAAATTTGCCTCGGGATTAATGATGAACAACAATTGCATGTTCAACATTTGAATACTCCGAAAGAGGTCTGGGAAGAACTGGAAAAATTATACGCACCAAAGGATAGTAGATATCGAGCCGTACAACTAAGAAGGCAGTTATATGGCGAAAAGTTGACTCAGCACAATGGAGGCGGAATACATTTCCCTATCATCGTCAGTCAGGGAAGTGACATGTATCAGGGAGTTCCTGAACCAATTGGATATACCACATAATATGGTTGAGCCAACTCCGGTGTGGTGCGATAACCAAGCGGCTATAGCACACGCCAAGAGCTACATCAGCCGATCCAAGACCAGACACATTGCTATTAGATATCACTTTGTCAGAGAAAAGGTGGATGACGGTGTGATTCAACTGGACTATGTTACAAGTGGAAGAAACCTAGCGGACATTTTGACCAAGCCACTGGGGAGAAACCTACACGAACTTCATCGTTCAAGACTTTTGGGAGGCGAAGTGGTCCATAACTAAGAGATCACTTCGAGGGAGGAGATTGCTAGACCGTGACTACGGGCGGCTGGCTTCAGCAACACTGGAGCTGACGTCACTTCCTGTTGATGTAACCCTGCAAGCGGCGTCGCCACGCTGACTTATTCTCTTTCTCCATGTTTACCATTTAATCTATATATAATCCTATTACCTTGTAGTTAATTAAACAATAATTAACGTTGAGCGCTGTGTGTAATCAATTGGAATACAACAAGACTGAATTCAATTAAATAAATAATATGCGACATTTCAGTAACAGCAATGTTACCGTCACCAGACTTAATCATGATAAATGGTAACAACAGTGTTACTGAAATGTCACACTATGTATTTATTTGTTCTTATTACCTTGTGTTTCTAATCTATATTCCAAAGTGTACCTAATCATTATTACAGTCCTTATGGTGAGGGATAAAATAATGGGAGATGGCTTGGCTCATCAGTGGAGAACCCTGATTTAAACAGTTGAATCTATTGACTACTGTGTAGTGGTATTGAGATGTTCTAATAGATTCACTAATTACTCTTCTTTACAACTTTTCCATCTCAGTAAGATTTGATTTGGAAAAAATAAAATGTCACTAAATAATTTCTTTGGGTGTTGTCACCAAAAACATACACTCATGGAGACAAAACTTAAGGAAGTTGCACCTTTTACCATGTATATCGGGATTTAGACAATAACTCTGAAAGATATTACAGTGACCTTTATTGAAGACACACGAGATAACCAATATACACTCATGGACAAAACTTAAGGAAGTTGTACCTTTCAGCATGTATATCGGGATTGAGACAATAACTCTGAAAGATATTACAGTGACCTTTATTGAAGACACACGAGATAACCAATATACACTCATGGACAAAACTTAAGGAAGTTGTACCTTTCAGCATGTATATCGGGACAATAACTCTGAAAGATATTACAGTGACCTTTATTGAAGACACACAAGATAACCAAGTGTGAACAATGCATGACTATTGACCTGACTTGACAGAGTCTATCGATGAGAGAAAACCTCCATTTTATGGTCAAAGTTGATCACCTATTTGCAACAAATGAAATGATGGATAAGATACTCCATAGTTACTTTAAAAATACTTTTCCAAGAGTTCAGTGTCAGTGTAAAAGTTAGACAGAAAATTACAGCAGTATGGTAGATTAATCTGGCCAAACTGCTGGGAGAGTTCACCACTGATGAGCCAAGCCCTCTCATAATTTTTATCATTCCAGTAAGAACAGTAGAATTTTTTTTTTTTTTTTTAAAGAAAACATGGGTCAAAAATAGTTTTAATTTCTTCAAATTCTCAACCTGCATCCCCAAACCACATCATTGACTGTATTGGGTCATCCATTGATGAGCTTTCCCAGCAGACACCATCAACAAGCTCTACAGACTTGATACCCTGATATGATGTTGAGTGGAGATAAGAAGGCAAAAACTACCAGAATTCAGTTAAACTAATTTGGAAATAGAATTTTTGACAGGTTCACCTGACATTCTAACGAAAATTTACTCTAGTGGTGCGATTTCTATCTTTAGTATCTCTATATATACTTTTAATTGGGGCTATTTTCCATTAAACCCTTTGAAAATGTAATATTTATTATACGTGTCTGTCTTTTAATTTATTTTGATTGGTAAAATGATGTCTTCTTATTAAAAAATTATTTTAAACTTTACCGGGAAAATATATAGTTGGAACTATAATCTTCCGATTTTAAAAAATATTTTTGAATAGTTTAAATGAAGTTTTACATACATGTTACTTGAAGATTATTTCAATGGAATATAAATTGATAAAAAATATTCTTATAATATTTCTTTATGTATTTATTTTTTTTAAAATCTAAATAAATATTAAATTCGTGCTATTTAATAAACATGACAAATCTGTAAACACGTTTTTGAAGCTAAACAAAACTATTTCATAGTCAAATATTTATTTTTCATTGAAAAAGAATATTGATTTTTATTTATTAAATAAAATATTAAAATAAGGGCATATTTTGGATCAAAATATTTATTAAATTTCAATATTTCACATATATATCTATTTAAAATATTTTATATAAATAAAAGCGATAATTCCGTTTTTTGAATAAATATATAAAACGCATCACATTTTGTTGTCTAAACTGTGAAATAGAGACTTATTTCAAACCAAACTCTATATGGGTTTTGCAATTTAAAAGACAATATTTTAAACTTTAAAAACAATATTGTCATTTTAAAAAAATATATGAACAATTTTACTATAGATATTTTAGTTTTATTGGAATACTATTTATTTATAAAACTGTAATTAGTTTATTTTAGCCATTTTATATATCCGATTTAATCAAATACATTAAAAATAATGCATTTGATATATTCTCCAAAAAAATTAATAACTGTTTAATATTTCTTATATTCTTACTGCAATATACATATACCAGCTTAATCTTTAGGCATTTTCATAACTGTGTTTTTAAAATAGATTTTTATAGGTTCAAAGTTAACTTCTAGGCTTGTACTTCCTCGAATACATCGATATTCATTTAGGAATAGGAACTAATATTACCCCCCATATTGAAAACTATTTTAAATATATTCAATATTTTGAATAATATAAACTAGAAATTTACTCTTAGCTTGTCATAAATGCGATGGAGAAATATTTAAACCATAATGCTAACTTGTATGATGTTTTCATTCAACATTTTAAAAAAGCTATTTAAAACTTAAGCATAATATTGCCAATTAGCAATAAAATTAAATAATTAGATTTGTGATACTGGGCTGCCATCACTGCTACCCCCTGGATCCATGCTTTTACACTCAACCTTTACAGTTAAAGACATACAACTTTCAATTTATACATTATAAAAGATATTCTTATATACTGGACAATGTAAAAAATATAGAAGCTGATGATTGTAGCTGATGTATAAGTCTGAAGTTTTCAAAATATTCTAATACTTAATTCAACTATCTTCCACTCCAATAATGTTTGAATATTTTGCAACCAGAGAATACAATATTTCTGCACTAACACAATTTCGATCTTCTAGTAAATTATTTTAAAATATAAGGCTGGCTTCTTTTTTTAATCTTCAATAATTAACTATGATTCCCTGGGCGACCAAAATTGATTTATGATTGTTAATCTCCAGCTTTGCAGATAGCGGCCTTTCGTCTATATTTTTTCTTTTTGTGGCCTCGAGGAATAGTCACCTTCTCCCCAGCAACAAACTTTCTTTTGTGGCGAAAGTGTTCATAGCGCTCTAGAGAATTAATTTTTATTGTCCCTCCTATTGTTCCCCGCTCAATTCTACACATATCAACGATGCTGAAGGATCACTTGGACCTTTTATGAAAAGAGAAATCCATCTCAAGGCCATTGAAAATATAAGCTGGAAGTAAAAGCTGAGGAAATGAAGAGCTCTGGTGCATATGACCACAACAAGATTCTTGGAACAGGAAAAGACATTGCACATCTTATTATTCAAGTTGTTCTTAAGATTAAGGTGATCGGATGCTGTTTTGAAACAAAAATGAGGGAAGCAGGACAAGAATATCGCCTTGCTTCGTTCCGCTGAAGAAACGTTAGAAGATGTCTAAAGATTAGATTGAAGTCTGTTATATTGTGCCTATATGGCTCCAAGTCGCTACTCTCAAACTACCTTTCAGGGAAGAAAATATGATCCAGATCAGACTTGAAGTCGTACGCCACATCTGAAGCTTATTTCTGCTCAGAGCTAACAAAGTCTGATGGCGAAATTGCTCAGGATTGTGGCGCATTTATAAGAGATATTGCTGCCTCTATTTCACGAACTTAAAGAAATCAGCAGGAGCCACAGATAGGTGGATGTAAGTACACCACATGCCTACATATGGAAATAGTGTGAAAAAAATATTCAAAAATTATTTCTTCAAATAGAGATCTTACATTGGAATGATTTACAAAATTATAATAGGAGGGATCAGAAGTGGAAATACAAGTCGACCAACACATCAAACCTGTGAGAACTAAAAAGGTGAATTTTTGAGAGAAAAAAATCCATCCTGAGAGGACAGATATTATTGCAAAAAATATAATTTAATTATATATCTAAAGAGACAAAAGGGTCGCCTCTCCCGTCAAAATAGACGTCAAAACCAGACGCCATCTATTGACCGTTGCCGCAAACTAGCGGCCTTGGGTCGGTGACAAAGCCACAACACCAGCTTTGGCAAACTGAAAAGCGTCCACCTAGAGACCATGGTATCGGGCTAATGGCCCTCGTCAGCCTAGGGCGGACTTTATTCCATGAGATCCACACGGGATCTAATGGAATCTTGACAATCTGCCAAAGAGCTAGGCCAAATCTATGGCTAAAATAGGTTTTGACGGGAGATATCCTCACGGCAAAATTTCCATCTTAATTATATATATAACTCGAGCTTTCAGACCTTGGAGACCTTCAGGTGTAAGGTTACATATAACGCCACTTTGGTGGCATCTGACAGCTACATGAATTCGTAGATGAGAAAAGAACATATAAAAATTTTAATCAATTTTGTAGATATATATACAACTATCTTTTGAAGTGGGAAAGAGAGGGAAGGAAATTTTGAGAGAATTGCTTTTGTATGTTTGTCTTTTTTCTCCTTGTATATAGCCAATTTGTTATGGTTAAAGAAATGTATTGACACAAATATCCCTGAGTTTGGGATATCGTGTTATAGGATGGTAATAAAGTTAATAATAACGAAAGCTCGAGTCAATTAAATTATATTTTTTGTAATAAACTCTGGATATAATTTTTTTCTCAAATGATGTTACACAAGGGATATGATTATTTTTGTGGAAAAGATGTTACAGCTTAAAGTTGTCGAAAGAAGCATCAAATAGCTTTCAGATGGGAAATCTCAATCAGGGATCTATCTCATTCAAACTTATTTTTTTCCTGGCTTCAAGGATGTAATGTATGTCTGCCGTGTTAAATACGGAGGTTTTAAATAACTAAATATCTTTTCTACTTCTAGATTTTGAATTTGCTTTTTAAAGCGTGAAAATGTTGTTATATATCCAATTAAAATCGAGTATAATTTTTAAATGTAAAAAAAAAAATAGGTGATGTTTTCGCCTCATATATAGGTTGTTTGGAGGCAAATTTATATGTTCGTAAAACATAAGGTTGTCCCAAAAGTTCATGTTTTTCTTATTATTTGGCGAATAATATTATTACGGTGAATACATAATACAAAGACATTATACATAACGGAGAATAATATTGGTATTTACATTTTTTGCAAGTGTTTACGAACTTTTGGGACAACCTTGTACATGAGTAAACTTCTATAAAGTAAACAAAAAAATGGTAAAAATACAATCCCAATACATTGTAAACAGCCTTACCTCGATATCTTTACACAACCCGCTTCTATATATATGCACATATGTTGGCTGAATTGACGGAAATTTGCATATATGCGCGCCACTAAATGTTTAATAATTGGCCGGCACGCTGGTAACAAACATAAATAGTTACACTTTTCAGCAATAGATGGCGGGCGTAGCGCGAACATTTGCATATTGCGTTGGAATATGCAAATGAAGCCGAACAACTATGCAGATAACTATTTCCGCACTAAGGAAGGTAAATCCACCATAAACGTGGAGTAAAAAAGCGTTGTTCCCCAAACTACCCGTTCACTCCCACCCCCGTCCAGTGCCGGCTATATAAGACAAACCCGACCCTAGTAGTTTACCCGAAAGGGGATCTGGTCGTTGGCGTCCGCTCCACGTTGGGTTGACTCCAGGCTCAGAACTTAGGGCCGCCTTCAACGTCGTCTCCACAAATTCTGCCGCCTGGGTAACGGCTTTATTTGGGGGACACCGCGTTGTCGTGTCGGCCCTTTGTTTTGTCCTGTTTAGTCCCCCTCGCGGAGGGGGCGTCAAGGCGACCTCTTCCTCTTTCGGGGTGTAGTGTAATCCGCCTCCACGTGGTGCACCCTGGGTAATGCTAAATGGATTACAACTTCCTGTCTGTGTATAGGGGTCATTTTAGATCACGTGGGTTTGTCGCGGACTTCCGCTTTGGCAGTACTGGTAAGTAAGCTTGGCAACACGGGTCTATACAAGACAGCATGGCTGACACCATATAGCTCCATCTACAGGTGAAAACTGGAAATATTATTGCAAAACTACACTCATGGACAAAACTTAAGGAAGTGGAAAGTCTTTGATTTGGCAGGTCGACTATTTTTTTTTTTAAGGAGCCAGGCAATTTGGTTCACACTTGGTTATCTCGTGTGTCTTCAATAAAGTTCACTGTAATATCTTTCAGAGTTATTGTCTGAATCCCGATATACATGGTAAAAGGTAAAACTTCCTTAAGTTCTGTCCATGAGTGTATATTGATTATCTCGTGTGTCTTCAATAAAGATCACTGTAATATCTTTCAGAGATATCGTCTGAATCCCGATATACATGTTAAAAGGTAAGACTTCCTTAAGTTCTGTCCATGAGTGTATATTGATTATCTCGTGTGTCTTCAATAGAGATCACTGTAATATCTTTCAGAGTTATTGTCTGAATCCCGATATACATGGTAAAAGGTAAAATTTCCTTAAGTTATGTCCATGAGTGTATATTGGTTATCTCGTGTGTCTTCAATAAAGATCACTGTAATATCTTTCAGTTATTGTCTGAATCCCGATATACATGGTAAAACTTCCTTAAGTTCTGTCCATGAGTGTATATTGGTTATCTCGTGTGTCTTCAATAAAGGTCACTGTAATATCTTTCAGAGTTATTGTCTGAATCCCGATATACATGCTAAAGGTACAACTTCCTTAAGTTCTGTCCATGAGTGTATATTGGTTATCTCGTGTGTCTTCAATAAAGATCACTGTAATATCTTTCAGAGGTATTGTCTGAATCCCGATATACATGCTAAAAGGTACAACTTCCTTAAGTTCTGTCCATGAGTGTATATTGGTTATCTCGTGTGTCTTCAATAAAGGTCACTGTGATATCTTTCAGAGTTATTGTATGAATCCCGATACACATGCTGAAAGGTACAACTTCCTTAAGTTTTGTCCATGAGTGTATATTGGTTATCTCGTATGTCTTCAATAAAGGTCACTGTAATATCTTTCAGAGTTATTGTCTGAATCCCGATATACATGCTAAAAGGTAAAACTTCCTTAAGTTTTGTCCATGAGTGTATATTGGTTATCTCGTGTGTCTTCAATAAAGGTCACTGTAATATCTTTCAGAGTTATTGTCTGAATCCCGATATACATGCTAAAAGGTACAACTTCCTAAGTTCTGTCCATGAGTATACATTAAGCCTAATACACCTCTCACTATATAGAGGGTAAATGTTAAATCAAAGTTTTTTACTTCACCAAAACTACAAAATATATCAATGAAGATTCTAAATAAAGGTAGCGCACTTAAGATATAGACTATTTTAAAAACTCTAAACATATTCGTCTAGTAAATTTAATCAACCGTTAAAACCTATTTTCTGTAGTGCTGATTTGTACCACTAGGGGCAGCACTGGTAAATCTAATACATAACTTTGGTTGTTATTTCTTTTAAACTAAAATTATTAAGCTCTGGCCAGACGCTCCAACATTACTTGGCTGAAATACACATGGGTGATCTCCGGTTCATTCCGCTAGTAGTACACCTATCCCCCGATTTACACGGTACTTGTTTTACACGTTTTCGCTTTTACACGGTTTTCCAAATAAGTTTTTTTTTTTGTTTTTTATCGCACTATACTAAATGCTACTGTGATTGAACACATGCGCTGTGTACACATCTCACGAGGAATCCCGAGCTTATGTGCTGACTACATATTTTAACCTGTCAATGCATTTTATTTCTGTGTACACCTATCCCCCGATTTACACGTTTTTCTCAGGAAAGTATCTACCGTGTAAATCGGGGGATAGGTGTATTAATAATGGTATGATAATAATAATCATGATTGTTAAGGCCAAAATTAGAACTTAGGAAGACTTGTTCTATCTATGTTCGTAGAATGTTAGTTGTGTGAATAAGACATTTTATTCATACAATTTCAGTCCTAGTAGTGAGTGTGAATGATTAAATCAGGCAAACTTGTGTCGAACTGGTTTCTACAGGTGTAGACATGTGGCTTCACATTTATAGAATACTAGACGGGTGAACCGGGCTTCGCCCCGGGATTGACCCGTTTGCATATTTACCCGAGTGATATATATTTAGATAAGATTGTTTTTTATAATTGTTTGTTATTAGCATTATCTATTTGTTTGCATCAGCATAATTTAATCTAATCTTTGATAGAGGGCGCTGTTCGTGAGCTAAGTAGAATAATTTGAATATATAGTTTTAATAATTGATTTATATATATTTTAAAATAGTCTATCGTCTTCCCCGTATTTTTTTTTACCTATGTATGGAAATTTTGGTTTGAATTAGTGAACTACTGCGAATTTGTATACCGGACATACAAACAAACATTGATTTTTATATATATATAGAAGTAGTCACAAACCTCTACCCGCCATGATTATCATTGCGATATGTTATAAAATGTGATGTATTTAAGCAAAATATTTCACAAACCTCTACCCACCATGATTATCATAGCTACATGTGATATATTTACAGCATAAGATGTCACAAACCTCTACCCACCATGATTATCATGGCTTCATGTGATATATTTACAGCATAAGATGTCACAAACCTCTACCCACCATGATTATCATGGCTTCATGTGATATATTTACAGCATAAGATGTCACAAACCTCTACCCACCATGATTATCATGGCTACATGTGATATATTTACAGCATAAGATGTCACAAACCTCTACCCACCATGATTATCATGGCTTCATTTGATATATTTACAGCATAAGATGTCACAAACCTCTACCCCACCATGATTATGATGGCTAAATGTGATATATTTACAGCATAAGATGTCACAAACCTCTACCCACCATGATTATCATGGCTTCATTTGATATATTTACAGCATAAGATGTCACAAACCTCTACCCACCATGATTATCATGGCTACATGTGATATATTTACAGCATAAGATGTCGCAAACCTCTACCCACCATGATTATCATGGCTACATGTAATATATTTACAGCATAAGATGTCACAAACCTCTACCCACCATGATTATCATGGCTACATGTGATATATTTACAGCATAAGATGTCACAAACCTCTACCCACCATGATTATCATGGCTTCATTTGATATATTTACAGCATAAGATGTCACAAACCTCTACCCACCATGATTATCATGGCTACATGTGATATATTTACAGCATAAGATGTCACAAACCTCTACCCACCATGATTATCATGGCTACATGTGATATATTTACAGCATAAGATGTCACAAACCTCTACCCACCATGATTATCATGGCTTCATTTGATATATTTACAGCATAAGATGTCACAAACCTCTACCCACCATGATTATCATGGCTTCATTTGATATATTTACAGCATAAGATGTCACAAACCTCTACCCACCATGATTATCATGGCTACATGTGATATATTTACAGCATAAGATGTCAAAAACCTCTACCCACCATGATTATCATGGCTTCATGTGATATATTTACAGCATAAGATGTCACAAACCTCTACCCACCATGATTATCATGGCTTCATTTGATATATTTACAGCATAAGATGTCACAAACCTCTACCCACCATGATTATCATGGCTACATGTGATATATTTACAGCATAAGATGTCACAAACCTCTACCCACCATGATTATCATGGCTTCATGTGATATATTTACAGCATAAGATGTCACAAACCTCTACCCACCATGATTATCATGGCTTCATGTGATATATTTACAGCATAAGATGTCACAAACCTCTACCCACCATGATTATCATGGCCACATGTGATATATTTACAGCATAAGATGTCACAAACCTCTACCCACCATGATTATCATGGCTTCATTTGATATATTTACAGCATAAGATGTCACAAACCTCTACCCACCATGATTATCATGGCTACATGTGATATATTTACAGCATAAGATGTCGCAAACCTCTACCCACCATGATTATCATGGCTACATGTGATATATTTACAGCATAAGATGTCACAAACCTCTACCCTCCATGATTATCATGGCTACATGTGATATATTTACAGCATAAGATGTCACAAACCTCTACCCCACCATGATTATCATGGCTACATGTGATATATTTACAGCATAAGATGTCACAAACCTCTACCCACCATGATTATCATGGCTACATGTGATATATTTACAGCATAAGATGTCACAAACCTCTACCCACCATGATTATCATGGCTTCATTTGATATATTTACAGCATAAGATGTCACAAACCTCTACCCACCATGATTATCATAGCTACATGTGATATATTTACAGCATAAGATGTCACAAACCTCTACCCACCATGATTATCATAGCTACATGTGATATATTTACAGCATAAGATGTCACAAACCTCTATCCACCATGATTATCATGGCTACATGTAATATATTTACAGCATAAGATGTCACAAACCTCTACCCACCATGATTATCATGGCTACATGTGATATATTTACAGCATAAGATGTCACAAACCTCTACCCACCATGATTATCATGACTACGTGTGATATATTTACAGCATAAGATGTCACAAACCTCTACCCACCATGATTATCATGGCTACATGTAATATAATTACAGCATAAGATGTCGCAAACCTCTACCCACCATGATTATCATGACTACGTGTGATATATTCACAGCATAAGATGTCACAAACCTCTACCCACCATGATTATCATGACTACGTGTGATATATTTACAGCATAAGATGTCACAAACCTCTACCCACCATGATTATCATGGCTACATGTAATATATTTACAGCATAAGATGTCACAAACCTCTACCCACCATGATTATCATGGCTACATGTGATATATTTACAGCATAAGATGTCACAAACCTCTACCCACCATGATTATCATGGCTTCATATGATATATTTACAGCATAAGATGTCGCAAACCTCTACCCACCATGATTATCATGGATTCATTTGATATATTTACAGCATAAGATGTCACAAACCTCTACCCACCATGATTATCATGGCTACATGTGATATATTTACAGCATAAGATGTCACAAACCTCTACCCACCATGATTATCATGGCTTCATTTGATATATTTACAGCATAAGATGTCACAAACCTCTACCCACCATGATTATCATGGCTTCATTTGATATATTTACAGCATAAGATGTCACAATCCTCTACCCACCATGATTATCATGGATTCATTTGATATATTTACAGCATAAGATGTCACAAACCTCTACCCACCATGATTATCATGGCTACATGTGATATATTTACAGCATAAGATGTCACAAACCTCTACCCACCATGATTATCATGGCTTCATTTGATATATTTACAGCATAAGATGTCACAAACCTCTACCCACCATGATTATCATGGCTACATGTGATATATTTACAGCATAAGATGTCAAAAACCTCTACCCACCATGATTATCATGGCTTCATGTGATATATTTACAGCATAAGATGTCACAAACCTCTACCCACCATGATTATCATGGCTTCATTTGATATATTTACAGCATAAGATGTCACAAACCTCTACCCACCATGATTATCATGGCTACATGTGATATATTTACAGCATAAGATGTCACAAACCTCTACCCACCATGATTATCATGGCTTCATGTGATATATTTACAGCATAAGATGTCACAAACCTCTACCCACCATGATTATCATGGCTTCATGTGATATATTTACAGCATAAGATGTCACAAACCTCTACCCACCATGATTATCATGGCCACATGTGATATATTTACAGCATAAGATGTCACAAACCTCTACCCACCATGATTATCATGGCTACATGTGATATATTTACAGCATAAGATGTCACAAACCTCTACCCACCATGATTATCATGGCTTCATTTGATATATTTACAGCATAAGATGTCACAAACCTCTACCCACCATGATTATCATGGCTACATGTGATATATTTACAGCATAAGATGTCGCAAACCTCTACCCACCATGATTATCATGGCTACATGTAATATATTTACAGCATAAGATGTCGCAAACCTCTACCCACCATGATTATCATGGCTTCATTTGATATATTTACAGCATAAGATGTCACAAACCTCTACCCACCATGATTATCATGGCTACATGTGATATATTTACAGCATAAGATGTCACAAACCTCTACCCACCATGATTATCATGGCTACATGTAATATATTTACAGCATAAGATGTCACAAACCTCTACCCACCATGATTATCATGGCTACATGTAATATATTTACAGTATAAGATGTCGCAAATCTCTACCCACCATGATTATCATGGCTACATGTAATATATTTACAGTATAAGATGTCGCAAATCTCTACCCACCATGATTATCATGGCTACATGTAATATATTTACAGTATAAGATGTCGCAAATCTCTACCCACCATGATTATCATGGCTACATGTAATATATTTACAGTATAAGATGTCACAAACCTCTACCCACCATGATTATCATGGCTACATGTAATATATTTACAGTATAAGATGTCGCAAATCTCTACCCACCATGATTATCATGGCTACATGTGATATATTTACAGTATAAGATGTCACAAACCTCTACCCACCATGATTATCATGACTACGTGTGATATATTTACAGCATAAGATGTCACAAACCTCTACCCACCATGATTATCATGGCTACATGTAATATATTTACAGCATAAGATGTCACAAACCTCTACCCACCATGATTATCATGGCTACATGTAATATATTTACAGCATAAGATGTCACAAACCTCTACCCACCATGATTATCATGGCTTCATATGATATATTTACAGCATAAGATGTCACAAACCTCTACCCACCATGATTATCATGGCTTCATTTGATATATTTACAGCATAAGATGTCACAAACCTCTACCCACCATGATTATCATGGCTACATGTGATATATTTACAGCATAAGATGTCACAAACCTCTACCCACCATGATTATCATGGCTTCATGTGATATATTTACAGCATAAGATGTCGCAAACCTCTACCCACCATGATAATCATGGCTACATTTGATATATTTACAGCATAAGATGTCACAAACCTCTACCCACCATGATTATCATGGCTACATGTGATATATTTACAGCATAAGATGTCGCAAAACTCTACCCACCATGATTATCATGACTACGTGTGATATATTTACAGCATAAAATGTCACAAACCTCTACCCACCATGATTATCATGGCTACATGTGATATATTTACAGCATAAGATGTCACAAACCTCTATCCGCCATGATTATCATGGCTACATGTGATATATTTACAGCATAAGATGTCACAAACCTCTACCCACCATGATTATCATGGCTACATGTGATATATTTACAGCATAAGATGTCGCAAATCTCTACCCACCATGATTATCATGGCTACATGTGATATATTTACAGTATAAGATGTCACAAACCTCTATCCGCCATGATTATCATGGCTACATGTGATATATTTACAGCATAAGATGTCACAAACCTCTACCCACCATGATTATCATAGCTACATGTGATATATTTACAGCATAAGATGTCACAAACCTCTACCCACCATGATTATCATGACTACGTGTGATATATTTACAGCATAAGATGTCGCAAATCTCTACCCACCATGATTATCATGGCTACATGTGATATATTTACAGCATAAGATGTCGCAAATCTCTACCCACCATGATTATCATGGCTTCATGTGATATATTTACAGCATAAGATGTCACAAACCTCTACCCACCATGATTATCATGGCTTCATTTGATATATTTACAGCATAAGATGTCACAAACCTCTACCCACCATGATTATCATGGCTTCATTTGATATATTTACAGCATAAGATGTCGCAAAACCTCTACCCACCATGATTATCATAGCTACATGTGATATATTTACAGCATAAGATGTCGCAAACCTCTACCCACCATGATTATCATAGCTACATGTGATATATTTACAGCATAAGATGTCACAAACCTCTATCCGCCATGATTATCATGGCTACATGTGATATATTTACAGCATAAGATGTCACAAACCTCTACCCACCATGATTATCATGGCTACATGTGATATATTTACAGCATAAAATGTCACAAACCTCTACCCACCATGATTATCATGGCTACATGTAATATATTTACAGCATAAGATGTCGCAAACCTCTACCCACCATGATTATCATGGCTACATGTAATATATTTACAGCATAAGATGTCGCAAACCTCTACCCACCATGATTATCATGGCTACATGTAATATATTTACAGCATAAGATGTCGCAAACCTCTACCCACCATGATTATCATGGCTACATGTAATATATTTACAGCATAAGATGTCGCAAACCTCTACCCACCATGATTATCATGGCTACATGTGATATATTTACAGCATAAGATGTCACAAACCTCTACCCACCATGATTATCATGGCTACATGTGATATATTTACAGTATAAGATGTCGCAAACCTCTACCCACCATGATTATCATGGCTACATGTAATATATTTACAGTATGAGATGTCGCAAACCTCTACCCACCATGATTATCATAGCTACATGTGATATATTTACAGCATAAGATGTCACAAACCTCTATCCGCCATGATTATCATGGCTACATGTGATATATTTACAGCATAAGATGTCACAAACCTCTACCCACCATGATTATCATGGCTACATGTAATATATTTACAGCATAAGATGTCGCAAACCTCTACCCACCATGATTATCATGACTACGTGTGATAAAATTACAGCATAAGATGTCGCAAACCTCTACCCACCATGATTATCATGGCTACATGTAATATATTTACAGCATAAGATGTCACAAACCTCTACCCACCATGATTATCATGACTACGTGTGATATATTTACAGTATAAGATGTCGCAAACCTCTACCCACCATGATTATCATGGCTACATGTAATATATTTACAGTATAAGATGTCGCAAACCTCTACCCACCATGATTATCATGGCTACATGTGATATATTTACAGCATAAGATGTCGCAAACCTCTACCCACCATGATTATCATGGCTACATGTGATATATTTACAGCATAAGATGTCGCAAACCTCTACCCACCATGATTATCATGACTACATGTGATATATTTACAGCATAAGATGTCGCAAACCTCTACCCACCATGATTATCATGGCTACGTGTGATATATTTACAGCATAAGATGTCGCAAACCTCTACCCACCATGATTATCATGACTACGTGTGATAAAATTACAGCATAAGATGTCGCAAACCTCTACCCACCATGATTATCATGGCTACATGTGATATATTTACAGCATAAGATGTCGCAAACCTCTACCCACCATGATTATCATGACTACGTGTGATAAAATTACAGCATAAGATGTCACAAACCTCTACCCACCATGATTATCATGGCTACATGTGATATATTTACAGTATAAGATGTCGCAAATCTCTACCCACCATGATTATCATGGCTACATGTAATATATTTACAGTATAAGATGTCGCAAATCTCTACCCACCATGATTATCATAGCTACATGTGATATATTTACAGTATAAGATGTCGCAAACCTCTACCCACCATGATTATCATGGCTACATGTGATATATTTACAGCATAAGATGTCACAAACCTCTACCCACCATGATTATCATGGCTACATGTAATATATTTACAGTATAAGATGCCACAAACCTCTACCCACCATGATTATCATAGCTACATGTGATATATTTACAGTATAAGATGTCGCAAACCTCTACCCACCATGATTATCATGGCTACATGTAATATATTTACAGTATAAGATGTCGCAAACCTCTACCCACCATGATTATCATGGGTACATGTAATATATTTACAGTATAAGATGTCGCAAACCTCTACCCACCATGATTATCATGACTACGTGTGATATAATTACAGCATAAGATGTCACAAACCTCTATCCGCCATGATTATCATGGCTACATGTGATATATTTACAGCATAAGATGTCACAAACCTCTACCCACCATGATTATCATGGCTACATGTAATATATTTACAGCATAAGATGTCGCAAACCTCTACCCACCATGATTATCATGGCTACATGTAATATATTTACAGCATAAGATGTCGCAAACCTCTACCCACCATGATTATCATGGCTACATGTAATATATTTACAGCATAAGATGTCGCAAACCTCTACCCACCATGATTATCATGGCTACATGTGATATATTTACAGCATAAGATGTCACAAACCTCTACCCACCATGATTATCATGGCTACATGTGATATATTTACAGTATAAGATGTCGCAAACCTCTACCCACCATGATTATCATGGCTACATGTAATATATTTACAGTATGAGATGTCGCAAACCTCTACCCACCATGATTATCATAGCTACATGTGATATATTTACAGCATAAGATGTCACAAACCTCTATCCGCCATGATTATCATGGCTACATGTGATATATTTACAGCATAAGATGTCACAAACCTCTACCCACCATGATTATCATGGCTACATGTAATATATTTACAGCATAAGATGTCGCAAACCTCTACCCACCATGATTATCATGACTACGTGTGATAAAATTACAGCATAAGATGTCGCAAACCTCTACCCACCATGATTATCATGGCTACATGTAATATATTTACAGCATAAGATGTCACAAACCTCTACCCACCATGATTATCATGACTACGTGTGATATATTTACAGTATAAGATGTCGCAAACCTCTACCCACCATGATTATCATGGCTACATGTAATATATTTACAGTATAAGATGTCGCAAACCTCTACCCACCATGATTATCATGGCTACATGTGATATATTTACAGCATAAGATGTCGCAAACCTCTACCCACCATGATTATCATGACTACGTGTGATAAAATTACAGCATAAGATGTCACAAACCTCTACCCACCATGATTATCATGGCTACATGTGATATATTTACAGTATAAGATGTCGCAAATCTCTACCCACCATGATTATCATGGCTACATGTAATATATTTACAGTATAAGATGTCGCAAATCTCTACCCACCATGATTATCATAGCTACATGTGATATATTTACAGTATAAGATGTCGCAAACCTCTACCCACCATGATTATCATGGCTACATGTAATATATTTACAGTATAAGATGTCGCAAACCTCTACCCACCATGATTATCATGGCTACATGTGATATATTTACAGCATAAGATGTCACAAACCTCTACCCACCATGATTATCATGGCTACATGTAATATATTTACAGTATAAGATGCCACAAACCTCTACCCACCATGATTATCATAGCTACATGTGATATATTTACAGTATAAGATGTCGCAAACCTCTACCCACCATGATTATCATGGCTACATGTAATATATTTACAGTATAAGATGTCGCAAACCTCTACCCACCATGATTATCATGGGTACATGTAATATATTTACAGTATAAGATGTCGCAAACCTCTACCCACCATGATTATCATGACTACGTGTGATATAATTACAGCATAAGATGTCACAAACCTCTATCCGCCATGATTATCATGGCTACATGTGATATATTTACAGCATAAGATGTCACAAACCTCTACCCACCATGATTATCATGGCTACATGTAATATATTTACAGCATAAAATGTCACAAACCTCTACCCACCATGATTATCATGACTACGTGTGATTAAATTACAGCATAAGATGTCGCAAACCTCTACCCACCATGATTATCATGGCTACATGTAATATATTTACAGCATAAGATGTCACAAACCTCTACCCACCATGATTATCATGACTACGTGTGATATATTTACAGTATAAGATGTCGCAAATCTCTACCCACCATGATTATCATAGCTACATGTGATATATTTACAGTATAAGATGTCGCAAATCTCTACCCACCATGATTATCATGGCTACATGTGATATATTTACAGCATAAGATGTCACAAACCTCTACCCACCATGATTATCATGGCTACATTTAATATATTTACAGTATAAGATGTCACAAACCTCTACCCACCATGATTATCATGGCTACATGTGATATATTTACAGCATAAGATGTCGCAAACCTCTACCCACCATGATTATCATGGCTACATGTAATATATTTACAGCATAAGATGTCACAAACCTCTACCCACCATGATTATCATGGCTACATGTGATATATTTACAGCATAAGATGTCGCAAACCTCTACCCACCATGATTATCATGGCTACATGTAATATATTTACAGTATAAGATGTCGCAAACCTCTACCCACCATGATTATCATGGCTACATGTAATATATTTACAGTATAAGATGTCGCAAACCTCTACCCACCATGATTATCATGACTACGTGTAATATATTTACAGTATAAGATGTCGCAAACCTCTACCCACCATGATTATCATGACTACGTGTAATATATTTACAGTATAAGATGTCGCAAACCTCTACCCACCATGATTATCATGACTACGTGTAATATATTTACAGCATAAGATGTCGCAAATCTCTACCCACCATGATTATCATGGCTACGTGTAATATATTTACAGTATAAGATGTCGCAAACCTCTACCCACCATGATTATCATGGCTACATGTAATATATTTACAGTATAAGATGTCGCAAACCTCTACCCACCATGATTATCATGGCTACATGTAATATATTTACAGTATAAGATGTCGCAAATCTCTACCCACCATGATTATCATGACTACGTGTGATATATTTACAGTATAAGATGTCGCAAATCTCTACCCACCATGATTATCATGGCTACGTGTGATATATTTACAGCATTAGATGTCGCAAACCTCTACCCACCATGATTATCATGGCTACGTGTGATATATTTACAGCATAAGATGTCGCAAACCTCTACCCACCATGATTATCATGGCTACATGTGATATATTTACAGTATAAGATGTCGCAAATCTCTACCCACCATGATTATCATGGCTACATGTGATATATTTACAGTATAAGATGTCGCAAATCTCTACCCACCATGATTATCATGGCTACATGTGATATATTTACAGTATAAGATGTCGCAAATCTCTACCCACCATGATTATCATGGCTACATGTAATATATTTACAGTATAAGATGTCGCAAATCTCTACCCACCATGATTATCATGGCTACATGTGATATATTTACAGTATAAGATGTCGCAAATCTCTACCCACCATGATTATCATGGCTACATGTGATATATTTACAGCATAAGATGTCGCAAACCTCTACCCACCATGATTATCATGGCTACGTGTGATATAATTACAGCATAAGATGTCGCAAACCTCTACCCACCATGATTAACATGACTACGTGTGATATAATTACAGCATAAGATGTCACAAACCTCTACCCACCATGATTATCATGACTACGTGTGATATATTTACAGCATAAGTAGTCACAAACCTCTACCCACCATGATTATCATAGCTACATGTGATATATTTACAGTATAAGATGTCGCAAACCTCTACCCACCATGATTATCATGGCTACATGTGATATATTTACAGCATAAGATGTCGCAAATCTCTACCCACCATGATTATCATGGCTACATGTGATATATTTACAGCATAAGATGTCGCAAACCTCTACCCACCATGATTATCATGGCTACATGTGATATATTTACAGCATAAGATGTCACAAACCTCTACCCACCATGATTATCATGGCTACATGTGATATATTTACAGCATAAGATGTCACAAACCTCTACCCACCATGATTATCATGGCTACATGTGATATATTTACAGCATAAGATGTCGCAAACCTCTACCCACCATGATTATCATGGCTACATGTGATATATTTACAGCATAAGATGTCACAAACCTCTACCCACCATGATTATCATGGCTACATGTGATATATTTACAGCATAAGATGTCGCAAACCTCTACCCACCATGATTATCATGGCTACATGTGATATATTTACAGTATAAGATGTCACAAACCTCTACCCACCATGATTATCATGGCTACATGATATATTTACAGCATAAGATGTCACAAACCTCTACCCACCATGATTATCATGGCCTCATACACAATCGCTAACTACCTACCATGATTATCATGGCCACACATGTACAGTCGCTAACTACCCACCATGATTATCACGGCCACATATACAGTCGCTAACTACCCACCATGATTATCATGGCCACATGTATAGTCACTAACTACCCACCATGATTATCATGGCCACATATACAGTCACTAACTACCCACCATGATTATCATGGCCACACATGTACAGTCGCTAACTACCCACCATGATTATCATGGCCACATATACAGTCGCTAACTATCTACCATGATTATCATGGCCACATGTATAGTCGCTAACTACCCACCATGATTATCATGGCCACATATATACAGTCGCTAACTACCCACCATGATTATCATGGCCACACATATACAGTCGCTAACTACCCACCATGATTATCATGGCCACACATATACAGTCGCTAACTACCCACCATGATTATCATGGCCACATATACAGTCGCTAACTACCCACCATGATTATCATGGCCACATATACAGTCGCTAACTACCCACCATGATTATCATGGCCACATATACAGTCGCTAACTACCCACCATGATTATCATGGCCACATATACAGTCGCTAACTACCCACCATGATTATAATGGCCACATATACAGTCGCTAACTACCCACCATGATTATCATGGCCACACATGTACAGTCGCTAACTACCCACCATGATTATCATGGCCACATATACAGTCGCTAACTACCCACCATGATTATCATGGCCACATATATACAGTCGCTAACTACCCATCATGATTATCATGGCCACATATGTACAGTCGCTAACTACCCACCATGATTATCATGGCCACATATACAGTCGCTAACTACCCACCATGATTATCATGGCCACATATACAGTCGCTAACTACCCACCATGATTATCATGGCCACATATACAGTCGCTAACTACCCACCATGATTATCATGGCCACACATGTACAGTCGCTAACTACCCACCATGATTATCATGGCCACATATACAGTCGCTAACTACCTACCATGATTATCATGGCCACACGTGTACAGTCGCTAACTACCCACCATGATTATCATGGCCACATATACAGTCGCTAACTACCCACCATGATTATCATGGCCACATGTATAGTCGCTAACTACCCACCATGATTATCATGACCACATATACAGTCGCTAACTACCCACCATGATTATCATGGCCACATATACAGTCGCTAACTACCCACCATGATTATCATGGCCACATGTACAGTCGCTAACTACTCACCATGATTATCATGGCCACACATGTACAGTCGCTAACTACCCACCATGATTATCATGGCCACACATGTACAGTCGCTAACTACCCACCATGATTATCACGGCAAAACATGTATAGTCGCTAACTACCCACCATGATTATCATGGCCACATATACAGTCGCTAACTACCCACCATGATTATCACGGCCACACATGTATAGTCGCTAACTACCCACCATGATTATCATGGCCACATATACAGTCGCTAACTACCCACCATGATTATCACGGCAAAACATGTATAGTCGCTAACTACCCACCATGATTATCATGGCCACATATACAGTCGCTAACTACCCACCATGATTATCACGGCCACACATGTACAGTCGCTAACTACCCACCATGATTATCATGGCCACATATACAGTCGCTAACTACCCACTATGATTATCACGGCCACACATGTACAGTCGCTAACTACCCACCATGATTATCATGGCCACATATACAGTCGCTAACTACCCACCATGATTATCACGGCCACACATGTATAGTCGCTAACTACCCACCATGATTATCATGGCCACATATACAGTCGCTAACTACCCACCATGATTATCACGGCCACACATATACAGTCGCTAACTACCCACCATGATTATCACGGCCACATATACAGTCGCTAACTACCTACCATGATTATCACGGCCACACATATACAGTCGCTAACTATCCACCATGATTATCACGGCCACATATACAGTCGCTAACTACCCACCATGATTATCACGGCCACACATATACAGTCGCTAACTACCCACCATGATTATCACGGCCACATATACAGTCGCTAACTACCTACCATGATTATCATGGCCACATATACAGTCGCTAACTACCCACCATGATTATCATGGCCACACATGTACAGTCGCTAACTACCCACCATGATTATCATGGCCACACGTGTACAGTCGCTAACTACCCACCATGATTATCATGACCACATATCAGTCGCTAACTACCCACCATGATTGTCAATTGTCACATATATAGTCGCTAACTACCCACCATGATTATCATGGCCACACATGTACAGTCGCTAACTACCCACCATGATTATCATGGCCACACATGTACAGTCGCTAACTACCCACCATGATTATCATGGCCACATATACAGTCGCTAACTACCCACCATGATTGTCAATTGTCACATATACAGTCGCTAACTACCCACCATGATTATCATGGCCACACATGTATAGTCGCTAACTACCCACCATGATTAT
>CP092865.1:1764452-1807120 GCA_030710605.1 Cordylochernes scorpioides
ATAAGCCTTTTATTATCTAATGAATTAAATATGGATTGCTCTATTTTCAAAAAATATATAATCATATATTATCATTTTTTACTCGAATACAAAACATAATAAGTTTAATTTATTTCATAAATAAACGAATTACACAAAATAATTTTAAAATAGATAACAATATTTTCTAACGATTCTTCCAAAAAGAATTATTTATAAATTTGATCGAGTAATTATATGTATATATATATAATACAATCTTCACTTTATAAATGGAATTATTCTGTTAAAACTAAGCGCATGTTAATATAATGTGATGTGTTTTAAAATATTCCCAAGTGTCCTATTTTTATTCTACATGGATAGTTTTTATTTCTGTGTATGTGGCAAATAAATTATTTTAATTAAATGATTACTTGAATTATTTTACTATTTAACACATTTGTATTAAACATTTATACTCAATATCTATTTCACTTATACAAATGACTCCGCCTTTGTCGGTCCCAAGCCCGGATGAAAAAGGAGGAAGGGGAGCAGTAACATGCTCACTAAAAAAACCTGGATTCAGCTGGCCCGGCTGATAGTACCTTGTAAGAGCTCCTGATCCAGGGATACAGAATGAGCAGTGTTTGTACTCAATGTTAGGAGCGGCTGCACATGGTGTCTGTTCCTCATGTCAGAGGTGGCCATTTCTTTTGGAGCTAAATCGGCCTGCCACTGAGTAGTGCTCCCAGTCTTAATGACAAAGGCAGATGAATTCTACTTTACCCAGTCATGATGGTTGTCAAAGCTTGATACCCTAATATGATTGAGTGGAGATAAGAAAGAAGAAGAAGAAGACTCATACAAATGACCCGCCTGGGTTCCGGACAAGAAAATGTTTGTCCAATTGTAACTATATTTTTTTATTAATTTGTAATTGAAATTTTTTTGGCAATGGGTTTCTTTTCATTTTCACCCTTTGTCAAAAAATTATTGATACAAATATTTTCAATGGATGGAAATTATAAATTTATGAATATATATTATTAATATTTTTAGTTTTTTTTTGTAGAATGAAAATATAGGTTAATTACATTATTTTTATTAATTTATTCACGACCCCAAATTATACAAATTAGCTTGTTATCGGACATTTTTATTACGCCCCAGGAATCCGGGTTACATCACAAGACAGACATTTAATATTCCGGGGTTGGAAAAATGAAAGGGACTCCATTCCTACTCTATATTGTTCCGTCAATTAAGGCCCAATAGTGTGGAAGTGTATTCAGATTATGCAAATCAACCTGAACTGGACTAATTTGCATATTACGGGGTTGACACTTTTTCCGGGGGACTCCTTACAAGCCAAACACTCTACACATATCTGCATATACTAAAATAAATATTTTAACTTTTATTATTATTATTTTTTTTTAAATATACTCTCATGGACAAAACTTAAGGAAGTTGTACCTTTTACCATGTATATCGGGATTCAGACAATTACTCTGAAAGATATTACAGAGACCTTTATTGAAGACACACAAGATAACCAAGTGTGAACAACCTCTGTCTCCTTAAAAAAAAAAAACAGACGACCGGTGACATCAAAGTCTTTCTACATCCTTAAGTGTTTGTGCAGGAGTGCATATATATATAGTGAAGTATGAAAAGAATTCATGCATTATATTTAGATATTTTTATTATGCACAGTTATGTGCTGATGGTTGAAAAATGATACTGAAATAAAAGAAAGCCTAAAAAAGAAGAAACAATCTACTTCACAAGACCTATGTGGATCACACAATAACTGGAATCCAAGAACCCATTAGGAATGATAGAATTAAGAACCCAATATCTCAGTATTCAGTAGATATGGGATATAGCTTCAATTTTGAAACTATCAAAAGTTCATAAATTTTTTTATTTGCTTTAGGTTTTTTTTTTCAAATTTCAGTTTATAGCAAATTTCTAAATCCAGATAGAAATGTCATGTTGGGGTTTGTAAGAAATCCCAAACTGCTATAAAATATCCGTGTCTCTTTA
This sequence comes from Cordylochernes scorpioides, assembly GCA_030710605.1. NCBI lineage: Eukaryota > Metazoa > Arthropoda > Arachnida > Pseudoscorpiones > Chernetidae > Cordylochernes > Cordylochernes scorpioides. Next base: position 1,766,466 of record CP092865.1, read on the forward strand.
CCAAATCTAGACTATATATTTGTGTGTGTGTCTGTGAGCTTGTTCAAATCAATAAGCTTGAGGGATAAGTCTCTTTCAAATAAATTTATTTCAAGCTTTCGGGCACAACCGCCCTTCGACAGGAAAAATATTTTAAATGAAGGCGATAAAATATATTAGCTACTAAAGTTTTCGGATCTAATCTATATATATACAGGGTGATCCAAAAGTCCCGCACTATTTTAAAAATTAATAACTCCGCGAATATTTGCGCTAGAGCAATGCGGTAAACACCATTGTGTTCAGGATGCAATGGGATTTTTTATGGCAAATAATGAAAAATTCGAAAATGATTATAGTTACAATTTTATTCGCCAGATGGCGCACTACCAAAATCAGAGATTCAGCGGCCAAATTGTTTGATAAATTGAAAAATATAACTGATCGACAAGTATTTTTCCTTTTTGAATACCAGGAAAGAACCTTAATAACATCAAATAACAAATTAATAAAACACCACTTCGCCAAAAGTATGAAGAATTGGTTAACAATTTTTAAATACAATCAGAGATATGTAAAATAGGTAAATGCAAATTTAAACATGTAGCAAAAAATAAATTAATATTTTAGATACGGTTTGTGTTTCCGAAGATAATAAATTTATAATATTTTTTAATTCAACTCTCTCTCAGTATCGATTATATTTATTTTAATTCATTTGAAAAATATGTATATATCTCTGATAATTTATTTTACTCTGGAATGCCGTTGTTGTTGTCGTGTCCAATAAAGAGCCTCAGATGTATCCATGCATCTCTTTCACAGCAGCAGCAATGTCCACTATCTTGGGTGTGTAAAGCTGCTGCTCTGGGTCTATGTCAAATTCCTGCAAGGCTGCGGCCATTGCTGGCTATGAGAATATGTGGGTAGGTGTAAGTTCCACACTAGGACAATTGTTGCATGCCCTATAGGTTATTGTGCCATCTGGATGTATTGTCAATCCTTTATAGTGTTTTGTTCTAAGTCTTGTTATAGTTTTTGCCATTTTTCTCTCAGAGTTTATTTCGCATTTTGATCTTTTCTTATTTATTGTTAAATTATCTTGTATTTTGACAAAGAATCAGCGTCAAATAATGACATTTGTTCTTTCCTTTGGCTCAACTTTCTGGCTTCTTTTGCCAATTCAGATGTCATTTCATTACCCCCGATCCCAGCATGGGCAGGGATCCATTGTAGAATGCAGTTATTCTCCAATGGTTCCAGTTGGGTAAGTAACGAGTGTATTTTCCGTGTGATTTTAGTATTGCCCTTCTGAATTGCTTCTAGAGCGGATATGGAGTCGCTGTATATTAAATTTCCTTCTGCTTGATGCAGGGATGGTTGGTTAAGGCATACATCAAGGGCTTTCCAGATAGCCGTCAGTTCACAAGTGAAGTTTGACGAAATCTGTCCTGCTCCTTCTTTGATTTTGATGTGCGTTTCATCTTGCAGTATTATGTTAATTCCGGCCCCTCCATAACTCAGGGTAAGGTCTGAAGATCCATCTGTATATGCCGTTAAAGGGGGTGGCCTAGCATTTTTAATCAAGAATTTGTACTAAGAGGACATAGCCGTTAATATTTCAAACACATTAGACCTCGAAGCCCAAGATATCAAAGTCTACCTCAATCAAAACAAAGCCATCAACATATACAATATGTATCAACCTCTAAACAATAAACTTATTGACGATGGAACAATGGCTCAATTTCTTACAGACAACTCTTATTGTAGGTGACCTTAATGCTAAACATCAACTATGGGGATGTTCCACGCCAAACCCAAGAGGCAAAATACTTTCAAACATATTTGACGACAATGCCATCATGTGCTTAAATGATGGGAATCCTACCCATCATTCATACAGCTATAATACTGCACAAGCCCTTGATATAAGTTTTTACTATCCTGACATTTTCCACAAATGCAAATAGCAAATATTAAAAAGTATTGTAAGTGATCATTTGCCTAATTTGATAGAAATTAGCACCAAGACCAAAACCAGCTCAATTAAGAAATATTCTGGAACTTCAAAAAAGTAATTGGATATCTTTCAAAAACACCATTATTAAGGCAGCCACAGTTTCAATACCAAGAGGTAATATTAAGAAATCGATTCCAAATTATACACACCAGGCAAAATATATTCAAACACTTATAACTAAAAGAAATGAACTACAAAAAAGAGCACCCAAAACCAAACAAATTGTAGAACTGAACTGAACATTGTGAATGCAAAAATAAAAAGATTATACGTAAATGTGAAAAGGGAAAAATGGAAACAAACTTGTGAAAACCTGAACCCAAGAAACCCAAATACAAAACTTTGGAATTTGGCAAAACAAATTGACAGATCCCAGTCACAAACCGAAAAGACTAATATGATTAAGAATACAGATGGTACACCAGCAACTAATGACAAAATTGCTGCCAATCTTTTAGGTAATTCATATCAAATAAGTAGTAGAATCAAGGTTGAAACAAAGGCCCGAAGGATTATTCATGACTGTAAAAATGTCACCAGCACTCATAATATTTTCCATGAAAAAAATCAATATAAAAGAGCTAGCTTATGCATTTTAAAACACTGACCTAAACAAGACTCCCGGGCCAGATGGAATCCATGGCCTAATGATATCAAACTTGGGCAAAATTGGCAAAGAAAGACTTCTTAATATTTTCAATAACTCCTGGAAAACTGGATAATTGCCTCAAGACTGTAAAATGCAACAATAATTCCCATTTAAAAACTTGACAAATCTGCTGATGACCCAAAAAACTACCGACCTATCTCCCTCACAAGTATTTGCTGAAAATTAATGGAAAAAATTATACTCAGACGACTCACCTACCACCCCGACACAATAAATCTCTTACCAGAAGAACAATATGGATTTAGGAAAGGACATGGGACAATAGACCAACTCTTATTTTTCACACAAAAGGTAAAAGATGCACGAAACAGAAAACCAACTAACCACACAATAGCTGCTTTTTTAGACGGTACACAAGCTTTTGATAAGGTATGGAAAAACAAGTTAATTACAAAATTATACAAACATTTCAAAATTGATGGAAAAGCTATCACTTGGATAAATGATTCCCTTAAAAATAGATACATCAGGGTCAAATATAATGGCACTCTATCTAAAACCTTCAAATTGTATCAAGGATTACCACAAGGATCAGTCCTTAGCCCAAATCTCTTCACCCTATTTATTGCAGGCAGAAAAATTTTCACATAAAACCAATATTGGACTTTTCGCTGATGACATTATTCTATGGAGCAGCAACACTAACTGGAAAAAAGCTGAAAGAGATTTGAACAAGACTCTTCTCCACCTAGAAAAATTTGCTAATAAACATAAATTAGAATTTAACCCCCAAAAATCTAAAACCTGTCTTTTTACTACCGATAAGAAACTATACAAAATAAGACCAAATATTATTCTGAAAGAACAACAATTGCAATATAATAAACATCCTAAATATCTTGGCTACACCCTGGATCCAGACATTAACTCCAGTAAACATATTGAAGGAGTTGTTAGAAAAGGAAGAGACCGACTAAAAATCTTTAAATGTATTTCAGGAAGAGTGGGGAGCTGAAGCAACAACACTAAAATTAACTTCCACATCTCTAATGAGACCTATCTTGGAATATGGATATCAAATCTATGGTACAGCATCTGAAACAAATCTAAAATAACTGGAAAGGATACAACTAAATGCAGCTAGAATTATTGCAGGTCTTCGAAATACCTGCCCTAATAATATTGTACTTTACAAGGCAGACATTATGCCCTTAAAGGATAGAAGAAGCTACAATCTGCCAAAATATATAAACAAAATCAAGAGTTATGAAAACAAACACAGAACTTTCAATTACATACTTAATTGGGAATCCAATATAAGACTCAAAAAAGAAGGCCCTCTCCACCTGGCCAAAAGAAATGGATTTTTAAAATATAAAGTGGAAAAATATTATTTAGCAGAAAAAATATCTCCATGCGAATATCTAAAAAAAATGTTATTTTTAATGCCACTTTAAATGAACCCACCAACAAACAATACCAAAATCCAGAATACTTAAAACAATTATCATTAGAAATAATTAATAAAATTCCTAAAAATGTAATAACTATCTATACCGATGGTAGCAGAGACGAGTTGGGACACACTGACAGTGACTCTCTTATTAAAACCACAAATGGCAATGAGAAAATAAACAGAAGAAACCCAGATTTTTGCTCAGTCTTCAGATCCGAACTTATAGCCATCTATGAAGCCTTAAAATCCATCAGAAACACTAAACATCACGATATATGGATTCTTACTGATAGTAGAAGTGCCATACAACACTTGAGTCACACAAGGGAACCTAGAGACAAAGTAAGCAGGAACATAATTGGTTATCTCCAAAAACTCTCAATACCTCAAAAATTCACCTTCAATGGATACCCTTACATGTTAGCATTGAAGGCAATGAAGCTGCTGATGCGCTAGCGAAAAAAGGCACAAAAGAACCCTTACTACAGAAAAATAAACTTACTTTTAAAGAAATATAAACAGTAGCCAAAACAAAAATAAACAAGAACTGGAGGATCCCACCTAAGCACAGTTGGTACACCCTAGAAGCAGATGGCCACCCAGACCTTTCGGTCCACAAGACGGCATCCGAAGCATGCCCTTCGCTGCTATTCTGTTCAACTCATAAGCCAAGTAACGGTATCCAAGCTAGAGCTTGGACATTGTACCTGGAAACACCACCTCCCAGACAACGTGTCTGGAAGGATTTCTATACCGGTGGCCTTTAAACACAGCAAAAGAGGAAACTATTTACTGTGTCCAGCAGGGACCGCGGGGAGGCGGCCCCCGGTCGACTCTGCTCACTCACAGCTGAGGAAAAGCACAAACCGTATCTAAAATATCATTTTTTTTTTGCTACATGTTTTAATTTGCATTTACCTATTTTACATATCTCAGATTGTATTTAAAAATTGTTAACCACTTCTTCATACTTTTGGCGAAGTGGTGTTTTATTAATTTGTTATTTGATGTTAATAGGGTTCTTTCCTGGTATTCAAAAAGGAAAAATACGTGTCGATCAGTTATATTTTTCAATTTATCAAACAATTTGGCCGCTGAATCTCTGATTCTGGTAGTGCGCCATCTGGCGAATAAAATTGTAACTAAAATCAATTTCGAATTTTTCATTATTTGCCATAAAAAATCCCATTGCACCATGAACACAATGGTGTTTACCGCATTGCTCTAGCGCAAATATTCTCGGAGTTATTAATTTTTGAAATAGTGCGGGACTTTTGGATCACCCTGTACATATATATAAGCAGGAAATGACAGTTATGCAAAAACGGATTTACATAGTGAAGAACACAATAAACTAGAATTTGCTATTTGTAAATATAGAGAGAATTTGCATGTGTAAAATATGTACTGGTATGAATAGGACAAATAATATGGCATATCTTGGAAACACAGGAATACATATTGAAATCGTGATCGCAGAGTTCATGATACAGAGGGTTAGTCTTTGGTGTTTGTTGGCAATATTGGAATAATGAATTTTCGGTGATGTAATGTTGAAGGAATGGCCAGTTTCGTTTCGTCCTGTGTTTCCAAGATATGCCATATTATTTGTCCTATTCATATCAGTACATATTTTACACATGCAAATTCTCTCTATATTTACAAATAGCAAATTCTAGTTTATTGTGTTCTTCACTATGTAAATCCGTTTTTGCATAACTGTCATTTCCTGCTTATATATGTATATATATAGATTAGATCCGAAAACTTTAGTAGCTAATATATTTTTCCTGTCGAAGGGCGGTTGAGCCCGAAAGCTTGAAATAAATTTATTTAAAAGAGACTTATCCCTCAAGCGCTTATTGATTTGAACATACTATTAGGGGATTAGCCTATTAATCTGTGAGCTTGTGTTTAAAATAAAAAAGAAAAAAATAGCTACCGCTAACATGAAAATTTTAGATGGTAGAGCGCCATCTCGAATATATGTATATATGTAGCCTACCGAGGACATATGAAAATTTGTGTACAACAACAGCGAGAGGTAGTAAACTTAACTTACCTTGAGGTGGCGTCTTGTGTCCGCTGGCACAGTCCAAGAACCTGAAACCGAAGACCACAATGAGGAATGGATATGGACATTTTGCCGGGAGGATCATTATCTATGTTTTTGACGGGAGAGGCGATCTATATAAGCGTTGTATTTATACACTCATGGACAAAACTTAAGGAAGTTGTACCTTTTAGCATGTACAACGTGTGATCAATAATTTCCAGGAATGAGACTAGATCACGTAAAATATTCAAAATAATGAAATAATTTTATAAGGACCTTATAGATAAAACATTTATAAACACGTAGAAATAAAAATTGACCACACAGACGCACGCGTTCACGTTTTATCGAATTTATAAGCTCGAGTATATCCGAACATTTTCGAATTTCAGTATGGACTGTATTGAAAAACAGCGAGTCTGCATAGGGTTTTCCTTTAAATTAGGAAAAAAGCTTCCGAATCATTTAAAATTTTGAAGCAGGCTTTTAAAGAAGATACCCTATCACAATCGAGGACATTTGAATGGTTTGCACGATTAAAAGCTGGTCGAATAAGCAAGAGAAAGCAAGGATGTTCAAATCGAAGCTTAAGTGTCTTCTTATCACTTTATTTGATGTAAAGGGATTGGTACACTATGAATTCGTGCCCGAGTGTCAGACCATTAATCAACATTACTATCTTGATGTATTGCGACGTTTAAGAGAGCCTGTGCGTCAGAAAAGACCCGAAAAATGGCATCAGAAAAATTGGCTCTTGCATCATGACAACGCACGGCCACATACAGCAGCCACTGAACAACTCTATTTGGCTAAACACGGAATTGCTTTACTACCCCAGCCACCCTATTCTCCTGACCCTGCTCCCAACGACTTTTTCCTTTACCCTAAAATTAAAAGAGTCTTAAAAGAACCTCGATTTGACTCAATACCTGAAATAAAGGAGAATACGAAGAATATTTTGAAAAGCCTGAACAAGTGTATAGATAGTGACTGTCATTATTTTGAGAAATTTTAAATAAAACTTTATTATACTTTTGTATTTCTTTAATTATTTAGAATTCATGGAAATTATTGATCACACTATGTATATCGGGATTCAGACAATAACTCTGAAAGATATTACAGTGACCTTTATTGAAGACACACGAGATAACCAATATACACTCATGGACAAAACTTAAGGAAGTTGTACCTTTCAGCATGTATATCGGGATTCAGACAATAACTCTGAAAGATATTACAGTGACCTTTATTGAAGACACACGAGATAACCAATATACACTCATGGACAAAACTTAAGGAAGTTGTACCTTTCAGCATGTATATCGGGATTCAGACAATAACTCTGAAAGATATTACAGTGACCTTTATTGAAGACACACGAGATAACCAACATACACTCATGGACAAAACTTAAGGAAGTTGTACCTTTTATCATGTATATCGGGATTCAGACAATAACTCTGAAAGATATTACAGTGACCTTTATTGAAGACACACGAGATAACCTACATACACTCATGAACTAAACTTAAGGAAGTTGTACCTTTCAGCATGTATATCGGGATTCAGACAATAACTCTGAAAGATATTACAGTGACTTTTATTGAAGACACACGAGATAACCAATATACACTCATGGACAAAACTCAAGGATGTTGTACCTTTTATCATGTATATCGGGATTCAGACAATAACTCTGAAAGATATTACAGTGACCTTTATTGAAGACACACGAGATAACCAATATACACTCATGGACAAAACTTAAGGATGTTGTACCTTTTATCATGTATATCGGGATTCAGACAATAACTCTGAAAGATATTACAGTGACCTTTATTGAAGACACACGAGATAACCAATATACACTCATGGACGAAACTTAAGGATGTTGTACCTTTTATCATGTATATCGGGATTCAGACAATAACTCTGAAAGATATTACAGTGACCTTTATTGAAGACACACGAGATAACCAATATACACTCATGGACAAAACTTAAGGAAGTTGTACCTTTCAGCATGTATATCGGGATTCAGACAATAACTCTGAAAGATATTACAGTGACTTTTATTGAAGACACACGAGATAAACAATATACACTCATGGACAACACTTAAGGAAGTTGTACCTTTCAGCATGTATATCAGGATTGAGACAATAACTCTGAAAGATATTACAGTGACCTTTATTGAAGACACACGAGATAACCAAGTGCGAACAACTTCTGTCTCCTTAAAAAAAAAATACGACCGGCGACATCAAAATATGAACCTTTCTTAAGTTTAGTCCATGAGTTTCATTGAAATGTCATTATAAATCTGCGATTAATTAAAAAAAAAAACATCGAATGAAATTTTAAAATAATTAAAAATATTAAAATAATTTTTTAATCAAAACTAAAAAATAAATATATTTGTTGACATCTCAAAATGCAATCAAAAGATGGATTATCTGAAAGTTTTAATTGAGTTATGTTTCACACTGAGAATAATTAAAACTTTGTGAATAATAACAAACACAGAATATATAAGCCTGGTCTTAGAGTTCGGGAAGTGGGGAAAATTTTATTTCATTTTAATTTTTAACTCTGTGGATTAATACCCCAGACGATAATAGACACTTCGTCTGCTTATAATCTGCCTAAGCCTACATTCTGTAATTCTATTTACACATCTCTTTGTAATAAAGTTGGCTTCTCGATATACCGGGGTAACAACCACGGTATATCCAACTCCACTGTAAATATGCAAAATTATAAAAATAAAGTTGCATAAAAATATTTTTTTTTCATTATCTCATAAAAAAAGTAACATATACATTAAAGATAACTCGTAAAATAAATGTTTACCGAAAAATATTATATTTGACCAAAATTTGGGATTATATCTACTTAAAATGAAACAATTCTCTCATTAATCCTTTATTTACACCGACATTTCGAACACCCACTGCCGCCATTTTCAGGGTAAATTTAAAACAATACATTTTGTTTATCACCCCAGTACAGAACAAAATAACGGTGATAAAAAACGGGCCACAACACCAGTTTAGGAAAATTCAGATAGTAGCCAACCTATATACCATAATTTCGAGCTATGCCCCTCATCAGTATAGGAGCAGCTTCGATTTCCTAACATCCTACGAAGAAATTTTACTATTTTATTGCATATTTAAAGGGAGAGGTGCCTCTTTAAGTACCTGAATACCATCCTCCCGCTACTTTATCTTATATATGTATATTATAAGGCGTTAACGTGCCATCTTTTTATGAGAATTTAAAAAAATTATTTCGACTTAGAGCGCTATGTCCCCCTAGGGACACTTGCACTACAAAGGTACTCTAAACATTGAGATTGAAACTAATTTATTACAATGTCCATATAAGATTATATAAGGTTAAATACAGAATAAATATAAATATGAATATAGGGCCATTTGCCCGATACCATGGTCTCTAGGTGAACGCTTTTCAGTTTGCCAAAGCTGGTGTTGTGGCTTTGTTACCGACCTGAGACCGCTAGTTTGCGGTGACGGTCAATAGATGGCGTCTAGTTTTGACGTCTGTTTTGACGGGAGAGGCGACCTTTGTCTCTTTAAATCAATATCCTCCCGGCAATATTTCCATCTATAATGATAAATATATGAATAAATAGATATGAATAGATAAAAATAATTGATAAATATATATATACAAGTCGCCATTGGTGGCGCCCAACTCAGGAAATTATTTTATACCGACTTAGAACGCTAAGGGACACTTGCACTACAAAGGTAAACTAAACATTGAAAGAAAGATATTTGAAATATGTACAAGAATTAGAATGCAAGTTTTGTTTAGATGAAAATAGAAAAATATTTGAGAAATGGAAGCATAAAGGTACAAATGTTTCGAACTCCGCCTTTGCCGGTCCCAAGCCCGGATGGAGGAGGGGGAGCAGTAACAAGCTTGGTAAAAAACTTGGGTTCAGCTGGCCCGGCTTATAGTACCCTGTTAGGGCTCCTAATCCAGGGATACAGGATGAGCAGCGTTTGTACTCCATGTTAGGAGCGGCTGCACATGGTGTCTTTTCCTCATGTCAGAGGCGGCTATTTCATATTGGAGCTAAGTCAGTGGCCTGCCTCTGAGTAGTGCTCCCAGTCTTAATGACAGACGCATTCTACTTCACCCAGTCATGATTATTGGTTGTCAAATTATTGACTGTATTGACTCATCCAGTGATGAGCTCTACTCATCCCTGACAGACACTATCAAAAGCCTCAAGCTTTACAAGTTTGGTACCATAGTGTGATTGAGCGGAGATAAGAAAGAAGAAGACGAATGTTTCTTTTCAAATATAAATCAAACTTCTACTATCCTTAATACCGTCACCAATATTTTATCATTGCAGTAAGGACAGTAGAAGTTTGTTTATGTTTAAAACGAAACCTTCGTGTTTTTATGCGTTCATTTCTTTTATATCTATAGACATACAACATAAGGAGAGTTGCGGGAGGATGACATTCATTAAAGGGAGAGGTGCCTCCTTAGGTACATATATACATATGGAATATCAAGGAAATATTACGCATATATTTACGTATATATTGGGGGTCGGTGGAAGGCTGGGTAAACCGTTTGGTTTTCGACCACTAGGACCCGGGTTCGATTCCCGCATTGGACACTTTTTTCTGTTTAAAAAAAAAAAATGCTCCAATGGCCCCCGATTCTTGCAAAAGTCCAACCCCACCAGCTAGTGCAAGTAACCAAACGGGGCTCTGGCATTTGTAAGTGCAAAGTCGAACTGCTTTTCACATGTGTAGACATGTGGTGCGCTTACAGTAAAAGCAGTCGCTAACTACCCACCATGATTATCATGGCCTGTACCACGTGTACTAGGGATAAGGAAAAAAAAAAAACGTATATATTTATTATAAATTACTTTATATAATACTAGACGGGTGACCCGGGCTTCGCACCGGGATTGACCCGTGTGCATATCTACCCGAGTGATATATATTTAGATAAGATTTTTTTAAATAATTGTTTGTTATTAGCATTATCTATTTGTTTGCATCAGCATAATTTAATCTAATCTTTGATAGAAGGCGCTGTTCGTGAGCTAAGTAGAATAATTTGAATATATAGTTTTAATAATTGATTTATATATTTTTTAAAATAGCCTATCGTCTTCCCCGTATTTTTTAAATCTATGTATGGAAATTTTGGTTTGAATTAGTGAACTACTGCGAATTTGTATACCGGACATACAAACAAACAAACATTGATTTATATATATATATATATATAGATTTACGAACGGAAAAATATGTCCAGGGTAGAATAGTGACATGGCATCTGCCCGGTAAGGGGAACACTGTGGGTTTGATTCCCATCCCTGAACATTTCATTTTCCCGTTTATCATTACTCTTCACCATTCATCCTTTCATACTTCATCCTTAAGGTTAGAAATAATCGTTATTTTTTCTTAAAATAAATTTCGATTTTTCGTTCAAAAGAAACACATGCGGGATAATTTTCAAATGTCGTTCTACAATTACATATATATGCTTCCCATGATTATAATTAAAACAAGTATGACACATTGTTAAAACATATAAAAATACAACTTAAAAAATCATCGTCTTTTTCAATTTTTTTTAAGACAGGCAACGCCATCTATACACGGTTTTTAGAACTAAAAATAAATCGATACGGGAGAAAAAAAATCTAAAATTCATTATTTTTTAAGAGGCAACAGAAATAATAATTTATAAAGAAGGAAAACTTAATAATAACATTTAAAATAAATTAAAAAAAAAACGATTTAATGATTAGAAAAATTCCAACAAAGCTGGTGTGGAAACAATGAACAGGACAATCAAGGGAAGATAAAAGTGATGTCAGACGCAGCAAATTGGATTCTGCTCCCCCTTCCTCTTTAATTTATTCAAATTGGTCACACTGCTAATTGACTGGAAAATGATTTGCATCACATTTAAAGGTAATAGTTAGCGGGTATTGCAGGTTAGTTAGTCCCCCATTCAATGAATCCGGGGGGTGGGACAGAACTTCATTACCTGGTGAAAATTCACAGAAGGCCTGTTCGATGAGAATATACTTGGCAACACTGTATTACACATATAAAGCCCTCATTAAGACACCAGTCAGATTCTCCTTTCTCATTGCCGGCTTACAACGATATCCTCAGAATGATCAATTATGTAGTGGAGAAGCAAATATTTTGAATCTAAGTTCTTTTTTCTGTTTACTGCTTTGTAAAAAAGCTGTATCAGACAAACGAAGCCTTTATTAAGACACCATTCCTCTCTCATTACAACGATATCCTCACAATGATAAATCATGTAGTGGAGGAGATCCTACTTACTGCTTTATAAAAACACTGTATCACACACACAAAGCCTTTATCAAGACACTAGTCTTATACAGATTCCCTCATTGCCGGCTTACAACGATATCCTCACAATGATAAATCATCATCATGTAGTGGAGGTGATAAGTTCCTACTTACTGCTTTGTAACAAACACTGTTTGAAGTAAACGAAAAAATTGCGCTACAAATTTTAAAATAAAACTACAACCTTTCGCAATAAGTTTCTTTTATTATGATATGCGCGAGCTTTCGGGCTGGAGCCGCCCTTCTACAGGCAAAAAATGAAACATTTGATTCACGAGAGACAGTTATATACATTTGATTTGTTACAAATTTTACATAAAATTACAGAAAGAAAAAAGTATTAAATCTACATAAATTATTACTATTTTACTTTGTTTAACAATTGGAGAAATAATTTAACCTTAAATTTCAATATTTTAATAAAGTTAAGTTTTAAACTATGAATTGGATAAGCGATAAATCTGATTTTTGTGGTATGGAATATGACAAAATTGTTCTGGGATATCTATTCTACGATTAATGCTATTGTGTTGTTTGTAAATCAGCGATTCAAGGATTAATCTTTCAGATTTGGTGGTTATGTTACTGTAGTGGCAAGTTGGACTGTCTAAATTAAATTTGTGGCCGGTATTCATGGTATGTTGAAAAATGAGGGATCTTGGATCTTTGGTCTTCATATTGTAAGTATGTTCCTTCAATCTTGTCTGTATTTTCCTGCTTGTTTATCCTACGTATATAGATGGACAATCAATGCATGACACGGAATATATGGCATTTTTCTTCTGAAGGGGGTTCTGGTCTGTGGTCGATTTTGTGATGGGATTTCTAAGGATATTCCCGATGGTTCTTGGGGTGCGGAAAAAGAACTTGATTCCGTATTTCTTTATTTCCAGGGCTATTTTTAAATTGGTTGGTGAGTAATCAATATAACAGGTCGTTTTGAAAGTCTGCTGGGTTCTATGATGGGATGGATTGTAACAGTCTTGATCGATGAACAGTGGGGGATAGCCAAATTTTCTAAGATTTCTGTAAATATTATTTCTTTCTATTGCTTTAAATTTGGGGAGGGAGCAATGGGTGAATAAACGCTTGGTTAAGGTTTTCACTACTGTTATTTTGTGAGATATGGGACCATAAGATTTAAACGGGAGGTATGACGGTTCGAAACTATTCTTGTAATAAACGGTGGTGTGTGAAAACTATTTTCTGTTCTCATTATGAGGGAATCGAGATAGGGCAAAACTCCATTAATTTCTTTTTCAATAGTAAAGGATATTCTACGGTGGTAGCCGTTGAGGGTATCTAAAATTAGTTGTCATTCTCAGATTCGAATTCACAATATATGTCATCAATGTAACGTTTCCATTTTATTATGCCTAGGCCTCCTTGACGATTTTTCCATCTATCTATTTTCATTAGGACTATTTCTGCTGCTGCAAGAGATAAAGGGCTGCCCATAGGTGATCCACTGATCTGCTGGAATATTTGGTTTTGAAATATGAAATTACTAATGGAAAGACAGGCATTGAAAAGGACGGTAATTTTGTCTATTTCTGCTGGACTTATGCGGGATTGTTCCAACATTTCACGTAGATTTTCCAGGATGAGGTCATGAGGCAGACAAAGAAAAAGGGAAACTACATCAAAGGAAGCTATCTTACTGTTTGTTGCGGGGCGGGTTTCTCTAATATCTTGAATGAACTCCGATATATTGTCTATGGAGAAGGTGTTATGGGAACGGATAATTGGCGAGAGGTACGAAGACAAATAACGGGAAACGGCTATTGCTGGTGAGAGATGGTAGGCGATGATAGGTCTAAGAGGTATATTATCTTTATGTATTTTCGGCAGTCCATAAATATAAGGAAGATCTGTGGTGTTAGCGGTAAATATCTTGAATTGTTCATCTGTTATATGTTTTCCTTTTACAAGGGCCGGTAAGGTTTTTCGAAAAATAGCTATAGATCTAGAATTTTCGGATTTGGAAATAAGTCTAAAGGTATCTGCGTCGCTCAACACTTCATACATTTTCCTGTGATAATCTGCTGTATTCATAACAACTGTGTTTCCACCTTTGTCTGCTTTACATATGACCAGATTTTTATTTCTTTTTAATTGTTTTATAGCTTGAACTTCTTTCTTAGGTTCTATTTCTGTTTTTGACGTGTTCTTGATTTTATTAGCTACTAGGTTACGGATTTCTGTTTTTTGAGTATGATTAAAGGATACTATAGAAGATTCTATGGCACTAATGGTCTTATAGGGATCAGTCTTTTTAGGGATTCTATGCTTCAAACCTTGGTTAAGGATCGTAATTTGCGCCGGTGAAAATGTGTGCTCTGTAAGGTTTACGAAATGGCTATCCCCCACTGTTTATCGATCAACACTGTTACAATCCATCCCATCATAGAACCCAGCAGACTTTCAAAACGACCTGTTATATTGATTACTCACCAACCAATTTAAAAATAGCCCTGGAAATAAAGAAATACGGAATCAAGTTCTTTTTCCGCACCCCAAGAACCATCGGGAATATCCTTAGAAATCCCATCACAAAATCGACCACAGACCAGAACCCCCTTCAGAAGAAAAATGCCATATATTCCGTGTCATGCATTGATTGTTCATCTATATACGTAGGATAAACAAGCAGGAAAATAAGACAAGATTGAAGGAACATACTTACAATATGAAGACCAAAGATCCAAGATCCCTCATTTTTCAACATACCATGAATACCGGCCACAAATTTAATTTAGACAGTCCAACTTGCCACTACAGTAACATAACCACCAAATCTGAAAGATTAATCCTTGAATCGCTGATTTCCAAACAACAAAATAGCATTAATCGTAGAATAGATATCCCAGAACAATTTTGTCATATTCCATACCACAAAAATCAGATTTATCGCTTATCCAATTCATAGTTTAAAACTTAACTTTATTAAAATATTGAAATTTAAGGTTAAATTATTTCCAATTGTTAAACAAAGTAAAATAGTAATAATTTATGTAGATTTAATACTTTTCTTTCTGATATTTTATTTAAAATTTGTAACAAATCAAATGTATATAACTGTCTCTCGTGAATCAAATGTTTCATTTTTTGCCTGTAGAAGGGCGGCTCCAGCCCGAAAGCTCGCGCATATCATAATAAAAGAAACTTATTGCGAAAGGTTGTAGTTTTATTTTAAAACAAACACTGTATCTAAATCAACAACTACAACAACAACAAAAGCCTTTATTGAGGGCCTCTCGTCCTAGAAAGGATTCGCCAGTTTACAGAGTAATTGAAGAGAAGAGAACTAAGAATACAGAGATATATGTAGTAGGTATAGTATAGTATTTTCTACACTGTGACTATATACAACAGCAACAACAAGCCTTTTACTGGAATCAAAGTCCCATACAGGATTCGTCATTCTAGTCCTGACAAAGATTAGTTACATATAATTATTTACATCAATTAGATTATGTATATAGCTTCCTTTTCTCTTCAGCCGTCTTCCAAAATTTGAACAACGCAAACGCTCCAGCTCTGTTTCTCACCACCTCATTCAACAGGAGCTCCAAAGAGAGTCCCTCAAGGCCTAATTCACTGAGGAGCACCCCTCGTTCGTCTTTCAGCCCCATACATGAGAGTACATGGTGATGTAGCCCCGGCTCCATTGTGTATCTAAATCACTGTTTCTCAACCTCTTTCTCGACATGAGTCAAGACCGGAAAATTAGTGAAAAAAACTTGGCCTACCTCCGTGCTTTTCAACAAAAACAAAATTACATAAATTAGAAGCACTGTTGACTTTGTTTAGACTTTTTTAAAGAAACAGTTTCCAAGAATATTAATCAAACATTATAGATTTACAAGAAAATAACAAAATAAAAGATAAACTTATAAAAGAGTAAACAAAGAAAAACTTATCTTATTACAGTCAGCGCCTATTTACTTGTGATCTTATATACATATTATAAATAACTAGCGGATGTACCCGGCTTCGCCCGAGGTTTTACCCGAGTAAAGGTTTGTCTAACGAACATTTGTTAAAACAATTCTCTATAAACTTATTTCAAAAAAATATATATTTTGATAATTTGAAACTCGTAAATTTGAATCTCTCGATAAAGTGAACATTTTTTCCCGGTCCCCGTGTGCCGTGTCATCCTGAATATTGTCTTTCATAATTTTCTACATTACAAAATCATCGTTTTATCTAGTGAACATATTTTCCCGGTCCCTTGAAAAATACTCGATAAGTTGAATAAAATCATGGTCGTGAATTTCTCGAAAAAGTGATTATTTTTCCGGTCCCTGTGTGCCGTGTCATCCTGAATTTTGTCTTTCCTAATTTTCTACATTACAAAATCATCGTTTTATCTAGTGAACATATTTTCCCGGTCCCTTGAAAAATACTCGATAAGTTGAATAAAATCATGGTCGTTTATGGAAGATGGACGTAGTTCCCGGAGGTCACCCGCGAGGCTTTTTTCTTGTCTACTTTGCACAGCTGTGTCACCAACTCTGCCCCCGCGCGCCAGGACCTCTTGATCCCTCTGATTGGTCGGTGGGAACTTGGACTGACCGGCCGGCGGGGGGGGGGGGGGGGGGGCAGACCTAAGCCTATCTCCGTCGCAAGGTGGCGCTGCTTGCGAGTTAAAGCTACAAATCTGCAAATAACTCTAAGGATATTAAAGATATTCAAGAAATTATTTTTCGTAAACCTTTCCGGGGATATGCCTAATAATATCCCAAATTTTCACGGCGATTGGATGTATGGTTTTTGAATCCATAGAGGACACACACACACAGACATTCAATTTTATATATATAGATTAAAAAAAGAGATTTCTGTTATTTTTTGATCATGTTGAGGATTATGGTAATGTAATGCAGTCGTGGTTAAATCATGAAAGTATGATAATAAAAATAATTTTGATCAGTAATTTAATTGAACTAAAGGAATATATAAAAGAACATAATTTGATAAAAGTAATCCTTGGCTTAAGGCGAGTAGAACAAAAGAAAAACAAAATATTATTTACATAATGAACAAAAGTTTTGAGCCGGCCATTGGGATAAGAGAAAATATGGTTTTACGGGCTACTAACCAAAAGTTATGATTTTTGAGCCCAGCGATTGGGATAAAACAACAGAGTTTTTATAGAGGAAGAGTGACCTCTGGCGGTCGATTTAGCAGAGTATTTGAATCTATGAAATTATAATTTAAAATAAAATAATATTTTTATATAACATACATATACTCTGTGTGTGAACAATTAATTAATTAAGTTTAAAATATTGCCACGTGGAGGAAAGACAAACTTCAGGATGACACAGCAATTTATTTAAGGCAAGAACAAACTATGAATGATAAATAAAAGATAAGCAATGAGGGAAATTTACAGAGTAGCAACATATAAACATAATGATACTCTGTTAATAAAATAATAAATACTTTGTTACAATATATATACCACAAAGACATCTTACCAGAAAGCTTGTACGACCGTCCTCTTATATAAAAAATCTCTTCTCCCTGATTTGTTCTTCTGTAGTGAATGGGGAGATTGTTGAAACTAGCTATTGAAGAAATTTTGCATACGTTAACTGTGATGCACATCGCGCCATTTGTTATCAAAATTCGAAACTATTTTTAAACACTTAAGATTCTTTTTGAAATTTAACAATTTCTACTGCCCTTACTGCAATGGAAAAATTAAAGGGAGGGCCTGGCTCATCAGTGGTGAAAACCCTCCCAGCGATTTCGCCAGTTTAATCTACCATACCGCTGTTATATATGTATCTGTGATGATTTAAGACCATGGAATTGTTGTAAATAGTCTAAATATCCACTACCACATGTTCCACCCCATGACTGTATATAACTTCTTATGTACTGCACATAGAAAGCCTCAACTAACATCAATCTGTACCGCGTAAGAATCTAATAAAGTATTGCAACTGTACAGATAGAAGGAATGGAGAGAGACAGGAGAAAGTTAAGGTTAAAACAAATCAGGCTTAGAGGATCGTAGAAGTCAAACCTAAGAGGTAGGCCTAGAAGAGAACATAATTATTAATAACGCCACAGTTAACCTTCTGACCCCGGACACCCTGCGAGCTAAGTTTAAACCAATATTTCCGGACAAGACAGGACGTATCTTGTGACCAGAAGTTATAAAAGTTTGAGAGACGCCCAATTTCCGGAACAAGACCGGACGTATTTCTTCCGTCAAAGAGATAAGCCCGGCCCAATCAGAAGACAATACCTAAGTAGGTCAACCAATAGCCCACTACCACGTGAAAAAGTCCCACCAATTAGGAAAGAATCACCTAAATAGGTCAGCCAATTAGAAAGCAGCAAGGTCGTGGTGTTAAATCGAGGCCCTAGAATTGCTAGTCTTCGCTTGGATTCCAACGGTAACACTTGCTCTTAAGATCTCTCTCTCTCCTCATCCCATTCCTTCTTGACGTCAGACGCTTTTAGTGGAATCTCTGTTTGTTTATTTCACCTTTGGCCCAGCTGTGTCGCCTTCCACCACGACTGCACGGTAGAGTTGACATCGAGGTTCGTCTAGCATCAGGTAACACTGGTCCCAGAGGTCCCAAGATATCACAGACTCCCCCGTAACGAAGAGTCGACAGGATAGTGGACGCCAAGGTACAAGTAAGCAAATAGACCACTGTCTGTACAGAAAGATGGAACAGGGAAGAGAGGAGAATCCCAAGGAACCAATGGAGTCCGATCCCGACTCCGAAAGTGGCGGAAGCACCACTTTTCCAAAGAAAGAAAACGAAAACACTCTCGGTAGAACGGAGGAAATCGCCCCCGGCCAGGAAGACGTCACACCCCCGCCGCCGGTGTCAGATGTCCTGGGGAGTTTAGCCAGGACGATATATCAGCTCTCCTCGGCGACAGGACTCTCGCGAGATGTGGAGCTATCGCGTTACGATGGTTCGTCCGAGGCGCAGAGCTTCTTCACCAACTACGACGCCCAAGCAGATCGGGCCCAACTACAATACTCTACAAGACTGAGAAAGCCAGCAAACCTCCTGCAAGCACCCCTCCGAGTTACCAACACGCGAGCGTATGTTACCTGCTCCCCCGACCACCTCTAAACCACGAGCCCAGCACAAGCAGTGAACTCTTAACTGTCCCAAGGAACCTCCAACTATGACAACAGACCAGGACTGTCCCGACATACAAGACAGCACAACAGTAGGTTCCTCCATACATAATTTTTGTTGAACAATTGCTCGTTCGTGCGGAACTGTCCAATAATGTAAACCTACCTTTACTAATTAATACAGAAGCATCTATCGCTATAATTATGCAGAATACTTTTAAAATAATAGAAATCAGTTTGTAAAAGAAAATACCTGTCCATCCATTTAACTTAACTATTAACGCCATAGCTAACAATATTTTCACCATAGATTATATCTTTTTAAACGTAAAAATAAGTAACATAACGCGGAATCTAAAATTCCATATCATCGATACATCCTTGCCTTTTGTCATTTTATCCCTTAATTCCATAAAACGATTTCTACTAATTATAAACTGTCCTCAGCTACTCCTGTATCAAGATAATGTACCTCTACCAACTACCTTGTAACAATTCACCTCGTGCAAACAACACGTGTCCCATGGACAGGTTAATACAACTGTCCCATTTACTAAATTTTTCCCTCCTGGAACGGGTTGCTCACACGTGGTGAACTACAAGACTCTTATTTAACCTCATTATAATGTTCTTAACCCCATTTTCAACGCCCCTATGTCCTTTTCTTTCATATCTTTGGACAGAAGTAACTTAAATCACAGCCTTCCAAAACTATTCCAATCGTTAAATTCCCACATAACTACACTCCTTCCTTTTACACGCATAGTTAAATATCGACAAATCACTCTCAACAAAATAAACAACACCCTCTCACATCACTTTTTCCAATTGACGACAATTTTTAATGCGCGACTTAACACCCAAATCCAATTTCGAGCTACACAAGCTGCATCACGTCGCCCTACTAAACACACACAATCTTTTTTTTTCTCACATTAAACGTGTCATATCCACTAACAATATAAAAATTATCGATATGTTCGTACAACCAACAACCATGACTTTAGTAAATTTGTTATTCTTAGTGTAACAGGTTAGATTTTGTACAAAACAAAGACTTCACGTGATACCTTTTCATTTACAATTTTTTCGCTTCGTGTCACAGCGCCACACCACTAAACTCTTTCAATTTTCAGGCCAAAGACGCCTTCATCACGCCTGTGACACCTTTAATCACACATTGTCCACGTAGATAGTCGCAATTTCATTCAATTCTAACCCGATATCCATGAATAACATTTTTACTAAGTCCGCCAAAAGCCATTCGATTTAATATCAACAGATACAATATCCGAATTTTCGAAATACAAACACAAATCGAACAAATGCTTGAACACAGGATAATTACAACCTCTGTATCTCCCCATGTCAGTCCCATAACGCTTGTCACCAAACGTGACAAATCAAAACGCTTTTGTGTTTACAATTTTAGAAATAATATCTCCGAACGTAGTTCGAATTAACTTCCAATAAGTTGAAAGAAAGCAAGCAGCCTCGCAAAAGGCCTCCCTGACCTACATCCGGAATCGCATTAAAAATAGCTTCGCTCCCCCTCGCCCCCCCCGAGCAAACAAACAGCCGACATCTTGTTACATCCGTCGCCACCCCGTGTTCTCTAATGAACTTTCGCCACCTATTAAATTAACTATTAGTGCGTGCCAAAGACAACATTTTACTTACAAAAATCACACACACCCACATAAGTTTAAAAAAAAAACGACAACATTAGGACTCAGTGAGTTTCACAGTTAGAAACAATGTGATCCACGAGTCGCGTCAAACATAAAACAAATTCGATAAGTTAGAAAAACTTAGGCCAACAAGACCAAAGATATCAATCGAGGACAATTTAAAGCTCTCTCTACCCATCCTAAAAAAAAAAAAAAAAAAAAAAAAAGAGGAACATTACGTTTGGCCTACAACTTTCCATTCTTTCACGATATATAATTTCTATATATAATCTTACTTGCTCTTCTTTCTCGATGAACATTTAAAAAAAAATTTTTCACTTTAATATCCTTTATATAATCATTATATAGCTCTTATAATTGTTTTTTTTTACGTCAACCAATTAGTTTAGATTATTGTCTTTTTATGTTTCTTTACCAAAACTTATTTACTTTTGCTTTATGACTCTATTTTATAATCAACTTTATATTTTATCTTTCATATCATATCTAATAATCTCAAGTTTATATTTCATGTTTATATCACTAATTTGCATTTATCATTTTATATTTTCTCTCACTTTATAAATTAGATGTTATTTACATTGTTTCATCTTCCGCTACCATGTCAATGCTATCGAGTATATTACTGCTCATTTTTAATTTTCATTTAATATTTTCACTTTCTATTACCCCTTATATACTGCTGTAGTGTGTTAATCTTTGTATCATATCATCACTATTTTTACTTTTTTTTTAAAGATTACTTTGCATTTAACTTCGCAATTCTATTTTCGATTTTTCAAATCCTTTAACGCTATATGCAAAGCCTTAATTTCGCAATTTCATATCTCAATGATATATTCTTTTATAATCAAACTAAAAATCATGATTAAAAACAGGGCAATCTTCAATAACCTCTTAAACAACCACTTTAAAGGTTACTTCTTAAGAATTACTAACATTCCTTTTCCGCAGGAAATTTTAACTCCTTCGCAGGCTAGACTTGACCTCCTTTGATTTCGTAATTAACAATCTTGACACATCGTCCCCCAGATTTACCTTCTCCCAACTTCTGGCTTGGATACGTGCAAATTGTATTTTTTTTTTATTCCAGGGCACTCTCATGCCACACGCTGGCACATTTTTTTTTTTATTTTTCTCTTTTTCTCGCTAAGCCCCTGACGACTCTAATTAAAACTTTGATTTCTGGTCACTGATCTTCGCCCTCTTTATCCTGCATGCGTACGTCTTAACGACTAATTACTAAAACCCATAACAATCCCCTTATCTTACTTTTCGATTGTGGTACTGTAACTTTATTAGGTCCTTAAATTTACATGTGAAACATGGCCTAGGTTTTCCGCGCCGTGCACATTAAATGGTTTGGGACTTGAGTCAAAGTGACATTGCCTCAACCAAGTAATAACTAACCACTCAACCCTTTCTAACGCCCATCACGAAGAGATCATGATTTTCCCATCCAATCGTTTTTATTTTTACCTATCATCATTATATGTTCTCTATTAAATATTTTATTCATATTTTTATTTTTACTTGTATGTTTAATATTAGTTGTTTATGCTTTATTATCTCTTATGGATATACAGAAATTAACCCCATGTTATATAACAACTCACTTTAATTAATTTTTTTAAAATTACTTCCTTAATAACAGTCTTCCTATTCCGCTCTCTTAAATCCCTCCATATGAACCCTCTCACATCCGGGGCCATCTGTGATGATTTAAGACCATGGAATTGTTGTAAATAGTCTAAATATCCACTACCACATGTTCCACCCCATGACTGTATATAACTTCTTATGTACTGCACATAGAAAGCCTCAACTAACATCAATCTGTACCGCGTAAGAATCTAATAAAGTATTGCAACTGTACAGATAGAAGGAATGGAGAGAGACAGGAGAAAGTTAAGGTTAAAACAAATCAGGCTTAGAGGATCGTAGAAGTCAAACCTAAGAGGTAGGCCTAGAAGAGAACATAATTATTAATAACGCCACAGTTAACCTTCTGACCCCGGACACCCTGCGAGCTAAGTTTAAACCAATATTTCCGGACAAGACAGGACGTATCTTGTGACCAGAAGTTATAAAAGTTTGAGAGACGCCCAATTTCCGGAACAAGACCGGACGTATTTCTTCCGTCAAAGAGATAAGCCCGGCCCAATCAGAAGACAATACCTAAGTAGGTCAACCAATAGCCCACTACCACGTGAAAAAGTCCCACCAATTAGGAAAGAATCACCTAAATAGGTCAGCCAATTAGAAAGCAGCAAGGTCGTGGTGTTAAATCGAGGCCCTAGAATTGCTAGTCTTCGCTTGGATTCCAACGGTAACACTTGCTCTTAAGATCTCTCTCTCTCCTCATCCCATTCCTTCTTGACGTCAGACGCTTTTAGTGGAATCTCTGTTTGTTTATTTCACCTTTGGCCCAGCTGTGTCGCCTTCCACCACGACTGCACGGTAGAGTTGACATCGAGGTTCGTCTAGCATCAGGTAACACTGGTCCCAGAGGTCCCAAGATATCACATATCACTATAAAAGGAAGTTCCAAAAAATGAAATATAACAGCGGTATGATAGATTAAACTGGCGAAACCGCTGGGAGGGTTCATCACTCATGAGCCAGGCCCTCCCTTTAATTTTCCATTGCAGTAAGGGCAGTAGAAATTGTTTAATTTCAAAAAGAATCTTACGCGTTTAAAATAGTTTCGAATTTTGATACGTTAACTGTAACGCAAACGTTTTTAAAACGTTAAGTGATATTTGGAAGACCATGTAAACTATGCATTTCGTTATTAATCAAAGTCAAATATTTTTATGAGAACTTATATTTATGAAATTTGGTTAAATAACATGTATGAATATTCAAAACTGAAAAACCACTAGGAGGGTTCAGCACTGATGAGCCAGGCCCTCCCTTTTAATTTTTACAGTAGAAATTATTTAATTTACAAAAGAATCACACACTTCTATAATAGTTTCGAATTTTCATAACAGATGGCGCACTAATGTATCATAATATACATGTATATTATTATTGTGAATTTCACAGTAAATGAAGAAAAATGTATGTTCATATATTCCTTTAACATTTTTGTGTACACATTAATTTTTGAAAACAGAAATAAATCCCACGAATATATCTATGAGATCAGTGTGACCAGTCAGAAATTCAACAAGACTTTGTCACTAAATTGTTCTATGATCAAACTGAAATTAAAAAATAAATTTCGCAAAACTTTGTCAGAGTGACCAAACAAAACTGACAAAAGTAAAAGAGAAACAGTCTCTAATAAATTGTTTTTATTTTTCTTCACAGAGAGTGAGTGATATCAAATTGCTGACTGGCAACGCTGGAACTATGGAAATATCACAGAACGCCGCCCCTCCGCTCATTACAGACGTCAGCGAAAATCCTAATTAAACTGGCACCACAGTTAAAACGCTATTAAGAAGTGGAAAAGGACAATTTGCGCTAAAAGCTTCAAATGATGATCGATTTGGCACCACTGGACTGCTCCCATCAATCGTCTGGTAAAGTTTGGACAACTGGCAACATTGGATTTCACATCGACAAGGCTTAACTCACACTAATTAGTTGCTAACACCTTTTTAAAAGGTCATTCTGCTAACTATACTGGTATACATTACCAATGGTTTATTCAATTCCCGATGTTTTAGGTAACTCGCTGTCCTCACGAGAATGATTATTTTGAATCCTATTTTCTACTTATTAAATACATACACGGTTTACTGAAATACATCGTCACCTATCTGCATATATATAGAAATAAAAATAAATACGATCTTAAAAATAAAAGAGTTTTTTTGCGAATTAAAAGATTAAAAATATAAAAGTTACATAAACATTGTATAAAATACATGTCCGTATTTACATAGATAGGGTTGTATATCTGGAGAACAAAAGATACGCAATCGAACTGGTATAACTGTTGTTGTTGTTGTTGTGTCCAATGAACAGATGTCTCCATACATCTCTATCACAGCAGTCGCAATGTTCTCTATCTTGGGTGTGTAAAGTTCTGGGTCTATGTCAATTTTCTGTTGTTGTTGTCGTGTCCAATGAAGAGCCTCAGATGTCTCCATACATCTCTATCACAGCAGCAGCAATGTTCTCTATCTTGGGTGTGTAAAGTTCTGGGTCCATGTCAATTTTCTATTGTTGTTGTCGTGTCCAATGAAGAGCCTCAGATGTCTCTATACATCTCTATCACAGCAGTCGTTCTCTATCTTGGGTGTGTAAAGTTCTGGGTCCATGTCAATTTTCTGTAGTTGTCGTCGTGTCCAATGAAGAGCCTCAGATATCTCCATACATCTCTATCACAGCAATGTCCTCTATCTTGGGTGTTTAAAGCTGCTGCTCTGGGTCCACGTCAATTTTCTGCAAGGCTGCGACCATTGCTGGACATGAGAATATGTAGGTAGGTGTCAGTTCCACACCAGGACAGTTGTTGCATGTTCTATAGGTTCTTGTGCCATCTGGATGTATTGTCATTCCTTTATAGTGTTTTCTTCTAAGTCTTGTTATAGTTTTTGCCAGTTTTCTCTCAGGGAAACTATGAGAGAAAACGGGTATAACTCACATCTTATGATACACAAACATAAAAAAAATAGGATTTAATGATAATATGATTATTGTTATTTGATAATTCACGTTTGTTCATAGCTAAGAGAATCAATGAGAGGACAAGGCTACAAGATTATAAACCTTCCATAGGATGGATGGCTTGTACAGTTGTTTCTGTAAACTGGGAGTTCCACGACCCGAGACTGTGGTAGTGGGTGTTCTCTGGGTACATATACTTCTTTGTCTTCTTTAGAATTCTGTAATGTAACCTCTGTGTGTGTGGTTATGTATTTTATAATGTAAAATCATGATTCAGCCTGCAACCCCAAGACATATTATTGACTGTATTGACTCATCCATTGATGAGCTCTACTCTTCTCTGACAGACACCATCAAAAATCTCAAGCTTTACAAGCTTGATACCTTAGTGTGATTGAGTGGAGATAAGAAAGAAGAAGAAAATGTAAAATATCCCTCAGACACCTTTAGTTTATAATTTAACAGCTTTTATATGTAATGATTATTTATTTATATGAAATCTGTTTTTTTGGGGGCGTTATTTTAGCAAGAGAGAAAGTCTGTGTTGAAAGCTTTAACCTTTTTGGTCAATATAATTATTTTACGTTTAAACATCGGAACTTCACCAATAATCTAAAGAGACAAAGGTCGCCTCTCCCATCAAAATAGACGTCAAAACTAGACGCCATCTATTGACCGTCACCACAACTAGTTTTGACGTCTATTTTGACGGGAGAGGCGACCTTTGTCTCTTTAGATCAATATGCTCCCGGCAAAATTTCCATCTATATTTTAGCCATAGATTTGGCTCCGCCACTTTGCCAGCTAAACACCTCTTTGGCAGATTGTGAAGATTCCATTAGATCCCGTGTGGATCTCATGGAATAAAGTCCGCCCTAGACTGACGAGGGCCATTAGCCCGAAACCATGGTCTCTAGGTGGACGCTTTTCAGTTTGCCAAAGCTGGTGTTGTGACTTTGTCACCGACCCGAGACCGCTAGTTTGCGGTGACGGTTAATAGATGGCGTCTAGTTTTGACGTCTATTTTGACGGGAGAGGCGACCTTTGTCTCCTTAGATCAATATCCTCCCGGCAAAATTTCCAACTTCACCAATAAAGTTCCAAGTGTGTTCAGCCGTTATTTACAAAGTCATTTCTTGATACACTCATGGACAAAACTTGAGGAAGTGGAAGGTCTTTGATGTTGATGGTTGTCTGTTTATTTTAAGGAGACAGAGGCAGTTTTGTTCACACTTGGTTATCTCGTGTGTCTTCACAATAAAGGTCACTGTAATATCTTTCAGAGTTATTGTCTGAATCCCGATATACATGCTTAAAGGTACAACTTCCTTAAGTGTTGTCCATGAGTGTATACACACTTGGTTATCTCGTGTGTCTTCAATAAAAGTCATTGTAATATCTTTCAGAGCTATTGTCCCGATATACATGCTAAAAGGTACAACTTCCTTAAGTGTTGTCCATGAGTGTATATTGGTTATCTCGTGTGTCTTCAATAAAAGTCACTGTAATATCTTTCAGAGCTATTGTCCCGATATACATGCTAAAAGGTACAACTTCCTTAAGTTTTGTCCATGAGTGTATATTGGGTATCTCGTGTGTCTTCAATAAAGGCCACTGTAATATCTTTCAGAGTTATTGTCTGAATCCCGATATACATGGTAAAAGGTACAACTTCCTTAAGTTTTGTCCATGAGTGTATATTGGTTATCTCGTGTGTTTTCAATAAAGGTCACTGTAATATCCTTCAGAGTTATTGTCTCAATCCCGATATACATGCTAAAAGGTACAACTTCCTTAAGTGTTGTCCATGAGTGTATATTGGTTATCTCGTGTGTTTTCAATAAAGGTCACTGTAATATCTTTCAGAGTTATTGTCTGAATACCGATATACATGCTAAAAGGTACAACTTCCTTAAGTTTTGTCTCCATGAGTCATGAATGTAACATACCGCCGGGATTGTCTGTTTCCTTAAATATATTATTATCATCAATAAACACATGGTACAGTCCATGATAATCATGGTGAGTAGAAGTTGGCGACTGCTAAGTACACCACATGTCTATACAAATAGAAAGCAATTCGAATTTTGCACTTACATGTGTACCAGAGCCCCGTTTAGATATCTGCACTCACTGTTGGAGTTGGACTTTTGAGATGATCGGGGGCCATTGGAGAAATTTATTTAATAAAAAAATTGCCTAAACCGGGATTCGAACCCGGGACGTGACTGTCAAAAACCGACATACCATAGAATTGTAATAGGATCTACCGGCCTAGAGAGAGTTTCTCGGCAGACGAGCAGTATCTACTGTACACAATGTTGCCTACAGGGAGAGCAAGATGTAGTGACGAAGCCTCAAGGCCAACACTACACTGAGATCTTCACGGTACATATGCAAATACGGCGTACTGACTCACTAACTGTGCTGGGACGTTAGTCAGCGGCATGATTCACATGGTGGACATACTGAGACAGATTCTACATTCTTCCAGTCCTTACCCCAGATACTTTGACTGAACAGAAGAGGTGCCCTCTTTGTCTATGAATCCCCCACAAGATTCCAACAGTAAGCGCGGTGTAAATTTTGCTAGAATATGATATTCATGTGTACAGAAAGAAACACTTCTCTATTTACAAAAGAATGCATTCTAAAACGCCGAACATTTTCAACGATTTCTCTTTCAACTTATTTTATTCCAGAAAACCAACTTTGGAAATCTGTTTGACAAATTGAGGATGAGCTTTGCTCGAATTGGTCAGAGCTGTGACTGGTTAACATACTGGAACAGAGCTGAGGGCAAGATGGAAGACAGCTTAGGGGTGTTTAAGGAACCTATGGTGTTAGAGTTTAATTTATTATAACTCTGTGTATATATGTTTTATTAGATTTGACCACGAGTGCCTGGTCACGTGTGTATGAATTTATTGTATAAATAATGTGTGTGAGAATAAAGTGTATGTTGACTTGGAACTGTGTGAGACTGGTGTTTTCACAGTAGTTTAGCTCGGTAGACTCGCTTCATTTTGAGACAAGACCTTGGCGCTGACTATACCTCTAGGTGGAAGAATGAAAAGTGAATAAGAAGAACCAGCCAGAAAGAAGATTGGCTAACATTTTGGTCCCTCTACATCCGGATATAGGATAGGCTAAAGTTTAAGGAACCTAAAGAGGTTAAAGAAGTTTAGGAATCTTAAAGAAGTCAAGAAGACTAAAGAAGTTAAAGGAATAGAAGAAAGAATCAAGAAAAAGTCTATGCAAATTTAGGCAAATCATAGAAAAAATAAGAATTTATGCAAATAAAGTTTTGCGAAGGTTATGCAAAAGGTTTTAAGAAAGTTTTGCAAATTGGATTAAAAGGAAAAGGCCGAGGTATAGAGCGTCAAGCAATAATTCAAGTTAAGATCAAAGGGCAAGTCTAAGTCATGAAGCGGGCATTAAGAAGTAGAGCCGCTCAAAGAACGATTATATCCAAGTTAATTAAAAGGGCAGAAGCGGAGTTGGATGAAGAAACTCCTTCTGAAATTACGATAAGAACGAGCTATAAACTCATCGAAAAGTATATGGCAAATCTTCAGGATGAAGATAAGTTGATCTGGAAGTTGATGCTAGAAGATAAGGAAATTGATTACAAGGTACGAGAGGAAGAGAAGGACACAGTGATCCAGTATGATCAGAAGTGGATGGGTCTTAAAATTAAGATAAATAATTTCCTCAGCTCTCTGATGAAGGATACGGAAGCCCTCCATGGTGCTAGTTCGAAAAAGGGCTCGCTGCCTGGAACCAGAGTATGCCGATTGCCCAACTTGGATTTGAAGATCTGCGATGGAAGCAGTTTAGAATGTGGGATGAGTGAGAAGCCAAGTGTTGTCGGAGTTACCCTGATGAAAGGAGTTGATCCAGCTTCTATTAAGGAAGATGCTGGGATTGTGGTATTATCCGAGCAAATGGTAGAAGAGACATCCACGCAGATTGCCGTTGAAGAAAGTCATAGGGCTCAAGTTGAGAAAAGGCAGTTGGCTGAAAAAAGTAAAAATGCTCAAGTTAAGAAGAAGTCTGTTTTAGAAGTTGATGAAAGTAATAGGGCTGAAATTGAGAAAGAATCCGTTGAAGCAGATGAAGAGAAAGGGCTGGATGTGGAACAAGAAACGGATTCAAAGAACATTGAAGAAGTGAAGCTGCTAGATGCAGAACAAGGTACCGATTCAAAGGTAGCAGAAAAGCTAGATGCAGAACAAGGTACCGATTCAAAGGTAGCAGAAAAGCTAGATGCAGAACAAGGTACCGATTCAAAGGTAGCAGAAAAGCTAGATGCAGAACAAGGTACCGATTCAAAGGTAGCAGAAAAGCTAGATGCAGAACAAGGCACTGATTCAAAGGTAGCAGAAAAGCTAGATGTAAAACAAGGTACCGATTCAAAGGTGGCGGAAAGGCAAGACGCAGATTTAGAGAATGAGAAAGACTCAGAAGCTGAAACCAAGGACAATGAAGTAGGGGATTCTGAGACTGCTGTTAAAGGTTATGAATCGGTGAGCAATTCTAAAGCAGTAGCTGACGGCGATGATCAAGTGGAGATTTCAGATGGTAAAGCTGAGTCCATTGATGATATTGAGGAAAGAGTTGTCAGAGTTCCACCATCGAGGAAATTGGTGGAAGCGGGACAAACTGGAGATGCGGAATTTAAGGTAACAGGATACTATTTGCCTGATCGCCCTGTATTTGAGTGTGGGTCCAGAGCGACGCCTAAACGGCCAGTATTTGACGACGCTTCCTGTCGAGGACGAAACGGATTCTCGTTGAAGCGATATTTGACCAGGAGACCCAGTCTATTGAGAGGAATCCCTGAGATAGGGATAAAACTTCGGAAGAATAAGTTCGGAGTTGTAGCCGACCTGAAAAGATATTTTCGGATGATCGCCATTAAGGAAAGTGATTGGGACTACCTTAGATTTCTTTGGAAGAAAAGGATGGACAACTGATGGTGCAATGATGCAAAGGTTGGAGAAAGTGAGGCGCTTTCTAAACAGGGTTGTACCATCCAGATCACCTATGTGAAGAGAGAACCAATAGAAAAAGGTTCAATTGGCAAATATCTTCCAAACAATAAGATGCAACTTGTATCGAAGGAAACTGTTTCTGGAGCTGTTATAACGCCAATGTTATACTCCGGCCAGTTCTCCAAAGGAGCAAGTGCCTACTCCAGCGAAAGGTCTTAATTTGGGAGACAAGTCTCCAGAAAAGTCTGGTAAAGGTGCTAGACTGGAAAGGGTTGCGAATCTTGTAGATTATAGGACTATTATATTGAGCGGTTTGAGATCTCTAAAGAAGATTTCAGAGTCCTATGACAGCTCTAAGCCTGCAGACGATACCTCTGAGCCTTCAGACGATACCTCTGAGCCTGCAGACGATGCCTTAGCATCAGATCCTGATTCTTCAGAAGGTAAAGCTCAAGGTTCTCAAGAGGTTCCAGGGATTGCAGTGGAGGATTCTGACGAAAGGTCTGCAATTGAGGATTCTCAACCTTCAGAGCCTCTTGATGCGGAGGGTTCTGGAGTGGAGGCTTCAAGCGATGTAGAGGTAAGAGCTCAAACAAGGAGCCCTAAAGCCATATCTTCCAAAATACCTTGCACGAAGAAAGAAGAATCCAGCATAGACTTGGAAGAGGAAGACATTGGAAGAAACGAACCCTCTCCAGCCTCAATCACCTTCAAAGCCCTAGAGACCACAGATTCTAAAGAAGTTGATCTGACGATTTTGGGCAACTTTGCGAGAGAACATTGCGCAAAAGGGATTGCATTTGAACAGTCCAATGTTATAAGGACATTGGGTTTGGATGGATCCAAGGTGAGGACTGTTTCTTATATGGAGTTCAGTCGTTGGAAAGGACATCGGCGACTACCACGAGCGAAATGCCTTCCTTCATCGCCAAGTTAGAGGATCCCTTAAGATGGTTGGCACCTGTCCTTGTAACAGGAAAAATAATGGTTCAAGGTTTTGGATAACGGAATTACATTGGGATGATCCGATGGATGAATCATTGATTGAAACATGGACTAATATAAGAAAGGAGCTGAATTTCCTAAGAAGTTTGAGATTACCCGATGATTGGGTCTCGGAAGGAATACCCAGGGAGTGCAGTTGCATGGATTCGGTGATGCCTCCGAAGATGCCTATGCGGCAGCTGATTAGATAAGAATTCCCACAGATGATGGTGTCAGTGTAGGACTGTTGGCATCAAGGACTAAGTTGGCTCCCATGCGGAAGATGTCAATTCCGCGCTTGGAATTGTGCGCAGCTCTTCTGCTGACCAGACTAGTGAAATATAATGGAAGAGTTGGATATCAAACTGGAGAGTGCTACCTGTTGGTCCGATTCTGCCATAGTCCAGAGTTGGTTAAGAACTATGTCTGGAGATCTCCCCACTTTCGTCGGCAATCGTGTCGCGGAGATTCAGAGTTGTCTACAAGTCAGGGAGTGGCGCTGTGTTCCACAGGAGATAATCCAACGGATATTGCCTCGCGAGGAATTCTGGGGTCCGAGCTGAAACAGTCTTCCATCTGGTGGACAGGACCTACCTGGTTGTCAGCGGAATCCACAGAATGGCCTAGAATGCCTCCTGTGTTTGAGCACCAAAGTCAAACTGAGCTCCTGAGTATTCATGCCATCAGTGAAACACCTTCTTGGTGGCCATTGGAGACATGAGCTCGACCTTTAATGGATATATCCGAAAAGTGGCCTTAGATATTGCGTTTTTGCCATAACTGCCGTAACAGTGCGGAGCGATATCAGTCGCACTTAAGCCCAGCCGAACTGAGAAATGCTCATGGGAGAATACTTCAATCAATTCAGTTCCAGCATTTTAGGAAGAGCTAAGACGTTTGACCACTTTAGGATCAGTGAAACGCACAGGCAAGATTTATGGTTTAGCACCGTTCCTCGACGATCAAGGAATCCTTGGAGTCGGCGGTAAATTGAAATGGGCTCCAGCTATGACATATGAACAAAAACATCCTGCGCTATTGCCTTCATCAGGAAAGGTGGCTCAGATGATTGATCAAGCGGTTCATATGCGGAATAAGCACGGAAGTGTGCACCTGATGCTGTCCACATTGGGACAGAAGTATTGGATGCTGAAAGTAAAAGATCAGATGAAAAGATGCCTTCGAGAGTGCGTGACATGTTGTCGATACAATCGCGTCACTCCAGGCCAGCTAATGAGCGATTTACCCAAGGAGAGATTAACACCGGGTAAACCCTTCTCAATAAGAGGTGTAGATTGTGCTGGACCTGTGCATCTTCGAATGTCCAAGGGTAGAGGTCAAAAAACTGACTAGGGCTACATCTGTCTAGTTGTGTGCTATGTGACCCGAGCCGTACATCTTGAATGGTCACAGATGCCTCTACACCCACCATCATGACGGCTTTTAAGCGAGTTGTAGCGCGAAGAGGGCACTGCACTCGGCTATATAGTGATGAAGGAACAAGTTTGTAGGAGCTGCACGACAGTTACGTTCAGGTTTCTATCTGGCTCAGGATCAATTAAGAGAACTGGCTGCCGTGTTAGCTAATGATGGAACTAAGTGGAAGACCATCTTTCCCAATGACGACATCAATACGTTAGTATTGATAAAAGAGGAAAGAATGCCCCCTGCAAGGTGGCTTATGGGCAGACCAGTGGAGACCCATCCTGGGAAGGACGGCCTGGTGCGGGTTGTATCGGTGCGAACATCAGTTGGAGTGCTCCGAAGACCCTTGGTGAAGCTGGTGCTGCTGCCGGTGCCCCTCCGGATCTTGATGGTGCCCATCAACGGGGGGAGGAATGTTAGAGTTTAATTTATTATAACTCTGTGTATATATGTTTTATTAGATTTGACCACGAGTGCCTGGTCACGTGTGTATGAATTTATTGTATAAATAGTGTGTTTGAGAATAAAGTGTATGTTGACTTGGAACTGTGTGAGACTGGTGTTTTCACAGTAGTTTAGCTCGGTAGACTCGCTTCATTTTGAGACAAGACCTTGGCGCTGACTATACCTCTAGGTGGAAGAATGAAAAGTGAATAAGAAGAACCAGCCAGAAAGAAGATTGGCTAACATATGGCATATAGGTCTGTAGAGGTACATAAACACCCATAAGCTTCCTTCCAAGGTAAATGCAGGGCCTGGTTCAAATCACATTAATAGGTACCACTCAGCAAGAGTAACCTAGTTCATGATAATTGAAACAATGAATAATATGTGAAGGTTATTCACATATTAAACAAAATTTTAACGCGGGATTCAATCCCGGTTCATGACTGTCGGGAATCGAGCGTGTTACCCTCTCATCCACCGACTTTTTATTTAAATGCAGGGTACATACAGAATCTATGGAAACCTAATCCAATACAATAGTAGAGAGGTGTTTAAATTTATTGGGTTCATTCAATAACTTTTATCATTGCAGTAAGGTCTATAAAGATGAAATTTGATGATATGTATGAATAGAAACACATTGACAAAATTGATTGCTTCAAATATTTTCGATAGATGGCAATTGAATTTATAAAATAAATAATTTTTAATTCAATTGTTTTAAAGGGAGAGGTGCCCTTTTTATATTTCACATATATTACTGTAAAACATATCAATTAACACAAAGCAATAACGCGCCATCTATACATATAAAAGGATTTAAAAGCACGAATGTTTCTTTTATACATAATATAAACTTCTACTGTCCTTACTGCGATGAAAAAATATATTGGGAGGGCTTGGTTCATCAGTGGTGAACCCTCCTAGCGGTTTCGCCAATTTAATCCCCCAGACCGTTATTAGGATAACATTGTTTTGTTTTTGTAAAAAATTCTATTTTCATTAAAACTTATTTTTCCTTCACTTTTGGTCCGTTTAAAAGTCAGCTTAAAAAAAGCAATATAAAATTGAATCCTGGTACCACTAGCTTGAAAGAGGATCGCAAATAAGAGTAAAAAACTGAAGATGGTTGTTGTTGTTTATTCCTTAAGTCGTTTAAACGATTTCCATTAGGTTCTATTGTCTCAGCTTTTCTATTATAGTCCTGGGGTTTTCTCAGAGGTCTTTTTTGGAGGATTTGCTACAATTCAATAGATTATCGTAAAGATAGAGGCTACCTGGCCGGCATTCATATTTATATGAAAAATAGACACTTCGGCCAGTTAGAGTTTTTTTATTTTCTCAACGTTTCAACAAAAATATTTTGTCTTCGTCAGGAGAAGTAAATAAAAATAAAGCATTTGGCGTTAAGAACGCCTTTGCAACCTCAGAACAATTTTTAACCACTTGCAAAATGCTTTATTTTTATTTACTTCTCCTGACGAAGACAAAAGATTTTTGATGAAACGTTGAGAAAAAAAAAAAAAAAACTCTATCTGGCCGAAGTGTCTATTTTTATTAGAAATTCAATAGATGTTCAGTACTGGCTGGTTGTAAATCGCCATTTGGGGCATTTCGGGAATGTTTTGATTTCTCCATTATAATTTGAGCATTCTAAGATGTTTAGGACAAAATAATAAAGCCTCCGAGGTTGTGTTTCTTTCTTTAAAACGTTTAATAAAGCTCAAGCTTTCGGGTATGGTGGCCCTTCTACAGGAGCAACGCAACGCAGGAGCATTTGCGTTGCTCCTGTAGAAGGGCCCATATACCCGAAAGCTTGAACTCTATTAAACGTTTTAAAGAAAGAAACACAACCTCGGAGGCTTTATTATTGTGTCCTAAAGATTTCACAGAGGTTATAATATTGGGATTCTAAGATGTCCTTGTTCGTAATCTATGTTCGTAAACTGAAGATTTAAGCCATGTACAATAAATTGTTGGAGGAGTGGTATCTTTTGGAATATTACACAGAGTAATAATGGCTATAGATGAGTTCGTGTTTGAAAAGGAACTCGTATATAATAACTAATGTTTTTGTTGTTTTCATGTAAACATATATACCAAGATTTATTTTGTATAATTGCTATTAATAATAAATAATATGTAAATTGGTTACGTCCTTCTTACTTACTTTAATTACATAACAACCGTCGACTTTCGAAAGTCACGACCCGGTATCGAAATCCCGTGTTGGACACTTTTTTCTGACAAAAAAAAAGTCTCAATGGCCCCCGATTCTTGACAAAGTACAACATCACCAGTGAGTCAAGTAACCAAACGGGGAATACTTATAACCTGAACAATGTGGGTTCGTTTCCCATCCCTGGACACTTTTATTTTTCCGTTTATCATTACTCTTCACAATTCATCTTTTCATCCTTCATCTCTAAGGTTAGAAATAATCGTGATTTCTCCTTAAAATAAATTTCGATTTTTCGTTTAAAAGAAACACATGCGGGATAATTTCTAATGTGGTTCTACAAACTTATAAGTATAAAATAAAAGGACTCAAAAGCGCGAATGTTTCTTTTATACACAAAACGAACTTCTACTGTCCTTACTGCGATGAAAAAATATATTGGGAGGGCTTGGCTCATCAGTGGTGAACCCTCCCAGCGGTTTCGCCAATTTAATCCACCAGACCGCTTCTCAGAGCTCTAATACTGTATTGGATCATTCTGCTTTTATATGCTACACTGAAGGATGGAATCTTAGAAATGGTTTTCAAGTAAACTATGGACATAAGCTTATAGGACAGTAGAATTACATTCAAATATTTGCATCGAGCAATGCTCTTCAGCAAACTATAAAGACAAGGCCAGTTAGGCATAAATTAACACAAAGCAATAACGCGCCATCTATACATATAAAATAAAAGGATTTAAAAGCGCGAATGTTTCTTTTATACATAAACCGAACATAAAAAAACATATTTTTCATCGCAGTAAGGACAGTAGAAGTTCGTTTTATGTATAAAAGAAACATTCGCGCTTTTGAGTCCTTTTATTTTATATGTATAGATGGCGTGTTATTGCTTTGTGTTAATTTATACTTATAAGTGCAAAAGTCGAACTGCTGTTATTGTTGTTTCTTATCCCCATTGTGTAAAGATTACACGAATTCCATGAATTCATGTTCCTCGAGCTTTTCATGGAATGGAATGTAGGGATGCAGCTTTTGTTAATCATATGCTCCAGGCATACTTTGGTGAATGACTTTGCCTGTAATTGCCCAAACTGCCTTAGAGATGTGGTGTACTTACAGTAAAAGTAGTTACTAACTACCTACCATGATTATCATGGCTGCTGTACGATGTCTACTAAGGATATCTAATAATAATAATAAACTTAGGTCAGGATATAAGGCCCGCTTAATATCAATTTTACAATGAACAAAGAGATTTAAAGAAGGCCAGGAAAATGAAGAATGGAGATTGAGTTCTCTACTCTGATATCAAAGCCTAACAAAGAATGTCATATAGAGATAGGCTTAAGGCTAATTTACCGGGGAAAAAGAGCCCGAAAAAAAAAAAGAAGTTTGAAATTATCTTTAAAATTAGGTATAATTAATTATATCTCAAAAAGGTATTGAAAAACACGCCAGAAGTGAAAAGAAAAAGAGAAATCCAATATTGAAAATCTGCTTTCATTGGAATTATCAAAAAAAACTTCGAGGATTAGCGATTGTTCTAGTAAAAACTTGCGTATGGATTTGTGTTTTAAAACCACCAAACGATATGGTGATTTGTTAAGAAAAAAAAAATAATAATTTAATTATTTCAATCAGTGTTGCCACATTCTTAATTAGTTACATTTTAATTATTCTAATTAGTCACAGATGGTGTTACTCTGTGTTTTATTTAACTTTAAAATATCGCTCATTGAAAAAAAAGAATTTTTCAAAGCCAAGTAATTTCAAATTGTGGCTTACCTACACAAACAGACAAAAAAGTGATTTCAAATTTACAAAAGGTTGCCCATCGTCTGTAAATCTTTTTCCCGCCTCTTTTCTAAAAAAAAAAAATGGCGGGAAGTTTTATCGTG
Source organism: Cordylochernes scorpioides (assembly GCA_030710605.1). Classification (NCBI taxonomy): domain Eukaryota; kingdom Metazoa; phylum Arthropoda; class Arachnida; order Pseudoscorpiones; family Chernetidae; genus Cordylochernes; species Cordylochernes scorpioides. The sequence goes on from CP092865.1 coordinate 1,804,372, forward strand.
TCAGACGAACGCCATCAATTCGCGGGGATCCAATTTGCATAAATCCGATCTGCGTAGCCATTCGTCTCCATCTTTATCCAGTTGGATTCTCTGCCAGAAGATATGGGGAAATTGGCAGAAGACAAAATGCCAAAATCTCGTCTGTCCACCGCTTACTGATGACAGGCACCAACTTAAGCCACCTCAGAGTACGCCATTACAATGATGTCCCATTAATCTGTGCGCTGAAATGTCTATATAAAATACTCTCTCTTATTCATATCTATTCAATTCTGTATTTAACCTTATATATCTTAAAAATAGAGGTTGCTTGGCCGGTATTCATAATTCTTCAAAATAAAGATACTTCGGCCAGTATAAATCTTTTTATCAAAATTCGAAACTATGTGTTACTGTCTACTGTCCTCAAAGCTTATGTCCATAGTTCTTCTAAAATACCCATTCCAAGAGTCTACCAACAGTATCACTATAAAAGGAAGTTCCAAAAATGCAATATAACAGCGGTATGGTAGATTAAACTGGCGAAACCGCTGGGAGGGTTCACCACAGATGAGCCAGGCCCTCCCTTTAATTTTTCCATTGCAGTAAGGGCAGTAGAAATTGTTTAATTTCAAAAATAATCTTACGCCTTTAAAATAGTTTCGAATTTTGATAACAGATGGCGTGCTAGTGCATCACATTATAAATCTTTTTATTACCTCGACGTTTCGACAAAAATCTTTTGTCCTCGTCAGGAGCAAATAATACAAATTAAAGCATTTGGCAAGGCGTTAAAAATTATGCTCTTATATAACATTATATGGACGTTCTAATAAAGTTGTTTCAATCTCTCTCCATCCACAGAGAGGGGAACGATATATTTTAATAATTTCTCCCCAAAAGAAGAAGCTCACAATATTGGAAGAAAGATTATTCTAAAATTCGAGAGTTATCTATTGATGAAATACAAGATAGGGTATCCCATTATATTCTTGATTGCTTCTGACTTCAGAGAGTAAGATAAAAATTTAGCAGCCTCACAAACAAGTCACAAATTTACTATTTTCTCCCTGAGGCGTTGAATGATGATCAACGATTAGTTGATATTTATTCCGATATATGGCGCAAGCCATCAGTAACTTTTATTTGTACACGATCAAGATATACTTTTCTCTTAATTAGAATGAATTTTTTAAACGCTTTTTGTGAATGAGAAATTTATATTCAGACGTTTTTAAAAGGATGCTTCGTGTTTTATTTCTTGTTCCACACATCGTGGTTAAATTTATTGGGGGGGGGGGGGGGGGGGGGGGGTCGGTGGAAGGCTGGTTAAACCGTTTGGTTTCCGACCACTACGACCCGGGTTCGATTCCCGCATTGGACACTTTTTTCTGTTTAAAAAAAAATACTCCAATGGGCCCCGATTCTTGCAAAAGTCCAACCTCACCAGCGAGTGCAAGTAACCAAATGGGGCTCTGGCACATTTGTAAGTGCAAAGTCGAACTGCTTTTCACATGTGTAGACATGTGGTGCGCTTACAGTAAAAGCAGTCGCTAACTACCCACCATGATTATCATGGCCTGTACCACGTGTACTAGGGATAAGCAAAAAAAAAAGGGTTATTAACTTTAATTTGTAAATATGATAAGTCATATCAAAAGAATATATTAGATGTATTTCTGCATATCAATTATTTCATCAAAAACGTTTAGTAAACTAAAAATATCTACCTTATATATAGAGACACCCAAAGCTAAGACATGCTTGTGTTTTTTTTAAAAAGGAATAAAGAATACATTTCGGGCCAAAAGATCGTTGATAACAAATGTTTTCAAGCGAACTCTAATGTGGGAAGAAAACATCCGCGCTTTTTGTGAAACGAAAAAGAAAAAAAAAAAGCATCGCTTGGTGACAAAATAAAATGTTACGCAAAGTGGCTTGAAATTTCTAACAAATATATTTTATGTTTTATGTATGTGATAGAAATCAATTTTTTAAAATTGAGAATTTTATATTTAGTAAATATTTTTATCACCTCACCTAGTATATAAATACATTTTATAAAATATTTTATATCAAATAAATATTTCAATCATTTTGTTATCGTTTGTAAAACAAAAAATAAATAAATAAATAAAATGAATATTTTCTATTATCGCGTACTTTTTACCTTGGGGCAATATTAAATTAATATAAATAATAAGTGAAATAATAATTACAAGTTTAAAGCAAGAAAATGATCCTCGTAGGCCGTTTTTTATTATTGTTTACATTTCAGAGGTTTTTTATCGATATTAAATTGTTGTTTGAAAAAAAAATATTAATCTGTGAAATATATGTATTTAAACAGATTCGAAAATTCTTTCGCAATTTTATTAAAATAGTTAACATTTAAATATATCATTTTTTTTCAATTTACCGTTTTATATTAAATGTAAACATATTCGAATTTAAAAACTAATCAAAGAGAGAGATTTAAAACATATTGGCTATATATATAGTGAGTGTGAAAGTGAAGATGGCATTTCTAATTTCAAACACAACAATTTCCAACGAATAAAATATTTAAACTACAGATAAAGGATTTACAGTCAAAATTGAACTTCTAGATCATGTTAACAAACAGAAGACTTTATCCCAAGAACGGCAACAAAGGATTTACGGGGCTAGGGTTAACAAGTTGGTAGCAGAAGATCGCGCGAAGGTTTTGGAGGGAAAATGCAGAAATAGAAAGGATTAAGTTCAAATTAATTTCTGCATTCACAGAATT
>CP092865.1:1807220-1844533 GCA_030710605.1 Cordylochernes scorpioides
AGCAGGAGCCACAGATAGGTGGATGTAAGTACACCACATGCCTACATATGGAAATAGTGTGAAAATTGAAAAAAAAAAAATTCAAAAATTATTTCTTCAAATAGAGATCTTACATTGGAATGATTTACAAAATTATAATAGGAGGGATCAGAAGTGGAAGTACAAGTCGACCAACACATCAAACCTGTGAGAACTAAAAAGGTGAATTTTTGAGAGAAAAAAAAATAATCCTGAGAGGACAGATATTATTGCAAAAAAATATAATTTAATTATATATCTAAAGAGACAAGGGTCGCCACAACACCAGCTTTGACAAACTGAAAAGCGTCCACCTAGAGACCATGGTATCGGGCTAATGGCCCTCGTCAGCCTAGGGCGGACTTTATTCCATGAGATCCACACGGGATCTAATGGAATCTTGACAATCTGCCAAAGAGCTAGGCCAAATATATGGCTAAAATAGGTTTTGACGTCTATTTTGACGGGAGATATCCTCCCGGTAAAATTTCCATCTTAATTATATACATAACTCGAGCTTTCAGACCTTGGAGACCTTCTACAGGTGTAAGGTTACTTATAACGCCACTTTGGTGGCATCGACAGCTACATGAATTCGTAGATGAGAAAAGAACATATAAAAATTTTAATCAATTTTGTAGATATGTATTCAACTATCTTTTGAACTGGGAAAGAGAAGGAAGGAAATTTTGAGGGAATTGTTTTTGTGTGTTTGTCTTTTTTCTCCTTGTATATAGCCAATTTGATATGATGTAAAGAAATATATTGACACAAATATCCCTGAGTTTGGGATATCGTGTTATAGGATGGTAATAAAGTTAATAATAACGAAAGCTCGAGTCAATTAAATTATATTTTTTTGTAAAAAAACTATGGATGTAAATTTTTTTCTCAAATGATGTTACACAAGGGATATGATTATTTTTGTGGAAAAGATGCTACAGCTTAAAGTTGTCGAAAGAAGCATCAAATAGCTTTCAGATGGGAAATCTCAATCAGGGATCTATCTCATTCAAACTTATTTTTTCCCTGGCTTCAAGGATGTAATGTATGTCTGCCGTGTTAAATACGGAGGTTTTAAATAACTAAATATCTTTTCTACTTCTAGATTTTGAATTTGCTTTTTAAAGCGTGAATGCTGTTATATATCCAATTAAAATCGAGTAAAAATTTTAAATATAAAAAAATAGGTGATGTTTTCGCCTCATATATAGGTTGTTTGGAGGCAAATTTATATGTTCGTAAAACATAAGGTTGTCCCAAAAGTTCGTGTTTTTCTTATTACTTGGCGAATAATATTATTACGGCGAATACATAATACAAAGACATTATACATAACGGTGAATAATATTGGTATTTCCATTTTTTTGCAAGTGTTTACGAACTTTTGGGACAACCTTGTACATGAGTAAACTTCTATAAAGTAAACAAAAAAGTAACAAGTAAACAAACAAGTAAAAAGACAATCCCAAAACATTGTAAACAGCCTTACCTCGATATCTTTACACAATCCGTTTCTATATATATGCACATATGTTGGCTGAATTGACGGAAATTTGCATATATGCGCGCCACTAAATGTTTAATAATTGGCCGGCACGCTGGTAACAAACATAAATAGTTACACTTTTCAGCAATAGATGGCGGGCGTAGCGCGAACATTTGCATATTGCGTTGGAATATGCAAATGAAGCCGAACAACTATGCAGATAACTATTTCCGCACTAAGGAAGGTAAATCTACCACAAACGTGGAGTAAAGAGCGTTGTTCTCCAAACTACCCGTTCACTCCCACCCCCGTCCAGTGCCGGCTATATAAGACAAACCCGACCCTAGTAGTTTACCCGAAAGGGGATCTGGTCGTTGGCGTCCGCTCCACGTTGGGTTGACTCCAGGCTCAGAACTTAGGGCCGCCTTCAACGTCGTCTCCACAAATTCTGCCGCCTGGGTAACGGCTTTATTTGGGGGACACCGCGTTGTCGTGTCGGCCCTTTGTTTTGTCCTGTTTAGTCCCCCTCCCGGAGGGGGCGTCAAGGCGACCTCTTCCTCTTTCGGGGTGTAGTGTAATCCGCCTCCACGTGGTGCACCCTGGGTAATGCTAAATGGATTACAACTTCCTGTCTGTGTATAGGGGTCATTTTAGATCACGTGGGTTTGTCGCGGACTTCCGCTTTGGCAGTACTGGTAAGTAAGCTTGGCAACACGGGTCTATACAAGACATCATGGCTGACACCATATAGCTCCATCTACAGGTGAAAACTGGAAATATTATTGTGAAACTACACTCATGGACAAAACTTAAGGAAGTGGAAAGTCTTTGAATTGGCCGGTCGACTATATATATATATATTTTAAAGGAGCCAGGCAATTTTGTTCACACTTGGTTATCTCGTGTGTCTTCAATAAAGGTCACTGTAATATCTTTCAGAGTTATTGTCTGAATCCCGATATACATGGTAAAAGGTAAAACTTCCTTAAGTTTTGTCCGTGAGTGTATATTGGTTATCTCGTGTGTCTTCAATAAAGGTCACTGTAATATCTTTCAGAGTTATTGTCTGAATCTCTCAATGTACATGGTAAAAGGTAAAACTTCCTTAAGTTTTGTCCATGAGTGTATATTGGTTATCTCGTTGTGTCTTCAATAAAGTTCACTGTAATATCTTTCAGAGCTATCGTCTGAATCCCGATATACATGCTGAAAGGTACAACTTCCTTAAGTTTTGTCCATGAGTGTATATTGGTTATCTCGTGTGTCTTCAATAAAGGTCACTGTAATATCTTTCAGAGTTATTGTCTGAATCCCGATATACATGCTAAAAGGTAAAACTTCCTAAGTTCTGTCCATGAGTATACATTAAGCCTAATACACCTCTCACTATATAGAGGGTAAATGTTAAATCAAAGTTTTTTACTTCACCAAAACTACAAAATATATCAATGAAGATTCTAAATAAAGGTAGCGCACTTAAGATATAGACTATTTTAAAAACTCTAAACATATTCGTCTAGTAAATTTAATCAACCGTTAAAACCTATTTTCTGTAGTGCTGATTTGTACCACTAGGGGCAGCACTGGTAAATCTAATACATAACTTTGGTTGTTATTTCTTTTAAACTAAAATTATTAAGCTCTGGCTAGACGCTCCAACATTACTTGGCTGAAATACACATGGGTGATCTCCGGTTCATTCCGCTAGTAGTACACCTATCCCCCGATTTACACGGTACTTGTTTTACACGTTTTCGCTTTTACACGGTTTTCCAAATAAGTTTTTTTGTTTTTGTTTTTTATCGCACTATACTAAATGCTACTGTGATTGAACACATGCGCTGTGTACACATCTCACGAGGAATCCCGAGCCTATGTGCTGACTACATATTTTAACCTGTCAATGCATTTTATTTTTATTTCTGTATACACCTAGCCCCCGATTTACACGTTTTTCTCAGGAACGTATCTACCGTGTAAATCGGGGGATAGGTGTATTAATAATGGTATGATAATAATAATCATGATTGTTAAGGCCAAAATTAGAGCTTAGGAAGACTTGTTCTATCTATGTCCGTAGAATGTTAGTTATGTAAATAAGACATTTTATTTATACAATTTCAGTCCTAGTAGTGAGTGTGAATGATTAAATCAGACAAACTTGTGTCGAACTGGTTTCTACAGGTGTAGAAATGTGGCGTCACTTTTATAGAATAAGTAGTCACAAATCTCTATTCGCCATGATTATCATTGCGATATGTTATAAATGTGATGTATTTAAGCAAAATCTTTCACAAACCTCTACCCACCATGATTATCATGGCTACATGTGATATATTTACAGCATAAGATGTCACAAACCTCTACCCACCATGATTATCATGGCTACATGTGATATATTTACAGCATAAGATGTCACAAACCTCTACCCACCATGATTATCATGGCTACATGTGATATATTTACAGCATAAGATGTCACAAACCTCTACCCGCCATGATTATCATGGCTACATGTGATATATTTACAGCATAAGATGTCACAAACCTCTACCCGCCATGATTATCATGGCTACATGTGATATATTTACAGCATAAGATGTCACAAACCTCTACCCGCCATGATTATCATGGCTACATGTGATATATTTACAGCATAAGATGTCACAAACCTCTACCCGCCATGATTATCATGGCTACATGTGATATATTTACAGCATAAGATGTCACAAACCTCTACCCGCCATGATTATCATGGCTACATGTGATATATTTACAGCATAAGATGTCACAAACCTCTACCCGCCATGATTATCATGGCTACATGTGATATATTTACAGCATAAGATGTCACAAACCTCTACCCGCCATGATTATCATGGCTACATGTGATATATTTACAGCATAAGATGTCACAAACCTCTACCCGCCATGATTATCATGGCTACATGTGATATATTTACAGCATAAGATGTCACAAACCTCTACCCACCATGATTATCATGGCTACATGTACAGTCGCTAACTACCCACCATGATTATCATGGCCACATGTACAGTCGCTAACTACCCACCATGATTATCACAGCCACACATGTACAGTCGCTAACTACCCACCATGATTATCACAGCCACACATATACAGTCGCTAACTACCCACCATGATTATCACAGCCACACATATATAGTCGCTAACTACCCACCATGATTATCACAGCCACACATATATAGTCGCTAACTACCCACCATGATTATCACAGCCACACATATACAGTCGCTAACTACCCACCATGATTATCACAGCCACACATATACAGTCGCTAACTACCCACCATGATTATCACAGCCACACATATATAGTCGCTAACTACCCACCATGATTATCACAGCCACACATATACAGTCGCTAACTACCCACCATGATTATCATGGCCACATGTACAGTCGCTAACTACCCACCATGATTATCATGGCCACATATACAGTCGCTAACTACCCACCATGATTATCATGGCCACACATGTACAGTCGCTAACTACCCACCATGATTATCACAGCCACACATATACAGTCGCTAACTACCCACCATGATTATCATGGCCACACATGTACAGTCGCTAACTACCCACCATGATTATCACAGCCACACATATACAGTCGCTAACTACCCACCATGATTATCATGGCCACATGTACAGTCGCTAACTACCCACCATGATTATCATGGCCACACATGTACAGTCGCTAACTACCCACCATGATTATCACAGCCACACATATACAGTCGCTAACTACCCACCATGATTATCATGGCCACATGTACAGTCGCTAACTACCCACCATGATTATCATGGCCACACATGTACAGTCGCTAACTACCCACCATGATTATCATGGCCACACATGTACAGTCGCTAACTACCCACCATGATTATCATGGCCACACATGTATAGTCGCTAACTACCCACCATGATTATCACGGCCACATATACAGTCGCTAACTACCCACCATGATTATCACGGCCACATATACAGTCGCTAACTACCCACCATGATTATCACGGCCACATATACAGTCGCTAACTACCCACCATGATTATCATGGCCACACATGTACAGTCGCTAACTACCCACCATGATTATCATGGCCACACGTGTACAGTCGCTAACTACCCACCATGATTATCATGGCCACACGTGTACAGTCGCTAACTACCCACCATGATTATCATGGCCACACGTACAGTCGCTAACTACCCACCATGATTATCACGGCCACACATGTACAGTCGCTAACTACCCACCATGATTATCATGGCCACATATGTACAGTCGCTAACTACCCACCATGATTATCACGGCCACACATGTACAGTCGCTAACTACCCACCATGATTATCATGGCCACACATGTACAGTCGCTAACTACCCACCATGATTATCATGGCCACACATGTACAGTCGCTAACTACCCACCATGATTATCACGGCCACACATGTACAGTCGCTAACTACCCACCATGATTATCACGGCCACACATGTACAGTCGCTAACTACCCACCATGATTATCACGGCCACACATGTACAGTCGCTAACTACCCACCATGATTATCATGGCCACACATGTACAGTCGCTAACTACCCACCATGATTATCACGGCCACACATGTACAGTCGCTAACTACCCACCATGATTATCACGGCCACACATGTACAGTCGCTAACTACCCACCATGATTATCACGGCCACACATGTACAGTCGCTAACTACCCACCATGAATATCACGGCCACACATGTACAGTCGCTAACTACCCACCATGATTATCACGGCCACACATGTACAGTCGCTAACTACCCACCATGAATATCACGGCCACACATATACAGTCGCTAACTACCCACCATGATTATCACGGCCACACATGTACAGTCGCTAACTACCCACCATGATTATCACGGCCACACATGTACAGTCGCTAACTACCCACCATGATTATCACGGCCACATATGTACAGTCGCTAACTACCCACCATGATTATCACGGCCACACATGTACAGTCGCTAACTACCCACCATGATTATCATGGCCACACATGTACAGTCGCTAACTACCCACCATGATTATCACGGCCACACATGTACAGTCGCTAACTACCCACCATGATTATCATGGCCACATATACAGTCGCTAACTACCCACCATGATTATCACGGCCACACATGTACAGTCGCTAACTACCCACCATGATTATCATGGCCACATATACAGTCGCTAACTACCCACCATGATTATCACGGCCACACATGTACAGTCGCTAACTACCCACCATGATTATCATGGCCACACATATACAGTCGCTAACTAGCCTCCATGATTATCACGGCCACACATATATAGTCGCTAACTAGCCTCCATGATTATCACGGCCACACATGTACAGTCGCTAACTAGCCTCCATGATTATCACGGCCACACATATATAGTCGCTAACTAGCCTCCATGATTATCACGGCCACACATATACAGTCGCTAACTACCCACCATGATTATCATGGCCACACGTGTACAGTCGCTAATTACCCACCATGATTATCATGGCCACATATACAGTCGCTAACTACCCACCATGATTATCATGGACATTTATACAGTCGCTAACTACCCACCATGATTATCATGGCCACACATGTACAGTCGCTAACTACCCACCATGATTATCATGGCCACACATGTACAGTCGCTAACTACCCACCATGATTATCATGGACATTTCTACAGTCGCTAACTACCCACCATGATTATCATGGCCACACATGTACAGTCGCTAACTACCCACCATGATTATCATGGCCACGTGTACTAGGGATAAGAAAGACTGTGCCATAACATGTCCTCCCACGGTACAGTCACTAATGTCTTTGAAGTCCCAGTTGTCACATGCTCCAACCCTCTCTGTGGGGAACTTATGCAACACGAGCTGCCCTTGTTGGGCATACGATCAACCAAGCAGTTATTGCGAGGTCTGGCAGCATTGGCCCTGACTGGATATTTCCGTCAGACGCTATATCGGTCTCCCCACAGTTCGTCTGCTGCCTCAGTCGCCATGACACGCAAGGATCCCATGTTCCTCCAGGTGGACTTTGAGGTCTTCGGGGATGTTCAAGGTTTGTCCACTTACTTCCTTTTTCCTTAAAAAAACATTTTCAACCACCTGAGAGATCGATATGTAAATAGGATGAAACAGCGCTCCATCTATATTCCAAAATTGAAATTATTTTTCAGCCAAATTTCTTTCTTTACTTTTAAAGTATAAATGGAACAGATTTCTATACTGCTCATACTGTAATGAAGCTAACCGCGGCTTATCTATGAAATGTCTGAGGAAACCTCGATGCATGTAATCTATATGTATGTACTCTCTCCTACCTTCTCCTTATAGTTCATATGTTTCCTTAAATACACTCATGGACAAAACTTAAGGAAGTTGTACCTTTCAGCATGTATATCGGGATTGAGACAATAACTCTGAAAGATATTACAGTGACCTTTATTGAAGACACACGAGATAACCAATATACACTCATGGACAAAACTTAAGGAAGTTGTACCTTTTACCATGTATATCGGGATTCAAACAATAACTCTGAAAGATATTACAGTGATCTTTTTTGAAGACACACGAGATAACCAATATACACTCATGGAAAACACTTAAGGAAGTTGTACCTTTTACCAAGTATATCGGTATTCAAACAATAACTCTGAAAGATATTACAGTGGCCTTTATTGAAGACACGCGAGATAACCAATATACACTCATGGACAAAACTTAAGGAAGTGAACATTTTTTCCCGGTCCCTTGAAAAATACTCGATAAGTTGAATAAAATCAATATTAATTGGTTCCCTCGGTAATTGGAAGTTAAAGGAATAGTATCTTGCCTTGGAATTGTATCATTATTCTTGTATGGATGTACCCGGCTTCGCCCGGGTTTTACCCGAGTAAAGGTTTGTTTAACGAATCTCTCGATAAAGTGAACATTTTTTCCCGGTCCCTTGAAAAATACTCGATAAGTTGAATAAAATCAATATTAATTGGTTCCCTCGGTAATTGGAAGTTAAAGGAATAGTATCTTGCCTTTGAATTGTATCATTATTCTTGTCTCAAATAAATTGCCGTGTCATCCTGAATTTTGTCTTTCCTAATTTTCTACATTACAAAATGATCGTATCATCATGATAATATTTAGAGCAGATTGTTGAATTATAACAGATAAATTAGAATATTTATCTTTATTATTTCTAGGCGAAAAGTTATTTCAAAAATTTTATTTGCTAGAAACCTTCCCAGTACTATACGAAATAACTTCCCAAAGTTTCATGGCGATCCAATGAGTGGTTTGGTCAGGCATAAAGGACAAACAAACAAACAGACACACACACATACATTCATTTTTATATATATAGATAATTTTTGTTTGCTCCTGACGAGGACAAAGGTTTATTGTCGAAACGTCGAGGTAATAAAATAGATCTACTGGCCGAAGTATCTTTATTTTCAAGAAATATGAATGCCACCGGCCTCTATCTTTACTATAATATATAAGTTTTGATGTATATTTATATAGATCAATTTCTCCTTCATCCAAAATGACCATCAATACATTGTGATTTATATATTCAAACAACATATACAAAAGTTGGACGAGTGGGTAACACCCTCGATTCCCGACAACCATGAACCAGGATTGAATCCCACGTTAACCTTTTGTTTAATATGTGAATAACCTTCACATATTATTTCATTGTTTCAATTATCATAAACTAGGTTGTTCTTGTTGAGCGGTACCTATTAAAGTGATTTTGAACCGATATATTCAAACAATGCACTGTTAGTTTACTATATTGTATTTCATGTTTATTCAACATCCTTTGAAAAAATGGAGGAAGAAAGAGAAATGTATTTTCCACATTATGCTGAAATAACAGAACTACTCCATAAGTTGGTTTCAGATGTTTGATGATCCAAGATTGTACACAACATGATGAATTGTAATGATGAATATACCAACCGACTTCCACACCGGGCAGTTATTGACCGAGTTGTCAATAAAAGTGTTTCAATTGTTACACCGGGCATTTGTAGGGATAACACTTGGACAGTTATACACACCGTATCCTACATAACAATGTTCCGATTTTCCCAAGCTTTCGGGGTATATCTCTTTCATCAGATAAAAAACACTTCATTACAATATAACTATAGTAACATTACAATGAGATAGGTGATAGGAACAGGTCAGCTATATATATGGACAAAACTTAAGGAAGTGAAAAGTCTTTAATGTCGGCAGTCTTCTATCTTTTTAAATTTTTTTAAAAGGAGACAGAGACAATTTTGTTCACACTTCGTTATCTCGTGCGTCTTCAATAAAGGTCACTGTAATATCTTTCAGAGTTATTGTCTCAATCCCGATATACATGCTGAGATGTACAACTTCCTTAAGTTTTGTCCATGAGTGTATAGAGTTATATTTGGCTATAATGGAACATATTTAAGAGGCATCTCTCCCTTTATATTACATTGCGTCTCTGTTATACTCTTCAAACATATAGGTACTTCATCTTTTAACATTCGTTTTCCATATATTTCTTCATTTAATATCCCTTTCCTGAAGGAAATTGATTATAACAACCGTGTAGAGAGTTTTTACTTGATAAAGGAGATCATCCGAAAGTTCGTAAAATCACAAATTAGGTATTAGCGGTTAGTATTATTGTAGAAATTGAGGTCATACATACACTCATGGACAAAACTTAAGGAAGTTGTACCTTTTACCATGTATATCGGGATTCAGACAATACACTCATGGATAAAAACTTAAGGAAGTTGTACCTTTTACCATGTATATCGGGATTCAGACAATAACTCTGAAATATATTACAGTGACCTTTATTGAAGACACACGAGATAACCAATATACACTCATGGACAAAACTTAAGGAAGTTTCAGCATGTATATCTGGATTCAGACAATAACTCTGAAATATATTACAGTGACCTTTATTGAAGACACACGAGATAACCAATATACACTCATGGACAAAACTTAAGGAAGTTTCAGCATGTATATCTGGATTCAGACAATAACTCTGAAATATATTACAGTGACCTTTATTGAAGACACACGAGATAACCAATATACACTCATGGACAAAACTTAAGGAAGTTGTACCTTTTAGTATGTATATCGGGATTCAGACAATAACTCTGAAAGATATTACAGTGACCTTTATTGAAGACACACGAGATAACCAATATACACTCATGGACAAAACTTAAGGAAGTTGTACCTTTCAGCATGTATATCGGGATTCAGACAATAACTCAGAAAAATATTACAATGACCTTTATTGAAGACACACGAGATAACCAATATACACTCATGGACAAAACTTAAGGAAGTTGTACCTATTACCATGTATATCGGGATTGAGACAATAACTCTGAAAGATATTACAGTGACCTTTATTGAAGACACACGAGATAACCAATATACACTCATGGACAAAACTTAAGGAAGTTCTACCTTTTAGCATGTATATCGGGATTCAGACAATAACTCTGAAAGATATTACAGTGACCTTTATTGAGGACACACGAGATAACCAATATACACTCACGGACAAAACTTAAGGAAGTTGTACCTTTTGACATGTATATCGGGATTGAGACAATAACTCTGAAAGATATTACAGTGACCTTTATTGAAGACACACGAGATAACCAATATACACTCATGGACAAAACTTAAAGAAGTTCTACCTTTTAGCATGTATATCGGGATTGAGACAATAACTCTGAAAGATATTACAGTGACCTTTATTGAAGACACACGAGATAACCAATATACACTCATGGACAAAACTTAAAGAAGTTGTACCTTTCAGCATGTATATCGGGATTCAGACAATAACTCTGAAATATATTACAGTGACCTTTATTGAAGACACACGAGATAACCAATATACACTCATGGACAAAACTTAAGGAAGTTGTACCTTTTAGTATGTATATCGGGATTCAGACAATAACTCTGAAAGATATTACAGTGACCTTTATTGAAGACACACGAGATAACCAATATACACTCATGGACAAAACTTAAGGAAGTTGTACCTTTCAGCATGTATATCGGGATTCAGACAATAACTCAGAAAAATATTACAATGACCTTTATTGAAGACACACGAGATAACCAATATACACTCATGGACAAAACTTAAGGAAATTGTACCTTTCAGCATGTATATCGGGATTCAGACAATAACTCTGAAATATATTACAGTGACCTTTATTGAAGACACACGAGATAACCAATATACACTCATGGACAAAACTTAAAGAAGTTGTACCTTTTAGCATGTATATCGGGATTCAGATAATAACTCTGAAATATATTACAGTGACCTTTATTGAAGACACACGAGATAACCAATATACACTCATGGACAAAACTTAAGGAAGTTGTACCTTTCAGCATGTATATCGGGATTCAGACAATAACTCAGAAAAATATTACAATGACCTTTATTGAAGACACACGAGATAACCAATATACACTCATGGACAGAACTTAAGGAAGTTGTACCTATTACCATGTATATCGGGATTGAGACAATAACTCTGAAAGATATTACAGTGACCTTTATTGAAGACACACGAGATAACCAATATACACTCATGGACAAAACTTAAGGAAGTTGTACCTATTACCATGTATATCGGGATTGAGACAATAACTCTGAAAGATATTACAGTGACCTTTATTGAAGACACACGAGATAACCAATATACACTCATGGACAAAACTTAAGGAAGTTCTACCTTTTAGCATGTATATCGGGATTCAGACAATAACTCTGAAAGATATTACAGTGACCTTTATTGAAGACACACGAGATAACCAATATACACTCACGGACAAAACTTAAGGAAGTTGTACCTTTTGACATGTATATCGGGATTGAGACAATAACTCTGAAAGATATTACAGTGACCTTTATTGAAGACACACGAGATAACCAATATACACTCATGGACAAAACTTAAAGAAGTTCTACCTTTTAGCATGTATATCGGGATTGAGACAATAACTCTGAAAGATATTACAGTGACCTTTATTGAAGACACACGAGATAACCAATATACACTCATGGACAAAACTTAAAGAAGTTGTACCTTTCAGCATGTATATCGGGATTGAGACAATAACTCTGAAAGATATTATAGTGACATTTATTGAAGACACACGAGATAACCAATATACACTCATGGACAAAACTTAAGGAAGTTGTACCTTTCAGCATGTATATCGGGATTGAGACAATAACTCTGAAAGATATTATAGTGACATTTATTGAAGACACACGAGATAACCAATATACACTCATGGACAAAACTTAAAGAAGTTGTACCTTTCAGCATGTATATCGGGATTGAGACAATAACTCTGAAAGATATTATAGTGACATTTATTGAAGACACACGAGATAACCAAGTGTGGGAACAATTGCCTCCTTTTAAGATAATTTGTTGATTGGAAGTTTGCTTAGAAAAAAACACAGCCATTTATTTAATTGCCGAAGTTTCAGTAACTCGCTCTTACTCTCCTCAACGAATGGATAACATTGCCTGAATGGACCACATTGGGATAAGGTAGAACGGAACAAACTAGCTATCCAAACTTTGAAAGGTAAAAACATGTCACTTTTGTAACAACTAACTGGCAATGTGTTTCTTTTCAATAATATCCTCAAATATTATCTCTACAGATCTTATTGCAATGATATAAGTTATTAAATGAGATGGTTTGGCTCATCAGTGGTGAACCCTCTCAGAGATTTCACCAAATTTGAGAGTTCAACAACTGATGAGCCAATACTCTCATTTAATAACTTATATCATTGCAGTAAGGTCTGTAGATATAATATTTGATGATATTATAAAAAAGAAACACAATCCCAGTAAAGTTAGTTGTTACAAATTATATCGATAGATGGAAATTGAATTTATAAAAACATGTGGCTGTCATCATCCTCTACCTTATCATCATCATTATGAAAGGAGCCCCATTCGACGATGTCAAGCTATGACTTATTAAAAAAAAACGCATAAAAGTCGGTGGAGGAGTAGGTAACACCCTCGATTCCCGACAGTCATGAACCGGGATTGAATCCCGCGTTAACATTTTGTTTTAATATGTGAATAACTCACATATTATTCATTGTTTCAATTATCATAAACTAGGTTGCTCTTGTTGAGCGGTACCTAATATAGTGATTTTGAACCAGAAGCTATGACTTCAATTATTTGGTTGTTAGAACGGGAAGCACATAAGAGCGAAAGAACAAAAATTTCGTCCTTAATGTACGATACAACACAGATTTACCTCAAATTTAGCAGAAATATGTTTTTTTTAGGAAAGCATACGATCGAAAAGGAAACTTACCTTAAATAAAAACCACGATGACGTTAAAAGACGAGAGAGCTTTCAGACCTCTCGGATCTTCTTCAGGTGTTGCAACTCCGATCTCATGCTGTTCTGTTAATATTTCAAACTGGAAACCCCAAGTTGCCACCTCATTCTGGAGGAAAACGTGAAGGGAACAGTACGACAACAATGGATCCATGATTTGTCATGGAAACCAACCATTGTTTTTCAAATGAAGAGGAACATGGAAACAAAATGTGGAAAACTACTTCACAAGGAAGCAGCATGAAAACAAGAAGTAGATCATTAAATCATATGGAATTAACCTGAAAACAAATAACAAGACATTATTTATGATGGAAGAAATTGAAATAACTCGTGAATTCACATGAAAGCAAGTAGCAAACTATTTCAACAGGGAAAATAAACATGAAAAAAAAAATAAATAAATAAAAGTTCAACCATTAATTCACATGGATGAAAGCATGAAAACAAGTACCAGGGAATTTTATAACGGAAACAAATTGAAAGAATTCGTGAAATCACATAAAAGCAAGTGGCAACCATTACAACATGGAATTAACAAAAAAAAAAGAAAAGAAGTAAACCATTAATTCACATGGATACAACATGGAAACAAGTATCAAGTCATTATTAATCTTGGGAGCAAATTGAAAGAATTCGTGAAGTAAGTAGCAAACCTTTACAACATGAAATCAACATATAAAAAACTCCATAATTAGTTAACCAATAATTCACATAGATGAAAACAAGTACCAGGCCATTATTTATAACGGAAGCAAATTGAAAGAATTCGTGGATTCGCATGAAAGCAAGTAGCAAACCATTACAACATGGAATTAACATTAAAACAAGAAGCGAACAATTATTTCACATGTAAAGCAAAATGAGAAGATTTATGTAAAACCAAGAAACCAGCCAACACTCGACATGACCCATCACTCCACACGGTTCAACAATCCTGTGGATAAACAGCTCAGCGGAGAGGCAATATATTTACTGCAAGGTATTTCTGGAGGAATACGGGGTTCATTGCCCCCACACCTGGACTGCCATGACACTGGAGAACTGTACATCTAATGTAGACACACCTTAATTGGACATTTAAACTGTTGACATCATAACGTATGTATTTTTTTTTGCTTATCCCTAGTACACGTGGTACAGGCCATGATAATCATGGTGGGTAAAAGTAGGCGACTGCTTTTACTGTAAGTGCACCACATGTCTACACATGTGAAAAGCAGTTCGACTGAAATTAGCGTATGTGAAAAATAGTACAAATTTATACTTGGATCAGGTAGATAAATTAAGAAAAAAGGCATTTCCTGATGGTGCAACTGAAAGTTGGCTTATTTATTCCGATAGATGGCGCAAGCCATCAGCAACTTTCAGTTGCACGATCAGGAAATGTCTTTTTTCTTAATCATAGAGTATGTTTCTTTTTTACAATAAAATACTTTTAAAAACTCTTACTGCAATGAAAAACATGATAGGAAGACCTCTGGCTCATCACTGGTGAACCCTCCCAGCATACTGAGGCCCTCCCAATATTGTTAGCATTACAGTAATGGCGGTAGAAATGTGTATTTTATTTAAAAGAATCTTACGCGTCATGCACTCATGGACAAAACTTAAGGAAGTTGTACCTTTTACCAAGTATATCGGGATTCAGGCAATAACTCTGAAAGATATTACAGTAACCTTTATTAAAGACACACGAGATAACATACACTCATTAACAAAACTTAAGGAAGTTGTACCTTTCAGCATGTATATCGGGATTCAGACAATAACTCTGAAAGAGATTACAGTGACCTTTATTGAAGACATACGAGATAACCAATATACACTCACGGACAAAACTTAAGGAAGTTGTACCTTTCAGCATGTATATCGGGATTCAGACAATAACTCTGAAAGATATTACAGTGACCTTTATTGAAGACACACGAGATAACCAATATACACTCATGGACAAAACTTAAGGAAGTTGTACCTATTAGTATGTATATCGGGATTCAGACAATAACTGAAAGATATTACAGTGATCTTTATTGAAGACACACGTGATAACCAATATACAATCATGGACAAAACTTAAGGAGGTTGTACCTTTTAGAATGTATATCGGGATTGAGACAATAACTCTGAAAGATATTACAGTAATCTTTATTAAAGACACAACGAGATAACATACACTCATGGACAAAACTTAAGGAAGTTGTACCTATTAGTATGTATATCGGGATTCAGACAATAACTCTGAAAGATATTACAGTGACCTTTATTGAAGACACACGAGATAACCAAATGTGAACAAAATTGCCTTTGTCTTCTTCTTAAAAAATATATAATAATAGAGGATCGGGGAACATCAAAGACTTCCTTAAGTTTTGTCCATGAGTGTGTATAGATCGCAGTCTTGCTCAAGGAGTATTGATATGTACGGCTGAGATGAGAACTTATAAAGCTGAAAGTTTGTGAGCATCGTGCTGACGTGAGAGGGCTCACGTGAGAGACAGCGCTGTGAAGACACCTGCCATGCCGCAGATACCATCAACAAGAAAGACGGCGTGACAGAGTTGACAGTTATATTTGGAGGTCGCCACAGCGTCCTGCCAAGTCCCGGCAGGCAAACAATAGAGTCCAGGAATGGGACTGGCATACCAACGGCCGCCGGCTGAGCTAGCACAAGCTGTCCGGACTGTGGAGCTGGGCCCTACAACTGTAGCGCCGATGATGATCAAACTTTAATCCAAGTTTGTATATCAAGTAATTGCATATTTCTGACACTTAGAATGCGGTATGCTGGGTGTAGGACAATAGCTTTATCATCCTTGTTATTGTCGTTTTATTTCAATTTAAAACTCTATATCCCCCTAGGGACACTTGTACTGACACACATGTATGTTTCTACAGTTGTGTCTATTTACATATTTACAATAATTTTAGGTTTTATGACTATTATTTACGGCCAAAAATTATTGTAAATATATAAAGACAAATGTAGAGGCATACATGTATGACAGTACAAGTGTTCCTAGGGGGACATAGCGCTTTAAATTGAAATAAAATGACAATAACGATGATAAAGCTATTGTCCTACACCCAGCATACCGCATTCTAAGTGTCAGAAATCACATTACTTGATGCAAATTTGGACTAAGGTCAAAATATTCTCATCTCAACCATGTAAAATCACTGACTGGTGACATGTGGTGAGAAGACCATCAATGAGATGGGAAGATCCCAAGACAAGGTCATGTGAAGGTTGCCAGAGAAGAAGGAAAGTGAGGACATTGCGACAAGCGGAGAACCCACAACACGGTTCCACCAAGTTCTCTAGAAGCGGTTTAAAGAGAATCTATCTACACTCATGGACAAAACTTAAGAAAGTGGAAAAATCTTTTATATCATCGGTCATCCATTTTTTCGGTGACAGATTCAATTTTGTTAACACTTGGTTATCTCGTGTGTCTTCAATAAAGGTCACTGTAATATCTTTCAGAGTTATTGTCTGAATCCCGATATACATGGTGAAAGGTACAACTTCTTTAAGTGTTGTCCATGAGTGTATATTGGTTATCTCATGTGTCTTCAATAAAGGTCACTGTAATATCTTTCAGAGTTATTGTCTGAATCCCGATATACATGGTGAAAGGTACAACTTCTTTAAGTGTTGTCCATGAGTGTATATTGGTTATCTCGTGTGTCTTCAATAAAGGTCACTGTAATATCTTTTAGAGTTATTGTCTCAATCCCGATATACATGCAAGAAAGTACAACTTCCTTAAGTTTTGTCCATGAGTGTATATTGGTTATCTCGTGTGTCTTCAATAAAGGTCACTGTAATATCTTTCAGAGTTATTGTCTCAATCCCGATATACATGCTGAAAGGTACTACTTCTTTAAGTGTTGTCCATGAGTGTATATTGGTTATCTCGTGTGTCTTCAATAAAGGTCACTGTAATATCTTTCAGAGTTATTGTCTGAATCCCGATATACGCGTTAAAAGGTACAACTTCTTTAAGTGTTGTCCATGAGTGTATATTGGTTATCTCGTGTGTCTTCAATAAAGGTCACTGTAATATCTTCCAGAGTTATTGTCTGAATCCCGATATACATGGTGAAAGGTACAACTTCTTTAAGTGTTGTCCATGAGTGTATATTGGTTATCTCGTGTGTCTTCAATAAAGGTCACTGTAATATCTTTCAGAGTTATTGTCTGAATCCCGATATACGCGTTAAAAGGTACAACTTCTTTAAGTGTTGTCCATGAGTGTATATTGGTTATCTCGTGTGTCTTCAATAAAGGTCACTGTAATATCTTTCAGAGTTATTGTCTGAATCCCGATATACGTGTTAAAAGGTACAACTTCTTTAAGTGTTGTCCATGAGTGTAGGTAGGTGCGGTTGATTCTGTTAAACTTGGTAGGGAACTTGGGAATAAGTCTTCCAACATACAAGGCTGAAATCACAAACCCTACATTGAATAACTGTGAAAGTGAAGAAGGCCAGTGATGAATTTACAAGACAGGAAGAAGAAAACTTCTCTCAACGCAGCCATAAAAATGTATATGTTTACGTTTATTTATATGTAATTCTACTATCCTAAATTCTTATGTCCATAGTTTGCTTAAATACCATTTCTAAGATTCCACATTTCAGTGTAACATATAAAAGCAGAATGACCCAATACAATATTAGAGCTCTAAAGAAGCGGTCTGGTAGATTAAATTGGTGAAACCGCTGGTAGGGTTCACTACTGATGAGCCAAGCCCTCCCAATATAATTTTTCATCGCAGTAAGGACAGTAGATCCGCCTTTGCCGGTCCCAAGCCCGAATGAAAAAGGAGGAGGGGAGCAGTAACAAACTCACTAAAAAACCTGGGTTCAGCTGGCCCGGCTGATAGTACCCTGTAAGGGCTCCAGGTATACAGGATGAGCAACGTTTGTACTCCATGTTAGGAGCAGCTGCACATGGCGCCTGTTCCTCATGTCAGAGGCGGCCATTTCTTTTTGAGCTAAGTCGGCTTGCCACTGAGTAGTGCTCTCAGTCTTAATGACAAAGGCAGACGCATTCTACTTCACCCAGTCACGATGGTTGTCAAGTCTCAAGCTCTACAAGCTTGATACCTTAATATGATTGAGTGGAGATAGGAAAGAAGAATAGGACAGTAGAAGTGTTTGTTTTGTGATTGAAACAAGCTCGTGCTTTATAACGCTTCCATTTCTTATAAAAACCTATAAACCATCCTTCGGTGTTTACTGCAAGCTTGGACACACTACCACAACACCAACTAACCACAATCCTATATTTTACGGCCACTCGGTCCACCACGGCTTTGAATATACACGATCCCAGTGATGACAGCTTCCAAAAATATTCGTCAAAAATGATCACTTGACTCATCAGTGATGAACCCTCTCAGCGTTTATGATAATTTAATATACAGCTAGAAGAATTCACCATTGATGAATCCTCTCAATAGTTTTCCATTGCCATAATGATATTCAAAACTATTATAGACGCATATGATTCTTTTAAAGATAAAACAATTTCTACTGCCCTTACTGAAATGGAAAAATTAATGGGAGGGCCTGACTCATCAGTGGTGAATCCTCCCAGCGGTTTCTGGGATTCACTGATGAGCCAGGCCCTCCCATTAAATTTTCTATTGCAGTAAGGGCAGTAGAAATTGTTTAATTTGTAAAAGAATCATACGCGTCTATAATAGTTTCGAATTTTGATAACAGATGGCGCGCTAATGCATCATAATACAATAAAGAGTGTTGGAAATCATTTCTAAACGTATTTAAACTGTTGACGTGTTTATTTATTTATTTCAATTCAAAACGCTATGTCCCCCTAGGGACACTTGCGCTAAATGTACATACAAATATAACAAAGAAAATATTCAACATGGAAAGATACACAGAAAGTAACTTAGAAAGATTCATAAATATTATTTACATATATAGAGATATTCTTTGAATTTTATTTACAGTTAAAACTGTTGACGTGTGCTAATCCATTGCTGTATCTAACATTGGCACCGCCTGCAGACATTGTACCCGGGGGTGTCCAAAGACGAGGAATGTCACCTAGCATCCACTCAGGAAACTTCGCCGTTGTTTTGATGTGCCGCGCGTGACACTCGGGCGTGTCGCCAGGAATGTCGTCACCTGTGTGACACAGTTACATATTTACCCGACCCCTAGGAGATTTAAATAAAAATTGCGGCTCGCGCAAAGTAGCAGATAGGGGCAGTGGGACATTGTGGAATTTTTGGGACGCTCACACCACTTTTATTTACATATTTTTAGCATTCCTAGAACCCCCTTTTATATGCAAATTTTAAAGGTAGATAATAGTAACATATATATGACATTTAGAGAGAGAGAGAATTATAGAATTAAATACACATAAGTTTTCTATTTCATCATTTTCTTTTTTATTTTCGTTTTTGAAGCAATAAAAATTTGGCGGAAAATAGAAAATTTTTGTTCTTTTTAAAAAAGTATTTTGCCATTTACTACATTAAAAAAATATTATTACAGAAGCACTATCAGACTATTGTGCTATATTAGAATTATTTACATATATATCTTTAATTATTTACACGATGAATTAGTAGTGATTTACTACATGGCTAGACCAATGACATGGCTTCTCCCGGATATGTGGCATGAATGGGATATGCAAATCATCACGTTATTGAGAAAAATTCTGACCCAAATCTTCTCTAGATAAATCAAGAAAAGCCAAACATTTACGCGTTCCGGGCTGTTTGCCTTTATGTAAACTGTACCTCAACGTCCAAACACAATTGTCCTTGAAGACAGGCAAAATATAATCTTGTAAAATTACATTTTCTATAATCACAAGTAATTGATATAGATGTCGTCTAGTTTTTGACGTCTATTTTGACGGGAGAGGCGACCTTTGTCTTTTTTAGATCAATATACTCCCGGCAAAATTTCCATCTAATTGATATCTGGTACAATTAAAAGATCAGAAACACAATAAGAACGCTATCCAAATTAATACATTTATTGTTATTCACACTATTTATTACTTTTGATATGTCCTATCAGATGTCAGTGGACAAGTAGGTAACACCCTCGATTCCCGACAGTCATGAACTGGGATCAAATCCCGCGTTAACATTTTGTTCTAATATGTGAATAACCTTCACTTATATTATTCATTGTTGAAAATAGAGCAATCCATAAATAAATCTTTAATTAAAAAGACATATATTGGATCAAAATATCATTTATTTCACCAATATTTCAGTTGGCTGAACGCCAACCTTTATCAAGGTATTATAACATATGTTCTACAGGTACACTCCGTATAATTAGTATAAAAGAAAAACGAATAAAAGTTTTGCGGAGGAGCCTCTTTTATTGTACTTTTGCTACAAAGTACTTTTGCTACAAGTCAACAACAAACTCAGCGTCACATAACGTCAATATAATATACAAGGTGTTACCAATAAATAATGAGACTGGTCAAAAATAAAGAAAAAATAGAATGATTTAAAAAATATATATATTAGAAAATTTCAAAATAGTCCCCTCCCGCATCTATACATAATTTCCATCTCTTCTCCCATGATTTAAAACATTTAGAAAAGGCATCTTTCGGGATGTTCTTCAAGACCTTTTTCGAATCCGCTATGATGGACTCTCTAGTGTCAATTCTCCCTTTTTTTTTTAGCCATTTTGAGTTTTGGAAAGAGAAAAAAATCATTTGGAGCTAGCTCTGGGGAATAGGGAGGCTGTTGAAGTATTTGTATGCCGTGTTTAGCCAAATAAGTCAGTACAGATGTAACGGTGTGTGGTGGTGCATTATCATGATGGATAATCCAATTTTTGGAACTCCACATTTCACTTCTTTTCAGACGAATTGATTCACGTACACGTCTCATAATGTTTAAATAAGACTCCTTATTGATTGTTTGACCTTCCTCTAGATATTCATATTGCACAAGTCCCTTTATGTCAAAGAACGTGACCAATAAGACTTTGTTTTTTGACTTGCAAAGTCGGGATTTCTTCGTTCTTGGTTCATTTTTTCCTTTCCACTCCATGGATTGGCGTTTTGTTTCCGGGTCATACCCGTAAACCCATGTCTCGTCTCCAGGTATTACTTTTTCCTTCCAATTAGGGTTTTCTTCCACCATTTCAAGCATTTTTTGGCAACAACGCGATTCTCCTTTTGTTGGATTGTGAGCATTTTAGGGACAAATTTTGAAGGTGTCTTCTTTAACTGCAAGTCTTCTTTAATTATCGATCCAACTAATGATTTTGATATCCCCGTTTCTTCTTCAATGTCCCGTATCCCTCCCTATTCGTGGATTTTCTTTTATCAAATTTGAAATTTGGCTCACCTTTTCAGGGTTCCTGTGCAGAATTGGACGTCCAACACGCTTCTCATCTTTCACCGATTCCATTCCATTTTTAAATCGTGAAAACCATCTATATGTGGTGGGCTTATTTACATTTTCATTTCCAAATGCCAATTTCAACAAATTTAAAGTTTCTGAAGCCGATTTCCCAATTTTGTAGCAAAATTTAATACAAATTCGTTGTTCGAATTTTCTATCCATTACAAATTAGAAGTTGTTATGCAAGGCGTTCTTTTTACAAGCTTACAATTTATCGACTGCGCGCGCAATCACGTGATGTGATATACCGCAATGTAGCTGAAGCTTTCTATTTTTTTTAATAGATTTTTTAAAAAAATTATCATTTCATTTTTTCTTTGTTTTTGACCGGTCTCATTATTTATTGGACACACCTTGTATTATTTCATTGTTGTAAATATCATAAACTAGGTTGTTCTTGTTGAGCGGTACGTAATAAAGTGATTTTGGAACACGAACAAGATATGTCATATCTTGAAGATAGATGTTGTCTGGCAGGATAGTGAACTAAGCGTGGAACATGGAAGATATAGGTATGCAATGTCACATAAGCTGTACCACTGTTCGCAGAAATGGAGGCATCGATATTCCAGAGCTGCTCCATCATTGAAAGAACCCGCGGCAATAACAGCTTCTATACGCTGTCGACTGCAGGCAGTAATGAGATGGGTCTTGGGAATGTTTGTATCCACTATAGCAGCTCTGTGTTGTGGGAATGTTTGTATCCACTATAGCAGCTCTGTGTTGTGGGAATGTTTGTATCCACTATAGCAGCTCTGTGTTGTGGGAATGTTTGTATCCACTATAGCAGCTCTGTGTTGTGGGAATGTTTGTATCCACTATAGCAGCTCTGTGTTGTGGGAATGTTTGTATCCACTATAGCAGCTCTGTGTTGTGGGAATGTTTGTATCCACTATAGCATCTCTGTGTTGTGGGAATGTTTGTATCCACTATAGCAGCTCTGTGTTGTGGGAATGTTTGTATCCACTATAGCAGCTCTGTGTTGTGGGAATGTTTGTATCCACTATAGCAGCTCTGTGTTGTGGGAATGTTTGTATCCACTATAGCAGCTCTGTGTTGTGGGAATGTTTGTATCCACTATAGCAGCTCTGTGTTGTGGGAATGTTTGTATCCACTATAGCAGCTCTGTGTTGTGGGAATGTTTGTATCCACTATAGCAGCTCTGTGTTGTGGGAATGTTTGTATCCACTATAGCAGCTCTGTGTTGTGGGAATGTTTGTATCCACTATAGCAGCTCTGTGTTGTGGGAATGTTTGTATCCACTATAGCAGCTCTGTGTTGTGGGAATGTTTGTATCCACTATAGCAGCTCTGTGTTGTGGGAATGACTATTGGAGTCAACTATGCTCCACATGTAATAGTCCAGTGGATTGACATCTGGTGAGATGGAGGTCAAACGTTAGGTGTGACATGGTAGTGAAGATCCTCGGCCATCCATTCTTGGATTTTTCTGGCTGTATGAGATGGTGCTGAGTCTTGTTGAAAAACATACGGCCTCCCACGTGCTACAGTAGCGATACAATGCTACTGTGGCTAACACCTCGGTGTAAGCAACGGCATGGACTCTGGCACCTGGAGTAGAACAATGTGGAGCATCACCTTCACTACTAACAACACCAAGAACCATCAATGATTATGGAAAATTGGTATGCATGACTGTAGGTACCTCATCAGGGCTTTTACACAGCCACCGATCATTTTTGCGGTTCACCTTCTGGTCCTGAACAAAGTTCTTC
Source organism: Cordylochernes scorpioides (assembly GCA_030710605.1). NCBI lineage: Eukaryota > Metazoa > Arthropoda > Arachnida > Pseudoscorpiones > Chernetidae > Cordylochernes > Cordylochernes scorpioides. The sequence continues at coordinate 1,831,442 of CP092865.1, forward strand.
TCGTCTGAGAAAAACCAGGTCATTCCTGGTTCCTCGGGATGTTTGAGCTTGTTCAGAAGGTGTTTGTCTCTGGTCAAACGGTTCACATTGGTTCTTTCAGACATGAACTGTCTTCTCCGCTTCACGTATGATTTGTAACGGAGGTCCTCATGAACCATACGTCAGATGGTAGCCTTACCAACTGCAGCTCTCTGGCTAGTGTCCTCATCGACTTCCCAGGGTCCTCATCGATGGCAGATTGGACACGGCTTATAAAGTCTGACGTCCCGATACTGTCAGAATCGTTTGCTTTGGGAAACTTCCGCCACATCACCCTTTACAGCTTCCAATTCTCTCCGAACTTTGAAAACAAATGATCGGGCGACTTTCAAGAATGTAACAGTTTCTGAATCGGTGTGTCCTGCAGCCAAGGATACAATAACTGCATGTCTCTTCATTTCTTGTGTAACAGTAGGTTCTGCCATGTCTACCTGCAGCAGAACAAAACTATATCACTATAACACTCAGGAAAGCATGGCACCTATATTGTGTGTTCTCAAGTAGCTGCCTCACTATGTAGACATGTATATATTTATAAGATTGTCCCAAATGTTCGTGTTTTTACTTGGTGAATTATTACGCTAAATACATAATAATTCACAATACAATTACTTTATACATAATACAAAGACATTATACGTACATAACGACGAATAATATTGGTATTTCAATTTTTAGCAAGTGTTTACGAACTTTTGGGATAACCTTGTATTATAACGAAAGGTTTTAAAATTTAAAATCTCTCAAATCAGTAGAGTTAAAGAAATGTCGGACGCCAAATGTCCACCCTAGCTTCCTGACCCAAATGTTCACAATAGCCTGGCACGCTACCAAATCGGTCCACGGCGTCTTTTTATAAAACTTGAGAATGGCCACGCTCGATTGAGAAGTTTTATTTGGATCCTGCTTCGTCTGCATCTCATTTACAATGGCAGTTTACAATACCTTTACTGCCATTTCTTATAATAACTTGGTATTCATGAAACAATAGAAATAATGTGGAAAATGTGCGGAATTTGGAGGTAAAATTAGGAAAAAGCATTTCTCCTGATTGTGGAAATTTCCTTTCTTTAGAAATGGAATGTTATACTAAAACATTTTCCACATTCCTCCTGTAGTTTTGGGAGTACCTTTTAATATATATGCAAATTAAAATATTTCAGATTGAATATATAAAATTATATACTTTGCTTATAGATCTTTTTGAGGTGTTTCTGTTTCTTGGCAATCCAATATCTATCTTTTCCAAAAAGATCTCTAAAACCTAAAAGATAAATATGTGTAAATACTATATTATGCAAATTGATATATAGAATATGCAAATTAGACCGGACTGGAAGAAAGCTGGCAGACGGAGAGTTCAGTGGAAACTTTCAGCAATGGAAGAATTTATTACAGACGAAGGGGGAAATTCATCTTTTTCAAAACCAAAACCAAATATATTTAAAAACAGAAGGCAATAAAAAAACGCGCCATCTATATATAAGAAATAATCACGGATTTTTCTTTCCCAAATAAATCAGACTTCCAACTGTCCTTACTACGATGAAAAAAATATTAAATACATTTTTTCATAATGTATAACTAGCCGAATGACCCGGGCAACGCCCGGGTTTTACCCGATTAAATGTTTTTATTCAAATACTATTCGTTACAATTATAAATTGGAGCCGTGGATGTCACTCTTGTGAAACGCCTCGCTCCAAACTTTACATGTACATTAGGTCAGCTGGTATTACCCCCCATTTTCACCGCTAGAGGCGCGAGCGAAAGAGCAAATTTGCAAATAATTTTAACATTTTTTCATAATTTGTATATATTTAAAATTCGCGTGTTAAATCTGCATTCAAATAACTAAACAACCTATGTATTTATTATTATATTTCTAGCCCTATTGGTGATTTATTATAGAGTGTTTCCCCTGTAGAAGGACCTTGGTGCCCGAAAGCTTGAGATTTATAAAATAAATGGGTTTAAAAAGAAACTTATCTCCGGAAGCGCCTGATGTTTCCACCGTGATAAAATAATTCAAGTTTTATAATTCATCAACCTTTTAAAACAAAAAGTTCATTGTCCTGACATTTCGACAACCCACTGCCGTCCCTTTTCAATGATGGAAAATTTATTATCGAAGTCTTTTGTCAATCTATTCTTCCATACATAAGGAAAAATGTCTAGCAATATAAAACAAGATATAAAATAAAACAATTTAAAAAGTTAAAATGCATATACATAGTTGAAACTGATAGAAAAAAAAAAGGTATGCAAATATGTACAAATGAGGTTTTAAAATAGGGTTTTATATCGCTAAAAAAAATAAATTGTATCTTTATAAAAATATTATTTATATAAAGTGAGTATAAAAGAAAAGATGAAAGAAATATAAGATTGAAGATTTATTTTATATTTTAGAATTGTGATGTGAATATAAAATGTCGGTGTGAAAATAAAGAGTGGAGGAGAAACAGGTTGGCAGACGATAATTACGTCTAATTAAGCCTAAAATGTGATTTCGGTGTCTTCCTCTCTTGTCAACTTTTGGAAAACGACATTTTAAATGGAATAACGGTGTGACAGGACATGTGGAAAAATGTCAACAAAGTTTGATTGCAGAAGTTTATACCGGGTTTGTCTATATATTCTAATTTGTTTTTAATTGGCTCATCATGGGAGGGATCACATCAGGCCATGATAATCATGGTAGAGACTGATTGTTGTTCTTACTTCCCCAAGTAAATACAAAACTTGAGTATCATCCCACAGTTCCACATGTAAGGAAACATTTCAAGAATATGTGAAAAAAATTCTCAAAAATAGACACTTCAGCCAGTTAACGTTTTTATTTTCTCAAAGTTCCAACAAAAATCTTTTGTCTTCGTCAGGAGAAATAAATAAAAATAAAGCAGTTGGTAAGTGGTTAACATTATTTAAAAGAATAATTTTTAATTCATGTGCCAAATGCTTTATTATTTATTTATTTCTTCTGACGAAGACAAAAGATTTTTCGTTGAAACGTTGAGAAAATAAAAAACTCTAACTGGCCGAAGTGTCTATTTTATAATGAACTATGAATGCCGGCCAGACAGCCTCTATCTACAAGATATGAACAAACAGTACTGAAGTAAAACTGTACTGGGATCAGATGGTTAAATTAAGACAACACCTGATTATGCAACTAAAAGTTGCTTATTAGCTTGCGCCATCACGTACATGGTTGGCTTTTCTTGATTAATAAAGAAAGGTTATTTGGCCAATTCTGAAATAGTTAAAAATCAACAATTAGTTGATATTTATTCCGATAGATGGCGCAAGCCATCAGCAAATTTTAATTGCACGATCAGGAGATGTCTTTTTCTTTATTTTTAATAAGAATTAAACCCATCTAATGCATCGCGCTTTCATTAAAATTCACCAACACAGAAGGAGGAGATTAAGCCACAGATTCCTATATGATAAAAACAATCTTGTATGATATTCATAAATAATAAAATAAAGGTGTCCTCTCCCGTCAAAATAGACGCTAGAACTAAGCCCCATCTAGCGGACCACTATATATATTTTATAAATCAACACTAACAACATATAAATACTAATCTTAAATATATATAATATATGTAAATATGTTTTCTTTAAGTAACGGGGATATAATGATTTGTTAGTATTATAATCCCTTCTGTGGTAGGTATTTGCGAAACAATTGGCCTTGATGATGAGCTAACACTCGAAAGCTTTCCGTTTTAACTTAATAAAGAAACGTATTACAATTATCCTGATGTTGAAATATTGAGATAGGAACGATGTATGAAAGCTCCTGTTAGAACTTGTACAGACCTGTGGTTTACTATCTTCCTTCTACTGTGATTTCACACATATGTAACAATGTTATATGTTTACATACTATATATTGTGTGTTATATGTAAAAATACTCACCGTTGGTGTGTTCTGTGTGTACAGGTGTCTTATTCAGCAAAGTAAGTGGCTTTTTCATTTATTTTTACTTAAACTTCTCTATTCCTCAAAGTAGTTACAGAATCAAAGTCCTCTCTTGCCATTCCAAAAACTATACAGTCAAGAAGATTTACAAATACGAATTATTTATGTTTTAAACCAATCGGTGTACGATAGAAATGATCAGAAATTTGCATATCTAACCCGCATTCTATTTGCATAATCATCAAATAATTGTATTGTTTGAAATAGGGTACAGAGAGTGAAGCTATATACAGCAAGTCCTTTTTGGTGTTCAGGACATGCGGCTGCACATGGCGTCTGTTCCTCATGTCAGAGGCGGCCATTTATTTTGGAGCTAAGTCGGCCTGACACTGAGTAGTGCTCCCAGTCTTAATGACAAAGGCAGACGCATTCTACTTCACCCAGCCATGATGGTTGTCAAACAGACACCATCAAGGGTCACAACTTGATATTCTAATATGATTGAGTGGAGATAAGAAAGAAGAAGAGGACATCTCAACTCTCTTTTCCCCAGTATTCTATTTGCATATCTACCTGGGGTCCTATTTGCATATCAGAATATGCAACTTAACTAGAAGGAAATCCTTTATTTTCATAACGCTTCAGCCGATAGCATCCACCCTCATCAGGATCGGGAAAATCAACTGAAGGTTTGAGCATTCCTAAACATAATTCAAAGATAGGGAAAAAACTCGCGCCATCTGTATTTAGAATTATTAACTATTTAAGAACGGATGTTTATTTTTCAAAACAATTTCTCAAACTGGCGAAACCGCTGGGAGGGGTCACGACTGATGAGCCAAATCCTCTCAGTATTTTTTTTATCTTTGCAATAAGGACAGTAGGATATTGTTTTTTTTTTTAAATAATGAGTTAAAATTTCAATACAAGGTTGCGGGAGAGTATGGTATACTTGTAGCGCGCACCTCTCCCTATGAATATACATTAAATTATTTGTTTATCACTCCCAGTACAGAACATATTGTTAGTGATAAGGAATGAGCAACAACACCAGTTTCGGTAAAACTCAGACAACAGCCAACAACCTGCATACCATGTGTTATGATATTATTCCAGAAACTTAGCAAATACAACATTTCATTGCAGCGGTAAACAAACTAAGCCTAACTCTTACTTCCTTTCTTTGTTCTTCAGGGGTGCCGAAATTTTCCTTCACGCTAGCTAAATTATATTGAAATATGTAAAAATACATTTAATGATTGCGCTATATATAAAACAAAATTAATATATTAAACATACATTCTCTTATAATAGATTTAAATATTCATACTGATGTAAATTGACTTAGAGTTACGCAGACGTATAAAAATAATTAAATTGTGTATATATTTATTTATTGGGTTTTGACTAGAGACTAGAGTAAACACATTCTGTCAAGAGATATGTAAATTTTGATTGTTTAATTTTTGGATTAAATTTGTTTTGTTAAATTGCTTTTATGTAAATATTTTTAAAGAAGGTAAATAAACTTTTTTTAAAATAAGTTCTGATATTTTTTAATTTGTTTAAAATAAATGTGTTTATACTATTTTTCTAATAAATTATTTAATAAACAAAATAACACATACATATATAAAGATTGAGATTATGTCCAAGTCTTAACATCATGGTATCAGGCTATGGCACTCATCAGTACAGTGACGTCTTCGATTCCATACCATCCTACTAGAGAGGAGTTAGGAACTGGGTCAAATTTGCCAAAACTGGTGTTATGGCTCATTATTTATCATTTATAGTACAATATGTATTTGGGTAATAAACAAAATGCATTATTTTAATTCATTTTTAAAGGGAGAGGTGCCTCCAGGGCTCTCAAGGTGGTGAAGTCTTCCTTGCTGAAGAAATTTGTACACATACACAACTATATATATTCCCCTACCCTTTATCTACCCTCTATCTACCCTTTATTTACTATTTTATTATATTTTTTTCACCTTTGTAAAATTTGATTAGAAAAATCAATAAAATTGTTTAAATTGTCATTGTCCAAGCTATGTCTCCATCATTAAGCATCTATGGACACAAGTGTGAAGTGGGGGTGGATATTTATACACCAGAAGACAAGTGGTTGAGAACTGCTGAAGAAGCTTTTTTTTTTTCTTGCGGTGGCCTATTACGTAAGACCGCCCTCGCTCCTCAAATACCAGACCTTGTCGCTATTTGGGTCGCCATGGGAACCTTCAGTTGTTCCTTCTGTTTGGGTGCTGCAACCCTTAGAACAGAACTTACAGCGCCATCTGTAAGTTCAAAAAATGGAATTATTTAAAACTGTCTCTATATATGTTATATAAAGGTATTATTTAAATTATATTTCATAGATACAAATACTCTGCTAAATCGACCGCCAGAGGTCACACTTCCCCTATAAAAACTCATTGTTGTTGTTTCCCGATGGCCGGCTCAAACCTTTTGTACATTATGTAAATAAGTTTTTCATTTTTTATTCTTACGCCTTAAGCCAGGCAGTACTTTTATCAAATTATGTTTTTTTATATATTTCTTAAACTCAATTAAAGCAATTTCTGATCAAAACTATTTTATATTATTATACTTTCAAGATTTTTAACCATGACTGCATTACCATAGCATAATCCTCAATATAATTAAAATCAACAGAAAATCTTATTCATAATATATGTAACTGTATGTACAGTTAAACCTGTCTATAGCGCCCCCCTCTCTATAACGCCCGATTTTAAATAAATAGTACGATGCGATTTAAATTAAAAGTGACCTGTCTATAGCAGCCCCTCTCTATAGCACCCTATTTTGGTGAGTTCCAAGAGGGGGCGACATGTTTAACTGTATATATATTTGGGGTCAAGAAAGAAGGCTGATAATTACGAAGATCCTTTATTCATTAAAAGGTATTTCATAAACAACAAGGAAGGACAAGAGATTAAATAAATTAAACTAGATAACATTATATATATACACACCAGCAGCTGACGTCTATCCTGACCTATCCAAGAACCTAACTAACCAATCTAACAAATCTGTGATATATAGACAGATATGAAATAACAAATAAACGGTAGCAATACGTTTCTTTATACGTGAAATTTTATGCAAGCTTTCGGATCTTTTCAATCCTTCCACAGGCCAAGCTGTAGGTTGAGAGAAAGAGTATATATAGATGTACAATATTATTTACATACACCCAACGAACACAAAAAACAATAAAACAAACACCCGCAAAAAATAATACATATAATTATATACTATATAATTATATATATTATATACTATATATCTATGATATATTTGCGGGTGTTTGTTTTATTGTTTTTTTTGTGTTCGTTGGGTGTATGTAAATAATATTGTACATCTATATATACTCTTTCTCTCAACCTACAGCTTGGCCTGTGGAAGGATTGAAAAGATCCGAAAGCTTGCATAAAATTTCACGTATAAAGAAACGTATTGCTACCGTTTATTTGTTATTTCATACTTTATAGCAATTCTTTTGTCTATTTACAATAGACAGATATTCCAATTAGCACAGAATACAGTACAACAATATGCAAATTATAACAATAGTATTACATCGTAGAAATATCCGGAATAAATATCAACTATTCTCGTTGATTTTTTTAATTATTCCAGAATTGGCCAAATACCTTGATTAATCAAGAATGTGAACGCTGCCAGGACATTCCTTTTTTTAATTGAGAGAGAGAGAGAGATTTGAGATTGAGAAACTACTTTAATCAAGAATGGATATTTGACCAATTCTGGAATAATTAGATATCAACAAATAGTTGATATTTATTCCGATAGATGGCGCAAGCCATCAGAAACTTTCAGTTTCCCGATAAGGAGATGCCTTTTTTAAAAAAGGCTATATATATAGCTTTCAGATATAACCGTCCTTTTACAGGAGAAACACGATATAATAAATCTCCAATAGGACAAGAGTTATCTTATTGTGTCCTATTGGCTATCTATTGTGTTCTATCATCATAGGTTGGGAGGTAGCCAAGAATGAGGTGTCGAGGCTGAGACAAAAACGGACTCCAGTAATCTCTTTTATTACATAAATTGACTGACTACTGGTAGCTAAAAACTGTCGCTATTTATATACAAAATTATATGAAAAGCATTATGCAAAACAGTATATTTGCATATCCATAATTAATATGCAAATACACTACATATTGTATTGTGTGTTTTCTCCTGTAAAAGGACTTTCATGTCTGACAGCTCGAGATCCGAGTTAAATTCTTTAAAAACGGAACTTATCCGTGGAAGCCTGTGATGTTTTCACCTTAAATAGAGAGACCTTGTGTTGGACCAGTGCAAATATAATAGATGTGTTTACAGTACTGTAAAGACATGGCCTACAAGCTGGGAGTCCGGGGGTGGGTCCGGAGCACCCGCTGGGGGACTGTCATGGGGCAGATCCAGGGGGACAGGGAGCAGGTGGACCAGATGTAAGTTAACCTTGTTTTTTTTCTTCTTTTAAATACAGTGGTACCTCGACATACGAGTTTAATTCGTTCCGCAACCTTGCTCGTGTCTTGAATTACTCGTATCTCGAAGCAAATTTCCCCATACAAAACAATTGAACTACCATTAATCCGTTCCAACCTCCAAAATGTCACCCCAGTTATTTTTGTTACGTGGTTTTAAATATAAAAACGTATTTATAAATATCAAATATTTATTGCACAAAAACAAAAAAGAGAATGTAAAGAAATAAATTAGATATCCTCACTGGTATTTGTCTTTTTCGCTACATTTTTCTCGCTTTCACCTGTAGGCCGTTTAGAAAAAAACATGTCCAAGGAGGTTTGTTTCTTCCTCCCTCTCAGAATGTTCCGGAAATGAGTTAGGCAAGTGTCATTAAAAAGGTCATATGCACGACCTGTTGCAACTTTTTCTGGGTGTTTTTTTTTCCACGAACTGTGAAACTCTCTCCCACATTCCTAAGATCTCCTTTATCTCACTTGTAGAAATAACCTCTTCCTCTGATCAGCAGTTTCTCCATATTTTCATGAAGGGAGGTTCGCAGCTTGGGAATTATCGTAAGGCCCTTAGCCGGCGTTACACTCTTTATCGACTCCTTCCGTCTAAGCACAGAACATATCATGGACGTACTACGGCCATACTGCCTCGACAAGTCAACAACTCGAACACCTTGCTCATGTTTTTCTATAATTTCACGTTTTAATTCAATACTCATCATCTTTTTCTTAGCACTTGACTTTTTTACAAACTTTCTTCCGATCCATGGTTATAAAAATAAATGAACTAAAACTGTAAATGTAAACGCAACACAAAACGCGAACACAAAACACAACTTATCACATAAAATAAAAGGATTTAAAAGCGCGAATGTTTCTTTTATACATAAAACGAACTTCTACAAACGAACTTTTCACAACTTATCACAGCGGAAGCACGCTGCTAACTGATCGTGATGGCGCGATTGCGTGTTACTACCTGTTGTGTTTTAACTTTAAAAGCACACAAAAATATAATAAACTTGAATTTGTTTATTCAAGTCTCAAAAAACAAAGCTTTGCATATAGAACAAATAATAATGAAGAAGAAGAAAGAAACATTTTAGGAAAAGCAAAAACAAAACAAAAGTACTGGTCAAAAAGAAACATTTAAAATCACAGATTAAGGAAGTTTTACCTTTCAGCATGTATATCGGGATTCAGACAATAACTCTGAAAGATATTACAGTGACCTTTATTGAAGACACACAAGATAACCAATATACCCTCATGGACAAAACTTAGGGAAGTTGTACCTTTCAGCATGTATATCGGGATTCAGACAATAACTCTGAAAGATATTACAGTGACCTTTATTGAAGACATACGAGATAAAACAAAGTGTGAACAAAATTGCCTCTGTCTCCTTAACGACCAGCGACATCATAGACTTTCCACTTCCTTAAGTTTTGTCCATGAGTATATGTCCCAGAATCTGGATGCTGTGATTTAAGATCCTACCTTGTTTCATATCGTAAAGAAATGTGTCGTTAGTGTGTAACCTGTTTTTTTTTATTACAAGATATAAGGGCTATTTAACTAAGTTTTAATTATATATATTTTAGAAGAAAAGTAGAGTTATAAAATAGGAGTTTATAAAAAAAAAATATTCACAATTATAAACACATAAATAGGATTACACTAAACCTTCTCCTAATATCTTTCATTTTTCGTTTATAGGTTCTAGTAGCGATTGTTCTGAGATAATGCATTTATAAATTCACCTATATCATTGATACCAAGTTTTAAACTTTGCCTATTACCATCTTCCTAATTCATCGTTTGTAAAATTTCTTATTTCAGATTGAAAAGCTAATTAATTTTCAATTTTAACATACAAAAGAGTTTATTTATAGATGATAAAAATGCATATAAATCGTTTTTTTTTCAATCCTATACATGTCTTTTTATTATCTAAAGATTTAATTATGGTTTGTTCTATTTTTTTTAAATGATTATTTTACTGACAGGATTATAATGAAATCCTACCGAAAACTTTCAAACTTAAAAGCTTTTCCCCAAATGACTGTTTACACTCATGGACAAAATTGAAAAAGAAAGAGACAATTTAGTTCACACTTAGTTATCTCATGTGTCTTCAATGACATGCTGAAAGGTACAACTTCCTTAAGTTTTGTCCATGAGTGTATATTAGTTATCTCGTGTATCTTCAATAAAGGTCACTGTAATATCTTTCAGAGTTATTGTCCCGATATACATGCTAAAAGGTACAACTTCCTTAAGTTTTGTCCATGAGTGTATATTGGTTATCTCGTGTATCTTCAATAAAGGTCACTGTAATATCTTTCAGAGTTATTGTCCCGATATACATGCTAAAAGGTACAACTTCCTTAAGTTTTGTCCATGAGTGTATAATCCACTTTAGTCTAAAATAGCTTTCAGAAACATAAACAGCAGTTCGGGGCCAACGCGGTTCTTTTTTCCTATTTGTTCCTTGTTTAACCGTGTTGGTTGGTAGCTTGACGCCAAGTGTGGATTGTCCAGGGCTATGTGGCTGAGACTCCAGGGGAGTCCAGGGTCCAGAGTCCATCGCTGCGACTTCAGGAATTGGATGATGCTTGATAGCCGGGACTTCAGAAACTTCAGCGTTCGTTTTTGAACACGCCCATACACAACCTCAACAATATATCTGTCTAAATACTGATCTATGATGAAATTCCTCTAACCACTCCCACAATCCACGTTGTTTCTACATCTACTTAATGTAAAAAATCACACGATATTATTGCACTATTTTTATTGTATTATTTTGTTCTAAATTCTTATACAGTAAAACCTCATAATAATAGAAACTCATATATACAGTATAAGTTCCAAAAAATTAATTTGTTTAATTTTATATTTAAAATTTAATTTTTTCTTAACGTTTTAATAAAATTCACTTTTGTGGTGACCCTTTTAAATATTGTTAATATGAAAAATTAATTAATTTTCATATAAAAAAAAATTAAAAAGGTTTCAGCAAAAGTGAAATTTATTAAAATGTTAATAAAATAAAATTTAAATATGAAATTAAACAAAACTGCCTTCTTTCTTTCCCAATAAATTTTTAAATAGTAAATATTTTCCCCTCAGTGATCTCCTGCTGTAAAATTCAGGGTGGCTAAACCTATAATTTCATTTTAAAGGATTTTCATATCAACGAATTTATTTTTATGGTTCCTTATATACGAGGTTTTACTATACTATCCTTAATGCGGTAAAAATACAGTTTTATGTTTTTAATGCGATAAAATGTGATCTTTATTATCAGATGGCATGCTAATTTGTATTTATATGAAAACTTCTATATTTTATACATTGGAAAGTTAATCATAAATATTTTTTACTTTATTTTATAATTTATCTATCTCCTTTCTCCATGTTATCTTTCATTAAAAATAATTTGTTAAAAATCTATAATTTCTTTAACTTATAAACAACAAATATTTAATGCCCTATTGATAAAAATTGACGTTCTGCAATCTTCACATTGGTTTAAAATAAACATTTTTATATAAATATACGCTCTTTTTAAATTAAATATTAAATAAATAATCAAATGTTTTATAAAAACATTTATATATTTCTTTGTATATATTTGATTTATAAAAGTAGATGAAATATAGTTTCTAGATTTATATTTATAAGGATTCAAATAAAATTTATAAAAAAAAAAAGATTTTTTACATTTCATTTCAAATTTTTACAAATTATTTTTAAAATAAAGAGTGGGTTTTCGTGTGAGATATATGTCTAGATATAGGAATTATATTTATGAAAAATAGGTTATATTAAAAAAAAGTGATATCGATTTAAAAAGGTATAAGATGTGAAAAAAATGCCTTTAGAAAAGAGCACAGAAGTTCATATCAAAGTGTAATCCCCATTTTTTATTTCATTAAATGTATTTTTATTATATATGAACATTTATGGATGTTCATTATATGGTTTATGGATCTCGTACGTGTAAATATTTTATGATTTCCTATATATATGATAGTTTAAACAAATAAAACAATTTTTAAATTGAAATTATTGTTTAAATCAAATATTTTAATTTATATGGAAACTTTATAAGCGTTTAAATACTCTTTTCAGGTCTAAACCTATTATTACACCCATTTTTAACTAGAAAAAAAATTAATGCAATTTCGAAACAATTTCCACAAATATAAAGTCAGTTGTTTCCACGCCGTTGTACCTGAAATATCATGTTGCCCCATTTAAAAGCAGACGATGTTACATTATATAATATTTTAAGAAATATATAATTCTATAATATATAAATATATAATATATATACTTTTAAAATGAAATAATATGATATAATATTTTTTACTACGGTATAAAATAATTTTAAATTTCATATGTATGTTTATTAAACTGTTCCTTAATTCATTTTACGTGATAATCATTATATGTGATATTACACAGTGATATTATAACACTATGCGGCGCTGAGTTTGTGTATACAAAAATGTAATGCCTCGATAAAGGTTGGCGTTCAGCCAGCCGAAATATTGGCAAAATAAATATTTTATTAAATCCAAT
>CP092865.1:1844633-1985369 GCA_030710605.1 Cordylochernes scorpioides
CATGGACATTTCTACAGTCGCTAACTACCCACCATGATTATCATGGCCACGTGTACTAGGGATAAGAAAGACTGTGCCATAACATATCCTCCCACTGTAGTCACTAATGTATTTGAAGTCCCAGTTTTCACATGCTCCAACCCTCTCTGTGGGGAACTTATGCAACACGAGCTGCCCTTGTTGGCATACGATCAACCAAGCAGTTATTGCGAGGTCTGGCAGCATTGGCCCTGACTGGATATTTCCGTCAGACGCTATATCGGTCTCCCCACAGTTCGTCTGCTGCCTCAGTCGCCATGACACGCAAGGATCCCATGTTCCTCCAGGTGGACTTTGAGGTCTTCGGGGATGTTCAAGGTTTGTCAACTTACTTCCTTTTTCCTTAAAAAACATTTTCAACCACCTGAGAGATCGATATGTAAATAGGATGAAATAGCGCTCCATCTATATTCCAAAATTGAAATTATTTTATGGCCAAATTCCTTTCTTTACTTTTAAAGTATAAATGGAACAACTTTCTATACGGCTCGTACTGTAATGAAGCTAACCGCGGCTTATCCATGGAATGTCTGAGGAAGACTCGATGCATGTAATCTATATGTATGTACTCTCTCCTACCTTCTCCTTATAGTTCATATGTTTCCTTAAATACACTCATGGACAAAACTTAAGGAAGTTGTACCTTTTACCATGTATATCGGGATTTAGACAATAACTCTGAAAGATATTACAGTGACCTTTATTGAAGACAAACGAGATAACCAATATACACTGATGGACAAAACCTAAGGAAGTTGTACCTTTTAGCATGTATATCGGGACAATAACTCTGAAAGATATTACAGTGACCTTTATTGAAGACACACAAGATAACTAATATACACTCATGGACAAAACTTTAAAAAGTTGTACCTTTTAGCATGTATATCGGGATTCAGACAATAACTCTGAAAGATATTACAGTGACCTTTATTGAAGACACACAAGATAACTAATATACACTCATGGACAAAACTTTAAAAAGTTGTACCTTTTAGCATGTATATCGGGATTCAGACAATAACTCTGAAAGATATTACAGTGACCTTTATTGAAGACACACAAGATAACTAATATACACTCATGGACAAAACTTTAAAAAGTTGTACCTTTTAGCATGTATATCGGGATTCAGACAATAACTCTGAAAGATATTACAGTGACCTTTATTGAAGACACACAAGATAACTAATATACACTCATGGACAAAACTTTAAAAAGTTGTACCTTTTAGCATGTATATCGGGATTCAGACAATAACTCTGAAAGATATTAGAGTGACCTTTATTGAAGACACACAAGATAACCAATATACACTCATGGACAAAACTTAAGGAAGTTGTACCTTTCAGCATGTATATCGGGATTCAGACAATAACTCTGAAAGATATTACAGTGACCTTTATTGAAGACACACGAGATAACCAAGTGTGAACAGCCTCTGTATCCTTAAAAAAAAAAAAAAAAAAGAGACTACCGGTGACATCAAAGACTTTCCACTTTCTTAAGTTTTGTCCATGACTATGCCATACAGCAATTATCCAGGATCTCGAGTACATCAACCAACATCACTTGTGCCGTTACAACATTGTTCTCTTGCTGCTTTACATTTATTGTACAGTGGAACCTCCTAGGAGAGACCGCCTTGGTCTTTCCTGGAGGTAGGATTAGATTAACGGTCGCTCAAGGAGGTGGACGTTCAAGCGAGGTTTTCCTGAGTTGTTTCTTATTCCCACAATACGCCCAAACAAAAATTTTATTGAGATATTTCAATCTTACGAAATTTTAACTTTTTTTTTTGTGTGTGTGACGCGTATGTTTCTTTTTAACATAAAACAATTTTCCACTGCCCTTACTGCAATGATAAATGGGAGGGCCTGGCTCATCAGTGGTAACCCTCCCAGCGGTTTCGCCAGTTTGATCATACCATTAATTTATTATTGCAGTAAGGGCAGTTTAAAATTATTTTATTTTAAAAAGGACCATAAGTGTCAAAATATAGTTCACATTTTTGATAACAGATGGCGGGGTAAGGCATATTTCAGTCTTATTTAAGTTAATGCTGGGAGATATGGAAATATGGAAGGATGAAAGCGGAGATAAATATTGACTTCTATGTATTTAATCGCTTTATGTAAATACGAGGCCAACTCGGAAACTGCCGGGAGTTGGGAACTTGGTATTTTCAGCGATTATTCATGGCTTAAACGAAGGGTGAAATATAAAAATTCTCAGTTATCTATCTCAAACCTCCTTGGAATTACAAACAAAAACTGGCGAAATAAAAAAAATCAATTAAGTAGTTAGACATCTCTTTTTTTAACGCCTTGCCAAATGCTTTTTTTTTAATTTACTTCTCCTGACGAAGACAAAATATTTTTGTCGAAACGTTGAGAAAAATAAAAAACTCTATCTGGCCGAAGTGTCTATTTTTCATATAAAAATAAACAATAACATTATCTGTTATGATTAAGTATAATCTGCTTCACATACCATCATGTACATATTTACAAGTTTTTAAAAATTCCTATTTTTTTATTGTTTCAAAATATAGGTTCTGATCAATATTAAGTACACCTATCCCCCGATTTACACGGTACTTGTTTTACACGTTTTCGCTTTTACACGGTTTTCCAAATAAGTTTTTTTTTTTGCTTTTATCGCACTATACTAAATGCTACTGTGATTGAACACATGCGCTGTGTACACATCTCACGCGGAATCCCGAGCTTATGTGCTGACCACATATTTTAATCTGTCAATGCATTTTATTTCTGTGTACACCTATCCCCCGATTTACACGTTTTTCTCAGGAACGTATCTACCGTGTAAATCGGGGGATAGGTGTAATTTATATTTGATCAAATAGGTCATGGTTTTATTATTTAAAATATGAATAGTAAAGCCTGTAGAAGGACGTCCGAAAGCTTGCTAATAAGTTCGTACAAGATACTTCTCTTCAATCTCAGTTTTATTTTTCTATTTTAACTCGAAGAGTTTATTCAATTATTCAACATATTGAAAAATGCTCCAAATAATTGCAGTCCCATCGTGAGTAAGCAAGATGCTGAAATAGTCAAATATATTACGATGCGCGCCATCTGTTATCAAAATTCGAAACTATTTTAAACGCGAAAAAGATTCTTTTTGAAATTAAACAATTTATACTGACCTTACTGCAATGGAAAAAATTAAAGGGAGGGCCTAGCTCATCAGTGGTGAACCCTCCCAGCGGTTTCGCCAGTTTAATCTACCATACCGCTGTTATATTGCATTTTTGGAACTTCCTTTTATAGTGATACATATATAACAGCGGTATAGTAGATTAAACTGGCGAAACCGCTGGGAGGGTTTACCACTGATGAGCCAGGCTCTCCCTTTAATTTTTCCATTGCATAAGGCACAATTTGGATTATAGATTATAAAAAAGGTGATAAGACCAAATCCAAATAAATAAATAGTGTGTGACGTTTCGGTAACAATGTTGTTTCCAAAACATCACACACTATTTATTTATTTATTTGGTCTTATTACCTTGTTTTTTCCATTGCAGTAAGGGGCAGTAGAAATTGTTTAATTTCAAAAATAATCTTACGCGTTTAAAATAGTCAAATATATATTAACAAAAAAAAAAAAATTATATGACTTAAATAAAGTGAGGATGGCTGATGTTACCATAGAAGAGATAAAACTACATACATGGAATACTATAGCTTGGTGTTTGTTCCGTTTAGTTACATTAGGTAACTCTTAGTGAAACTTACAGTCCAACACTTACTTTTTTTTTGTAAATAGAGCAATCCATAAATAAATCTTTAATTAAAAAGACATATATTGGATCAAAATATCATTTATTTTACCAATATTTCAGTTGGCTGAACGCCAACCTTTATCAAGGTATTATAACATATGATATTTGATGATTAAAAATGTTATAATACCTTGATAAAGGTTGGCGTTCAGCCAACTGAAATATTGGTAAAATAAATGATATTTTGATCCAATATATGCCTTTTTAATTAAAAACTTACTTTATTGTTTAGCTTTATTAAGGTAAAACTTTAATAAGACTTAGGGCTGGCTGTTCTACTAGACCCCTGTTCTTAGCACGTGCTAGTCTTCTAGTAATAAACATAAATGTGATATTATATATAAAAGTTATGTTTATTCATATACTAGCGGACGTACCCGGCTTCGCCCGGGTTTTACCCGAGTAAAGGTTTGTTTAACGAATCTCTCGATAAAGTGAACATTTTTTCCCGGTCCCTTGAAAAATACTCGATAAGTTGAATAAAATCAATATTAATTGGTTCCCTCGGTAATTGGAAGTTAAAGGAATAGTATCTTGCCTTGGAATTGTATCATTATTCTTGTCTCAAATAAATTGCCGTGTCATCCTGAATTTTGTCTTTCCTAATTTTCTACATTACAAAATCATCGTATCATCATGATAATATTTAGAGCAGATTGTTGAATTATAACAGATAAATTAGAATATTTATCTTGATTATTTCTAGGCGAAAAGTTATTTCAAAAATTTTATTTGCTAGAAACCTTCCCAGTACTATACTAAATATCTTCCCAAAGTTTCATGGCGATCCAATGAGTGGTTTGGTCAGGCATAAAGGACAAACAAACAAACAGACACACACACATACATTCATTTTTATATATATAGATAATTTTTGTTCGCTCCTGACGAGGACAAAGGTTTATTGTCGAAACGTCGAGGTAATAAAATAGATCTACTGGCCGAAGTATCTTTATTTTCAAGAAATATGAATGCCACCGGCCTCTATCTTTACTATAATATATAAGTTTTGATGTATATTTATATAGATCAATTTCTCCTTCAGCCAAAATGACCATCAATACATTGTGATTTATATATTCAAACAACATATACAAAAGTTGGACGAGTGGGTAACACCCTCGATTCCCGACAACCATGAACCAGGATTGAATCCCACGTTAACCTTTTGTTTAATATGTGAATAACCTTCACATATTATTTCATTGTTTCAATTATCATAAACTAGGTTGTTCTTGTTGAGCGGTACCTAATAAAGTGATTTTGGACCGATATATTCAAACAATGCACTGTTAGTTTACTATATTGGATTTCATGTTTATTTAACATCCTTTGAAAAAAATGGAGGAAGAAAGAGAAATGTATTTTCTACATTATGCTGAAATAACACAACTACTCCATAAGTTGGTCTCAGATGTTTGATGATCCAAGATTGTCCACAACATGATGAATTGTAATGATGAATATACCAACCGACCTCCACACCGGGCAGTTATTGACCGAGTTGTCAAAAAAAGTGTTTTAATTGTCACACCGGGCAGTTGTAGGGATAAAACTTGGACAATTTTTTTTACCGTATCCTACATAACAATGTCAGATTTACGATTTTTACAAGCTTTCGAGGTATATCCCTTTCATCAGATAAAAAAAAACACTTCATTACAATATAACTATAGTTACATTACAATGAGATAGGAATAGAAGAGGTCAGCTATATATATTTATTGTCACTCATGGACAAAAATTAAGGAAGTGAAAGGTCTTTGATGTCGCCGGTCGTCTATCTTTTTTTTAAGGAGAGAGACAATTTTGTTCACACTTGGTTATCTCGTGTGTCTTCAATAAGTTTACTGTAATATCTTTCAGAGTTATTGTCTCAATCCCGATATACATGCTGAAAGGTACAACTTCCTTAAGTTTTGTCCATGAGTGTATATTGGTTATCTGGTGTGTCTTCAATAAAGGTCACTGTAATATCTTTCAGAGTTATTGTCTGAATCCTGATATACATGCTAAAAGGTACAACTTCCTTAAGTTTTGTCCATGAGTGTATATTGGTTATCTGGTGTGTCTTCAATAAAGGTCACTGTAATATCTTTCAGAGTTATTGTCTCAATCCCGATATACATGCTGAAAGGTACAACCTCCTTAAGTTTTGTCCATGAGTGTATATTGGTTATCTCGTGTGTCTTCAAAAAAGGTCACTGTAATATCTTTCAGAGTTATTGTCTGAATCCCGATATACATGCTGAAAGGTACAACTTCCTTAAGTTTTGTCCATGAGTGTATATTGGTTATCTCGTGTGTCTTCAATAAAGGTCACTGTAATATCTTTCAGAGTTATTGTCTGAATCCCGATATACATGCTGAAAGGTACAACTTCCTTAAGTTTTGTCTATGAGTGTATGTTATCTCGTGTGTCTTCAATAAAGGTCACTGTAATATCTTTCAGAGTTATTGTCTGAATCCCGACATACTTGTTAAAAGGTATAACTTCCTTAAGTTTTGTCCATGAGTGTATATTGGTTATCTCGTGTGTCTTCAATAAAGGTCACTGTAATATCTTTCAGAGTTATTGTCTGAATCCCGATATACATGCTGAAAGGTACAACTTCCTTAAGTTTTGTCCATGAGTGTATATTGGTTATCTCGTGTGTCTTCAATAAAGGTCACTGTAATATCTTTCAGAGTTATTGTCTGAATCCCGATATACATGCTGAAAGGTACAACTTCCTTAAGTTTTGTCTATGAGTGTATGTTATCTCGTGTGTCTTCAATAAAGGTCACTGTAATATCTTTCAGAGTTATTGTCTGAATCCCGACATACTTGTTAAAAGGTATAACTTCCTTAAGTTTTGTCTATGAGTGTATGTTATCTCGTGTGTCTTCAATAAAGGTCAATGTAATATCTTTCAGAGTTATTGTCTCAATCCTGATATACATGCTAAAAGGTACAACTTCCTTAAGTTTTGTCCATGAGTGTATATTGGTTATCTCGTGTGTCTTCAATAAAGGTCACTGTAATATCTTTCAGAGTTATTGTCTGAATCCCGATATACATGCTGAAAGGTACAACTTCCTTAAGTTTTGTCCATGAGTGTATATTGGTTATCTCGTGTGTCTTCAATAGAGGTCACTGTAATATCTTTCAGAGTTATTGTCTGAATCCCGATATACATGCTGAAAGGTACAACTTCCTTAAGTTTTGTCTATGAGTGTATGTTATCTCGTGTGTCTTCAATAAAGGTCACTGTAATATCTTTCAGAGTTATTGTCTGAATCCCGACATACTTGTTAAAAGGTATAACTTCCTTAAGTTTTGTCCATGAGTGTATATTGGTTATCTCGTGTGTCTTCAATAAAGGTCACTGTAATATCTTTCAGAGTTATTGTCTGAATCCCGATATACATGCTGAAAGGTACAACTTCCTTAAGTTTTGTCCATGAGTGTATATTGGTTATCTGGTGTGTCTTCAATAAAGGTCACTGTAATATCTTTCAGAGTTATTGTCTCAATCCCGATATACATGCTGAAAGGTACAACCTCCTTAAGTTTTGTCCATGAGTGTATATTGGTTATCTCGTGTGTCTTCAATAAAGGTCACTGTAATATCTTTCAGAGTTATTGTCTGAATCCCGATATACATGCTGAAAGGTACAACTTCCTTAAGTTTTGTCCATGAGTGTATATTGGTTATCTCGTGTGTCTTCAATAAAGGTCACTGTAATATCTTTCAGAGTTATTGTCTGAATCCCGATATACATGCTGAAAGGTACAACTTCCTTAAGTTTTGTCTATGAGTGTATGTTATCTCGTGTGTCTTCAATAAAGGTCACTGTAATATCTTTCAGAGTTATTGTCTGAATCCCGACATACTTGTTAAAAGGTATAACTTCCTTAAGTTTTGTCCATGAGTGTATATTGGTTATCTCGTGTGTCTTCAATAAAGGTCACTGTAATATCTTTCAGAGTTATTGTCTGAATTCCGATATACATGCTGAAAGGTACAACTTCCTTAAGTTTTGTCCATGAGTGTATATTGGTTATCTCGTGTGTCTTCAATAAAGGTCACTGTAATATCTTTCAGAGTTATTGTCTGAATCCCGATATACATGCTGAAAGGTACAACTTCCTTAAGTTTTGTCTATGAGTGTATGTTATCTCGTGTGTCTTCAATAAAGGTCACTGTAATATCTTTCAGAGTTATTGTCTGAATCCCGACATACTTGTTAAAAGGTATAACTTCCTTAAGTTTTGTCTATGAGTGTATGTTATCTCGTGTGTCTTCAATAAAGGTCAATGTAATATCTTTCAGAGTTATTGTCTCAATCCTGATATACATGCTAAAAGGTACAACTTCCTTAAGTTTTGTCCATGAGTGTATATTGGTTATCTCGTGTGTCTTCAATAAAGGTCACTGTAATATCTTTCAGAGTTATTGTCTGAATCCCGATATACATGCTGAAAGGTACAACTTCCTTAAGTTTTGTCCATGAGTGTATATTGGTTATCTCGTGTGTCTTCAATAGAGGTCACTGTAATATCTTTCAGAGTTATTGTCTGAATCCCGATATACATGCTGAAAGGTACAACTTCCTTAAGTTTTGTCTATGAGTGTATGTTATCTCGTGTGTCTTCAATAAAGGTCACTGTAATATCTTTCAGAGTTATTGTCTGAATCCCGACATACTTGTTAAAAGGTATAACTTCCTTAAGTTTTGTCCATGAGTGTATATTGGTTATCTCGTGTGTCTTCAATAAAGGTCACTGTAATATCTTTCAGAGTTATTGTCTGAATCCCGATATACATGCTGAAAGGTACAACTTCCTTAAGTTTTGTCCATGAGTGTATATTGGTTATCTCGTGTGTCTTCAATAAAGGTCACTGTAATATCTTTCAGAGTTATTGTCTGAATCCCGATATACATGCTGAAAGGTACAACTTCCTTAAGTTTTGTCTATGAGTGTATGTTATCTCGTGTGTCTTCAATAAAGGTCACTGTAATATCTTTCAGAGTTATTGTCTGAATCCCGACATACTTGTTAAAAGGTATAACTTCCTTAAGTTTTGTCTATGAGTGTATGTTATCTCGTGTGTCTTCAATAAAGGTCAATGTAATATCTTTCAGAGTTATTGTCTGAATCCCGATATACACTGCGTGACATTGAAAATGGAACACCAAGAAATAGTGGCCAGAAAGTGATGAAACTCGGCAGACAGAGAGAGACAGGGACGAACAATAAGTTATCTTTATTTCAAAATGATAGTCAAAATACAGAGCGAGAACGGCATCGGCTTAGTAGCAAGTAGGACCACCGCGGACGGCGATGCACGCAGCAACACGTCTAGGTTGAGAGTCAATCAGAGTACGGATGGCGTCCTGAGGGATGGCTCTCCATTCCCTCTCAACCATTTGCCACAGTTCGTCTTCTGAACGCAGCTGTGGCAAGGCATGCAAACGGTGTCCAATGATGTCCCAGACGTGCTCGATTGGTGAGAGATCAGGAGAGTACGGTGGCCAGGGAAGCATCTGTACATCTTGCAGAGCTTGTTGGCTAATGCGAGCAGTGTGCGGTCGGGCGTTATCATGCTGATAAAGGGCATTGGGTACCCCCTGAAGGTAGGGGAGTGTCACCGGTCGCAGCACATCATCAACGTATCGTTGGGCCGTCATAGTGCCCTGAATACGAAGTAAAGGTGACCTGGAATCATACGCGATTGCGCCCCAAACCATGATTCCACGTTGTCGCACGGTGGGGCGTTCCACAATTGCTGCCGGATTGGACCTTTCTCCACGTCGACGCCACACGCGTACACGGCGACTATCACTGGACAAGCAGAAACGCGACTCATCTGAGAACACGACCCTCTGCCATTCCGTCATCCACGTCGATCTAGCCCGGCACCATTCCAAACGTTGGCGCCTATTCGGTGGGGTCAATGGCAGTCTTCTTAGCGGACGGCATGAGTGCAAGCCATTAGCAACCAATCGACGGGAAATGGTTCTGGTCGAGATGGAATGATCTAGGGTGTCTTGCACATGTTGCAGGATGGCGGTACAAGTGGCTTGTGGGGCCGCCACTGCTTGTCGAAGGATACGCCGATCCACACGTGCTGACGTCACTCTGGTTGCACCGACATTCCTATAAATTGCCACATTTCCTTGTTCCAACCATCTTCTCCACAGTCGGTGCACCGTGGACGCACCAAGGTGTGTATCAGCTGCGATTTGACGTATGGACCAACCTGCCCTCTTCAGTCCGATCACCATGCCCCTCGTAAAAGCGTCTGTCTGCTTGAACTGCCTCCGTTTACGATGACCTGGCATTCTCTGTTATTACACGTGTCTTTTGACACAAGAACAAAATTTCTACAGTGATTTTCCTTGAAGAAATAACGACACGAATACTGTCCTTTCTGCAAGTTCCTTCCCTTATATCTTACTCCATGTGCGCACGAGAGCTGCGCATTTTACATCATTTGCATAACTCGGTTAGGCGCGTCTACCCTGAAATTTGCATAATTTTCTGGCCCCTATTTCTTGGTATTCCATTTTGAATGTCACGCAGTGTACATGCTGAAGTATAGAGTTTGTATATAATGGAACATATTTAAGAGGCACCTCTCCCTTTATATTACATTACATTGCATCTGTTATACTCTTCAAACATATAGGTACGTCATCTTTTAACATTTCGTTTTCCATATATTTCTTCATTTAATATCCCTTTCCTGAAGGAAATCGATTATAACAATCGTGTAGAGCGTTTTTTACTTGATAAAAGGGGATCATCCAAAAGTTCGTAAAATCACAAATTAGGTATTAGCGGTTAATATTATTGTAGAAATTGAGGTCATACATACACTCATGGACAAAACTTAAGGAAGTTTCAGCATGTATATCGGGATTCAGACAATAACTCTGAAAGATATTACAGTGATCTTTATTGAAGACACACGAGATAACCAATATACACTCATGGACAAAACTTAAGGAAGTTGTACCTTTCAGCATATATTTCGGGATTCAGACAATAACTCGGAAAAATATTACAATGACCTTTATTGAAGACATACGAGATAACCAATATACACTCATGGACTGAACTTAAGGAAGTTGTACCTTTCAGCATGTATATCGGGATTCAGACAATAACTCTGAAAGATATTACAATGACCTTTATTGAAGACATACGAGATAACAAATGTGAACAAAATTGCCTTTTCTCATTAAAAAAAATATATATATATAGACGACCGGCGATATCAAAGACTTTCCACTTCCTTAAGTTTTGTCCATGAGTTTCAAAGTTGGTGCCCACTTAGAATATACGAGAAACGAATAATCAACAAAAACATATCAAAATGTAATGTTACAATGCTTACATCCTGTTACATGCTCTTTCACAACATCCACTAGCTCCATCGTCGAACAGTAGCATATGCAGCTAGGGAGGATTCACGTCCGAAGCTATGCAAATTTAACCACACAATCATTATCGTGAAAATTCTCGAAACGTTGTCTCAGCCGTTCTATCACACTTCCACCCAAAGTAATATCAGAAATTTTAATTATTTTCGACGTGTATCATTCTTTTCAAAATAAAACAATTATCTATTGTCTTTATTACAATAATAAATTAATGGGAGGGCCTGGCTCATCAGTGGTAAACCCTCCCAGCGGTTTCGCCAGTTTAAATGATAGATTTAATCAATTCCTCCACCAACATCAGATATATGAACAAATCATCCCCCCCCCCCCCCAAAAAAAAAAACTTATTTTTAGCCGAGAGTTAAACTCCAATTCTAAATATAGGTCAAACTTATAACTTTCTTTTCCAAAAGGTTTTCTCTCAAACAACTTTATTTCTAAACCTTTTATTTAACCCTAAAAAAGCTTAGAATCTATAAAATAAATGGCTGATTCTCTGTGTGTGTGTATAACGCATGACGATATTTGAAAAGCTGATTGATAAATAACAAAACTGATTAATTAACCTTTATATAAAATGTTGACAGTGACTGGTGTTTTGATGATGACTGAAGTTTTGATGATGTCGGACTTCTCACTGACAGCTCTATTTAACACAGTTATACTTCCATAAAGCGACCCTCTGTAAGATGACCATTCTCTCTACAGCGTCCATATCTCTCTAGACAGGATATATAGCTGAAAAATGCACACAGTGCCACCTTTAGGTTGAAAATGAAATTATTTAACGCGCTATTTAGTTTCTAATATATGGGAGAGCAAATTTACAGTGAACTGAACATGGCAAAAAGTATAGAAAGGGATTGGTTCATCAGTTGTGAACCTTCCCAGCAGTTTCATCAATCTACCAGCTTGCATTCTGCTTATATAGACAGCCTCAATTAAACCTTCAGACACTATATAATCAGAATGAACAATCTAATAGCCTAGATCTGGTGGTGGATTAAATGGACAAAGTCGCTGGGAAGGTTCCTCACTGATGATCCAAGCCTTCCCAAATATTTTATCATATTTACAGTTCACAAAATTTCCATTCAATATATTTTGAAAATAAATTTAGTTGAATAATTCAATCCTCAAGTATAAATATATTTCTCTGAAAACGACATCGTTCTACAAAGTGCTATAACTTGGAATACAAGTTGGCAACCTTGGTGTTCAAGTGTAAACAACGGGAGAAGAGCTTGTATTACCCTTGTTTCCTTCCTTCCATAGCATTGGATTTGCATATATATGTACTACATATTTTGTCAATTTTTCCATGCTTTGCAAGTACAGTTTGCCAGTATATTTGTCACAATTTTATCGATGGATGGCAATTGAATTTATAAAAACATGGGAAGTTTGGCAGGTTGTTATCATCCTCTACTTTATCATCAGCATCATCATCATGAAAGAAGCCCCATTCGACAATGTCAAGCTATGACTTATAAAAAAAAAGCATAAAAGTCGGTGGACGAGTAGGTAACACCCTCGATTCCCAACAGCCATGAACCGGGATTGAATCCCGCGTTAAAAATTTGTTCAATATGTGAATAACTCACATATTATTCACTGTTTCAATTATCATAAACTAGGTTGCTCTTGTTGAACGGTACCTAATAAAGTGATTTTTAACCAGAAGCTATAACTTCAATTATTTGGTTGTTAGAACGGATGACATAAGAGAGCGAAAGATAAAAAGTTTTTTATTTAATGTAAGATACAATACAGAGTTACATCAAATTTTTCAGAAATATATTTTTATCGGAAAGCATACGATCTAAAAGTAGAGTTACCTTTTAAAAAAAATCACGATAACGTTAAAACTCTAGAGAGCTTTCAGACCTCTCGAATCATCTTCAGGTGCTACAACTCTAATCTCGTGTTGTTCTGTTAATTTTTTCAAACTGAAAACCCCAAGATCTCACTCCCGGAGGCAAAGGTGAAGGTACAACAACAATGGATCCATGATTTGTCATGGAAACCAAGCATCGTTTTTCAAATGAAGAGAAACATGAAAACAAAAAGTGGAAAACTTTTTTACGTGGAAGCAGCATGAAAACAAGAAGTAGACCATTAAATCATATGGAATTAACCTGAAAACAAATAACAATACATTTTTTATGATGGAAGCAAATTGAAATAACTCGTGAATTCACTTGAAAGCAAGAAGCAAACCATTTCAACGGGAAAAATAAGCATGAAAAAATAACAAAAATAAAAGTTCAACCAATAATTCACATGGATGAAAGCATGAAAACAAGTATCAAGTCATTATTAATCTTGGGAGCAAATTGAAAGAACTCGTGAAATCACATAAAAGCAAGCAGCAAACCTTTACAACATGGAATCAACATGAAAACAAGATGGAAATTTTGCCGGGAGGATATTGATATAAAGAGACAAGGGACATAGTTGGCGTCTGATTTTGACGTCTATTTTGACGGGAGAGGCGACCCTTGTCTCTTTATGAAAACAAGAAGCGGACAATTATTTCACATGTAAAGCAAAATGAAAAAATTCAGGTAAAACCAAGAAACTAACCAACACTCGACATGACCCATCACTCCACACGGTTCAACAATCCTGTGGATAAACACTCGGCGGAGAGGCAATATATTTACTGCAAGGTATTTCTGGAGGAATACGGGGTTCATTGCCCCCACACCTGGACTGCCTTGGCGGGACACTGGAGGACTGTACAACTACTGTAGACATGTCTTAATTGAACATTTAAACTGTTTACATCATAGCGTAGGTGAAAAATAGTGCAAAAGTGTACTTGGATCAAGTACATAAATTGTGAAAAAAGATATTTCCTGATCGTGCAACTGATGATGGCTTATTTATTCCGATAGATGGCGCAAGCCATCAGCAACTTTTAGTTGCACGAACAGGAAATGCCTTTTTTCTTAATCGTAGAGTATGTTTCTTTTTTAACAATAAAACACTTTTTAAAACTCTTACTGCAATGATAAACATGATAGGAAGACCTCTGGCTCATCACTGGTGAACCCTCCCAGCATACTGAGGCCCTCCCAATATTGTTAGCATTGTAGTAATGGCGTGAGAAAGTGTATTTTATTTAAAAGAATCTTACGCGTCATGCACTCATGGACAAAACTTAAGGAAGTTGTACCTTTTACCAAGTATATCGGGATTCAGAGAATAACTCTGAAAGATATTACAGTGACCTTTATTAAAGACACACGAGATAACATACACTCATTAACAAAACTTAAGGAAGTTGTACCTTTTACCATGTATATCAGGACAATAACTCTGAAAGATATTACAGTGACCTTTATTGAAGACACACGAGATAACCAAATGTGAACAAAATTGCCTCTGTCTTCTTCTTAAAAAATATATAATAATAGACGATCGGGGAACATCAAAGACTTCCTTAAGTTTTGTCCATGAGCGTGTATAGATCGCAGTCCTGCTCGAGGAGTGTTGAGATTACGGCTAACTAGAGAGATGAGCATTTTAAAGCTGAAAGTTGGTGAGCATCGTGCTGACGTGAGAGGGCTCACGTGAGAGACAGCGCTGTGAAAACACCTGCCATGCCGCAGATACCATCAACAAGAAAGACGGCGTGACAGAGTTGACAGTTATATTTGGAGGTCGCCACAGCGTCCTGCCAAGTCCCGGCAGGCAAACAATAGAGTCCAGGAATGGGACTGGCATACCAACGGCCGCCGGCTGAGCTAGCACAAGCTCTCCGGACTGTGGAGCTGGGCCCTACAGCTGTGACGTCGGTGATGATGATAAAACTTTAATCCAAGTTTGTATATCAAGTAATTGTATATTTCTGACACTTAGAATGCGGTATGCTGGGTGTATCATCATTATTGTCGTTTTATTTCAATGTAAAGCGCTATGTCCCCCTAGGAACACTTGTACTGACACACATGTATGTTTCTACACTTGTCTATTTACATATTTACAATAATTTTAGGTTTTATGACTATTATTTACGGTCAAAAATTATTGTAAATATATATAGACAAGTGTAGAAACATACATGTATGGCAGTACAAGTGTTCCTAAGTGGACATAGCGTTTTAAATTGAAATAAAACGACAATGATGATGATAAAGCTATTGTCCTACACCCAGCATACCGCATTCTAAGTGTCAGAAATCACATTACTTGATGCAAAATTGGATTAAGGTCAAAATTTTCTCATCTCAATCATGTAATATCACTGACATGTGGTGAGAAGACCATCAATGAGATGGGAAGATCCCAAGACAAGGTCATGTGAAGGTTGCCAGAGAAGAATGACAGTGAGGACATTGCGACAAGCGGAGAACCCACAACACGGTTCCACTAAGTTCTCTAGAAGCGGCTGTAAAGAGAATCTATCTACACTCATAGACAAAACTTAAGAAAGTGGAAAAATCTTTTATATCGTCGGTCATCCTTTTTTTTCGGAGACAGATTCAATTTTGTTAACACTTGGTTATCTCGTGTGTCTTCAATAAAGGTCACTGTAATATCTTTCAGAGTTATTGTCTGAATACCGATATACATGTCAAAAGGTACAACTTCTTTAAGTTTTGTCCATGAGTGTATATTGGTTATCTCGTATGTCTTCAATAAAGGTCACTGTAATATCTTTCAGAGTTATTGTCTCAATCCCGATATACATGTCAAAAGGTACAACTTCCTTAAGTGTTGTCCATGAGTGTAGGTAGGTGCGGTTGATGCTGTCAAACTTGGTAGGGAACTTGGGAATAAGTCTTCTAACATACAAGGCTGAAATCACAAATCCTACATCGAATAACTGTGAAAGTGAAGGAAGCCGGTGATGGATTTACAAGACAGGGAGAAGAAAACTTCTCTCAAGACAGCCATAAAATGTTTATTTTTATTTATATGTAATTCTACTGTCCTAAAATCTTATGTCTATAGTTTGCTTGAATACCATTTCTAAGATTCCACACTTCAGTGTAGCATATATAAGCAGAATGATCTAATACAGTATTAGAGCTCTAAAGAAGCGGTCTGGTAGATTAAATTGTCGAAATCGCTGGTAGGATTCACCACAGATGAGCCAAGCCCTCCCAATATATTTTTTCATCGCAGTAAGGACAGTAGATCCGCCTTTGCCGGTCCAAAGCCCGGATGAAAAAGGAGGAGGGGGAGCAGTAACAAGCTCGCTAAAAAACCTGGGTTCAGCTGGCCATGCTGATAGTACCCTGTAAGGGCTCCAGGGGTACAGGATGAGCAGCGTTTGTACTTCATGTTAGGAGCAGCTGCACATGGCGCCTGTTCCTCATGTCAGAGGCGGCCATTTCTTTTTGAGTTAAGTCGGCTTGCCACTGAGTAGTGCTCCCAGTGTTAATGACAAAAGCATTCTACTTCACCCAGTCATGATGGTTGTCAAGTCTCAAGCTCTACAAGCTTGATACCCCCCCTTTTTTTTTTGCTTATCCCTAGTACACGTGGTACAGGCCATGATAATTATGGTGGGTAGTTAGCGACTGCTTTTTACTGTAAGCGCACCACATGTCTACACATGTGAAAAGCAGTTCGACTTTGCACTTACAAATGCCAGAGCCCCGTTTGGTTACTTGCACGCGCTGGTGAGGGTTGGACTTTTGCAAGAATAGGGGGCCATTGGAGCATTTTTTTTAAACAGAAAAAAGTGTCCAATGCGGGAATCGAACCCGGGTCCTAGTGGTCGAAAACCAAACGGTTTAACCAGCCTTCCACCGACCCCCTGCTTGATACCCTAATATGATTGAGTGAAGATAGGAAAGAAGAAGAGGACAGTAGAAGAGTTTGTTTTGTGCTTGAAAAAAGCTCGTGCTTTATAATGCTTCCATTTCTTATAAAACCCTATAAACCATCCTTCACTGCAAGCTTGGAAACTCCACCACAACACCAACTAACCACAATCCTACAGTTTACGGCCACTCAGTCCACCACGGCTTTGATTTTAGACGATCCCAGTGACGACAGCTTCCAAAAATATTCGTCAAAAATGATCACTTAACTCATCAGTGGTGAACCCCTCAGCAGTTTTGACGATCTAATATACAGCTGGAAGGATTCACCATTGATGAACCCTCTCAATAGATTTTAATACGGATATTCAAAACTATTATAGACGCGTATGATTCTTTTAAAAATTAAACAATTTCTACTGTCCTTACTACAATGGAAAAATTAATGTGAGGGCCTGGCTCATCAGTGGTGAACCCTCCCAGCGGTTTCTGGGATTCACTGATGAGCCAGGCCCTCCCATTAATTTTTCTATTACAGTAAGGGCAGTAGAAATTGTTTAATTTGTAAAAGAATCATACGCGTCTATAATAGTTTCGAATTTTCACAACAGATGGCGCGCTAATATATCACAATACAATAAAGAGTGTTGGAAATCATTTCTTAACGTATTTAAACTGTTAACGTGTGCTAATCCATTGCTGTATCTAACATTGCCACCGCCTGCAGACATTGTACCCGGGGTGTCCAAAGACGGGGAATGTCACCTAGCATCCACTCAAGAAACATCGCCGTTGTTTTGATGTGCCGCGCGTGACACTCGGGCGTGTCGCCAGGAATGTCGTCACCTGTGTGACACAGTTACATATTTACCCGACCCCTAGGGGATTTAAATAAAAATTGCCGCTCGCGAAAAGTAGCAGATAGGGGCAGTGGGACATTGTGGAATTTTTGGGACGCTCACACACTTTTATTTACATATTTTTAGCATTCCTAGAACCCCCTTTTTATATATGCAAATTTTACAGGTAGATAATAGTAATATATATATATATATGACATTTAGCAATACAGAATTAAACACACATAGGTTTTCTATTTCATAATTTTTTTTTTCAATTTTTCGTTTTTGAAGCTATAAAAATTTATCGGAAAATAGAAAAATTTTGTTCTTATTTTGAAAAAGTATTTTGTTATTTACTACATGGCTAGACCAATGACATGGCTTCGCCTGGATATGTGGCATGCATGGGATATGCAAATCATCACGTTATTGAGAAAAATTCTGACCCAAATCTTCTATAGATAAATCAAGAAAAGCCAAACATTTACGCGTTCCGGGCTGTTGGCCTTTATGTAAACTGTACCTCAACGTGTCCAAACACAATAGTCCTTGAAGGCAGGCAAAATATAATCCTGGAAAATTACATTTTCTATAATCACAAGTAATTGATATAAATGGAGTCTAGTTTTTGACGTCTATTTTGACGGGAGAGAGGCGACCTTTGTCTTTTTTTAGATCAATATACTCCCAGCAAAATTTCCATCTAATTGATATATGGTACAATTTATAGATCAGAAACACAATAAGAACGCTATCCAAATTAATACATTTATTGTTATACACACTATTTATTACTTTGGATATGTCGTATCAGATGTCAGTGGACCAGTAGGTAACACCCTCGATTCCCGACAGTCATGAACTGGGATTGAATCCCGCGTTAACATTTTGTTTTAATATGTGAATAACCTTCACATATATATATCGTTTTGAAAATAGAGCAATCCATAAATAAATCTTTAATTAAAAAGACATATATTGTGGATCAAAATATCATTTATTTTACCAATAATTCAGTTGGCTGAACCTTTATCAAGGTATTATGACATTTTAATGTGTGTCAACAACAAACTCAGCGTCACATAACGTCAATATAATATATTATTTCATTGTTGTAAATATCATAAACTAGGTTGTTCTTCATGGTAAACGGTTTGCGGATTTCGACAAATTAGAAAGAGGGAATCATATATCGCCGCAACTCTTTTTTTATTAACGCGATTAAGGAAGCTTTCGGGCAAGCCCTTCTTCAGCTAAGTTTATTTTATTTTATTTTATATTAAAAACGATATATAATCTCTCCTTGTTTGTACACTATAGTTAGCTGAAGAAGGGCTTGCCCGAAAGCTTCCTTAATCGCGTTAATAAAAAAGAGTTGCGGCGATATATGATTCCCTCTTTCTAATAGGTTGTTCTTGTTGAGCGGTACTTAATAAAGTGATTTTGGAACAAGATATGTCATATCTTGAAGATAGAGGTTGTCTGGCAGGATAGTGAACTAAGCGTGGAACATGGAAGAGATAGGTATGCAATGTCACATAAGCTGTACCACTGCTCGCAGCAATGGAGGCATCGATATTCCGGAACTGCTCCATCATTCAATGAACCCGCGGCAATAACAGCTTCTATACGCTGTCGACTGCAGACAGTAATGAGAAGGGTCTTGGGAATGTTTGTATCCACTATAGCAGCTCTGTGTTGTGGGAATGTTTGTATCCACTATAGCAGCTCTGTGTTGTGGGAATGTTTGTATCCACTATAGCAGCTCTGTGTTGTGGGAATGTTTGTATCCACTATAGCAGCTCTGTGTTGTGGGAATGTTTGTATCAACTATAGCAGCTCTGTGTTGTGGGAATGTTTGTATCCACTATAGCAGCTCTGTGTTGTGGGAATGTTTGTATCCACTATAGCAGCTCTGTGTTGTGGGAATGTTTGTATCCACTATAGCAGCTCTGTGTTGTGGGAATGTTTGTATCCACTTAGCAGCTCTGTGTTGTGGGAATGTTTGTATCCACTATAGCAGCTCTGTGTTGTGGGAATGTTTGTATCCACTATAGCAGCTCTGTGTTGTGGGAATGTTTGTATCCACTATAGCAGCTCTGTGTTGTGGGAATGTTTGTATCCACTATAGCAGCTCTGTGTTGTGGGAATGTTTGTATCCACTATAGCAGCTCTGTGTTGTGGGAATGTTTGTATCCACTATAGCAGCTCTGTGTTGTGGGAATGTTTGTATCCACTATAGCAGCTCTGTGTTGTGGGAATGTTTGTATCCACTATAGCAGCTCTGTGTTGTGGGAATGTTTGTATCCACTATAGCAGCTCTGTGTTGTGGGAATGACTATTGGAGTCAACTACGCTCCACATGTAATAGTCCAGTGGATTGACATCTGGTGAGCTGGAGGCCAAACGCTAGGTGTGACATGGTCGTGAAGATCCTCGGCCATCCATTCTTGGGTTGTTCCGGCTGTACGAGATGTTGCTGAGTCTTGTTGAAAAACATACGGCCTCCCACGTGCTACAGTAGCGATACAAGGCTACTGTTACTGTGGCTAACACCTCGGTGTAAGCAACGGCATTGACTCTGGAACCTGGAGTAGAAATGTGGAGACATCACCTTCACTACTAACAACACCAAGAACCATCAATGATGCTGGAAATTTGGTATGCATGACCGTAGGTACCTCATCAGGGCTTTTACACAGCCACCGATCATTTTTGCGGTTCACCTTCTGGTCCTGAACAAAGTTCTTCTCGTCTGAGAAAAACCAGATCATTCCTGTCTACTCGGGATGTTTGAGCTTGTTCAGAAGGCGCTTGGCTCTGGTCAAGAGATTCACCTTGGTTCTTTCAGACATGAACTGTCTTCTCCGCATCACGTATGATTTGTAACGGAGGTCCTCATGAACCACACGTTGGATGGTAGCCTCATCAACCTGCAGCTCTCAGTGCCCTCATCGGCTTCCCAGGGTCCTCATCGATGGCAGATTGGACATGGCTTATAAAGTCTGGTATCCTGATACTGTCAGTACGTCGACAATGTCGTTTTCTTTGGGAAACTTCCGCCACATCACCCTTTGCAGCTTCCAATTCTTTCCGAACTTTGAAAACGAACGATCGGGCGACTTTCAAGAATGTTACAGTTTCTGAATCGGTGTGTCCTGCATCCAAGGAGACAATAACTACATTTCTTTTCATTTCTTGCTTAACAGTAGGTTCTGCCATGTCTACCTGCAGCAGAAAAAAACTATGCTACTATTACACTCAGGAAAGTGTGGCTCCTATATTGTGTTCTCAAGTAGCTGCCTCACCATGTACACATGTATATATTTATATGATTTTCCCAAATGTTCGTGTTTTTACTTGGCGAATTATTACGCTGAATATACATAATAATTCACAATACAATTACTTTATACATAATACAAAGACATTATACATAACGACGAATAATATTGGTATTTCAATTTTTCGCAAGTGTTTACGAACTTTTGGGATAACCTTGTATTATTTTATTTTATTTATTTATTTATTTCAATTCAAAACGCTATGTCCCCCTAGGGACACTTGCGCTAAATGTACATACAAATATAACAAAGAAAATATTCAACATGGAAAGATACACAGAAAGCGACTTAGAAAGATTCATAAATATTATTTACATATAAAGATATTCTTTGAATTTTATTTACAGTTACATCATTAAATTTAAAATATATACATATATACACACATATACACGCATACACCTATATATTGTTTACAACCATATAATATGTCCCATATTTCCTTGAGATCGTTACATCAAAGACCATTTTTCTTAATGAAATCCAAAATATATTTACAAAGGAAATTAAATTTTATATATGTGTCCTTACTTGAAATTAAATCACTAGGGCCTAAAGCTATTAAACCGTTGTTGACTCTGTAATCTTGAAAGACAGGGCACTCTAGCAAGAGATGTTATAGAGAAATGTATTATAGCGAAAGGTTTTATAATTTAAAATCACTCAAATCGGTAGTGTTAAAGAAATGTCGGACGCCAAATGTCCACCACCCCAGCTTCCTGACCCAAATGTTCACAATAGCCTGGCACGCCACCAAATCGGTCCACGGCGTCTTTTTATAAAACTTGAGAATGGCCACGCTCGATTGAGAAGTTTTATTTGGATCCTGCTTCGTCTGCATCTCATTTACACATGGAAGTTTACAATACCTTTACTGCCATTTCCTATAATAACTTGGTATTCATGAAACAATAGAACAAAAAGGAAAATGTGCGGAATTTGGTGGCAAAATTGAGAAAAATCATTTTCTGATTGTAAACATTTCCGTCCTTAAGAGATGGAACGTTATACTAAAACATTTTCCACATTCCTCCTGTAGTTTTGGGAGTACCTTTTAATATATATGCAAATTAAAATATTTCAGATTAGATATATATAAATTACATACTTGATTATCTTTTGAGGTGTTTCTGTTTCCCAAAAAGTTCTCTAAAACCTAAAAGTAGATATATGTGTAAATACTAGATTATGCAAATTGATTTATAGAATATGCAAATTAGACCGGACTGGAAGAAAGCTGGCAGACGGAGAGTTCAGTGGGAGATTTCAGCAATGGAAGAACTTAGAACAGTGGAAAGGGGGAGATTCATCTTTTTCAAAGTCAAAACCAAATATAACATAAGGCAATAAAACGCGCCATATATAAGAAAGAGAACAATAAGAACGAATTTTTCTTTCCCAAATAAATCAAATGTTCAACTGTCCTTACTCTGATAAAAAAAAATTAAATACATTTTTTCATAAATCGTATTTAATAAAAATTGTATTTTATAAAAAAAAAAACCGCGTTGAATCTTCATTCAAACATCTTTAAACAACCTATGTGTGTTTAATTTTTGTAAAATTTCGAGCTTTATTGGTGATTTATTTTAGTGTCTCTCCTGTAGGAAGGTCTTGGTGCCCGAGATTTATGAAATAAACGGTTTTAAAAAGAAATTACCCCCCCGTAATCCCCTGATATATACACTGCGATAAAATAATTCAAGTTTTATAATTCATCAACCTTTTTTAAAACAAAAGGTTTATTTAAAATACAATATAACGCTGCTAATGATTGTAAAACGAAAATTGAAATTATACCGCGAATGTTTCTTTTATATAAAAAAAAAATCGAAATTTATTTTCAAAGAGAAATAGCGACATTTCTAACTTTGAGGATGAGGTATGGAAAGGTGAAACATGAAGAGTAATGGCGAACGGAAAAATAAGCCGAGTGGACAAGGCACCTGCCCGGTAAGCGGAAGGGTGTGGGTTCGTTTCCCGCCCCTGGACACTTTTTTTTTTTTCCGTTCGCCATTACTCTTCATGTTTCACCTTTCCATACCTCATCCTCAAAGTTAGAAATGTCGCTATTTCTCTTTGAAAATAAATTTCGATTTTTATAAAAGAAACATTCGCGGTATAATTTCAATTTTCGTTTTAAAAGGTTTATTGTTATGATATTTCGACAACCCACTGCCGTCCTTTTTCAATGATGGAAAGTTTATTAGTGAAGTCTTTTGTCAATCTATTCTTCCATACATAAGGAAAGATATCTAGCAATATAAAACAAAATATAAAATAAAACAATATAAAAAGTTGAAATGCATATACATGGTTGCAACTGATATAAAAAAAAGGTATGCAAATATGTACAAATGAGGTTTTAAAATAGGGTTATATCGCTGAAAAAATAAATTGTATTTTTATAAAAAATATTATTTATATAAAGTGAAAGTGAGTATAAAAGAAAAGATTAAAGAAAAATAAGATTGAAGATTTATTTTATATTTTAGAATTGTGTGATGTGAATATAAAATGTCGGTGTCTAAATAAAGAGTAGGGGAGGTTGGCAGACGATAATTACGGCTAATTAAGCCTAAAATGTGATTTCGGTGTCGTCTGGTGTCAAACTTTTGGAGAACGACATTTTAAATGGGACAACGGTGTGACAGGACATGTGGAAAAATGTCAACAAAGTTTGATTGCAGAAGTTTATACCGTGTTTGTCTTCAATTTTGTTTGTAATTGGCTCATCATGGGAGGGATAACATCAGGCCATGATAATCATGGTAGAGACTGGTTGTTGTTCTTACTTCCCCAAGTAAATACAAAACTTGAGTATCATCCCACAGTTCCACATGTAAGGAAACATTTCAACAATATGTGAAATTTTTTTCATTAAAAAATACACTTCGGACAGTTAAAGTTTGTTTCAAGGTTTCGACAAAAATCTTTTCGTCAGTAGAAATAAATAAAAATAAAGAATTTGGCAAGACGTTAAAAATTATTTAAAAGAATAATTTTTAACCCATTTGCCCAAATGTTTTATACTTATTTATTTCTCCTGACGAAGACAAAAGTTTTTGTTGGAACGTTAAGAAAATAAAAACTCACACTGGCCGAAGTGTCTATTTTTTAAGAACTATGAATGCAGGCCAGGCAGCCTCTATCTACAAGATATGAACAAACAGTACTGAAGTAAAACTGTACCGGGATCAGATGGTTAAATTAAGACAACACCTGATTATGCAACTTAAAGTTGCTGATGACTTGCGCCATCACGTACATAATAAAGAAAGGTATTTAGCCATTTCTGGAATCAACGCTTAGTTGATATTTATCCCGACAGATGGCGCAAACCAACAAATTTTAGTTGCACGTTCAAGAGATGCCTTTTTCTTAATTTCAAGAAGAATTAAAACACATATTTCAATATGATAAAAACAATTCTGTATGATATTCATAAATAATAAAATAAAGGTGTCCTCTCCCGTCAAAATAGACGTTAGTACTAAGCCTCATCTAGGGGACCACCATATATATTTTAGAAATCAACACTAACAACATAAATACTAATCTTAAATATATATAACATGTGTAAATATGGTTTTTTTTAAGTATCGGGGATATACTGAGATAATGATTTGTTAGTGTTTTAATCCCTTCTGTGGTAGGTATATGCGAAACAATTGTCCTGATGATGAGCTAACACTCGAAAGCTTTTCGTTTTAACTTAATAAAGAAACGTATTACAGTTATCCTGATGTTGAAATATTGAGATAGGAACGAGATATGAAAGCTCCTGTTAGAACTTGTACAGCATCATACATGTGGTTTACTCTCTGCCTTGTACTGTGATTTCACACTACATATTCACATATGTAACAATGTTATATGTTTATAAACTATATATTGTGTGTTATATGTAAAAATACTCACCGTTGGTGTGTTCTGTGTGTACAGGTGTCTTATTCAGCAAAGTAAGTGGCTTTTTCATTTATTTTTACTTAAACTTCTCTATTCATCAAAGTAGTTACAGAAACAAAGTCTTCTCTTGTCATTCCAAAAACTATACTGTCATTATGATTTACAAATTGCGAATTCTTTATGTTTTTAAAACAATCGTCGTACGATGGAAATGATCTGAAATTTGCATATCTAACCACATTCTATTTGCATAATCATAAAATAATTGTATTGTTTGAAATAGGGTACAGAGGTTGAAGCTATATACAGTAGGTCTTTTCTGGTGTTCAGGACATCTCAACTCTCTTTCACCCAGTATTCTATTTGCATATCTGCTCGGAGTTCTACTTGCATATTGGAATATGCAACTTAACTAGAAGGAAATCTTTTATTTTCATAACGCTTCAGCCAATAGCATCCACCCTCATCAGGATCGGGAAAATCAACTGAAGGTTTGAGCATTGCTAAACATTATTCAAAGATAGGGAAAAAGCGCGCACCACCCGGATTTAGAAATATTAACTATTTAAGAACGGATGTTTATTTTTCAAAACAATTTCTTAAACTGGCGAAACCGCTGGGATGGGTAACCACTGATGAGCCAAATCCTCTCAGTATTTTTGTTCTTACAGTAAGGACAGTAGGGTATTATTTGTTTTGAAAAATAATGAATTATAATTCAATACATGGTTGCGGGAGGATATGATATTATTGTAGCGCGTACCTCTCCCTTTAAATATACATTTTAAAAATGCCTTTGGTTTAACATTCCAGTACAGAACATATTGTTTATGATAAAGAATGAGCCAAAACACCAGTTTTGGTAAATTCAGACAAAAAGCCAACAACATGTATACCATTGTTTCAGCCATCATCAGTACAGGGACGTCTTCATACCATCCTACGAGAGGAGTTAGGAACTCGGTCAAATTTGCCAAAACTGGTGTTGTGACTCATTATTTATCATTTATAGTACAACTAGACGAATGACCCGGCTTCGCCCGGGAATTCAGGAGTACACAAAAACGAATAAACGCCGTTAAGATGCTAATAATATGTACATTTAAATATTAGGAGAGATTTCGCATATTGCTTGATATTAGAATATTTTATTATAAGTTAGTTTGTATTTTTTGCATATTGACTATTGTTTGTTTAATTTTAAGAATTATCATATTGACTGTAACTTTTATTTATTATATAAAAAAAAAAACAAAGGCCAGAACAAAATTAATAAAAAATACGAAAGCCATTGTTTACATACAGTAACGCTAATTTTGTAAAGTTTTTTTTTAATTGCATTGTGTGCACTTACCGTAACTTAGTAATATAAATTTCTCTCTCAATACTTTTGTAAAAAAAAAGTGACACTCGCATAAAAAGATATTTAAAAAAAAGTACGCAAGCAACTGAAAAGAAATGCAGAACGCTCATTGGTCGCTTAATTGGCCTCGTGTTGTTACTTAGCCTCGTATTTACTCCGCGTAAAAAAAAAAGTTCTTCAAATGAAAAAAGAAATAGCCAAAAATACGAATCAAAATGTAGCCGAAAATTTCCTCAGGTTTATAAAAAGCGACATGCAAAATTTGGTACCAATTGGTTCAGTAGTTTTTGAGTTTATCGCGAAACAGACAGACATTGACTTTTAAATATATAGAGATATGTATTTGGGTAATAAACAAAAATGCATTATTTTAATTCATTTTTGAAGGGAGAGGTGCCTACAGAATTATAGATCCAAGCTATGCCTCCATCATTAAGCATCTATGGACACAAGTGTGAAGTGGGGGTGGGTATTTATACACCAGAAGACAAGTGGTTGAGAACTGCTGAAGAAGCTTTTTTTTTATTGCGGTGGCCTATTACGTAAGACCGCCCTCGCTCCTCAAATACCAGACCTTGTCGCTATTTGGGTCGCCATGGGAACCTTCAGTTGTTCCTTCTGTTTGGGTGCTGCAACCCTTAGAACAGAACTTACAGGGCCATCTGTAGGTTCAAAAAATTGAATTATTTAAAACTGTCTCTATATATGTTATATAAAGGTATTATTTATTTAAATTATATTTCATAGATACAAATACTCTGTTAAATCGACCGCCAAAGTTATTTTTAAAATATATTTCTTAAACTCAATTAAAGCAATTTCTGATCCAAAACTATTTTATATTATTATACTTCAAAATTTTTTAACCACGACTGCATTACCATAGCATAATCCTCAATATAATCAAAATCAACAGAAAATCTTATTCATAATATATGTAACTGTATGTACAGTTAAACCTGTCTATAGCGCCTCCCTCTCTATAACGCCCGATTTTAAATAAGTAGTACGATGCGATTTTTACATTAAAAGTGACCTGTCTATAGCAGCCCCTCTCTATAGCACCCTATTTTCGTGAGTCCCAAGAGGGAGCGACAGGTCTAACTGTATATATTTGGGGGCAAGAAAGAAGGCTGATAATTACGAAGATCCTTTATTCATTGAAAGGCATTTCATAAACAACAAGGAAGGACAAGAGATTAAAGAAATTAAACTAGATAACATTCTATATATACACACCAGTAGCTGATGTCTATCCTGACCTATCCAAGACCCTAACTAACCAATCCAACAAAGCTGTGATATATAGACAGATATGAAATAACAAATAAACGGTAGCAATACGTTTCTTTATACGTGAAATTTTATGCAAGCTTTCGGATCTTTTCAATCCTTCCACAGGCCAAGCTGTAGGTTGAGAGAAAGAGTATATATAGATGTACAATATTATTTACATACACCCAACGAACACAAAAAACAATAAAACAAACACCCGCAAATATATCATAGATATATATCATATACTATATATCTATGATATATAGTATATAATACAACCCAACGAACACAAAAAACAATAAAACAAACACCCGCAAAAAATAATATAGTATATAATATATATAATTATATACTATATAATTATATATATTATATACTATATATCTATGATATATTTGCGGGTGTTTGTTTTATTGTTTTTTTGTGTTCGTTGGGTGTATGTAAATAATATTGTACATCTATATATACTCTTTCTCTCAACCTACAGCTTGGCCTGTGGAAGGATTGAAAAGATCCGAAAGCTTGCATAAAATTTCACGTATAAAGAAACGTATTGCTACCGTTTATTTGTTATTTCATACTTTATAGCAATTCTTTTGTCTATTTACAATAGACAGATATTCCAATTAGCACAGAATACAGTACAACAATATGCAAATTATAACAATAGTATTACATCGTAGAAATATCCGGAATAAATATAAACTATTTGTTGATTTTTAATTTTTACAGAATTGGCCAAATACCTTGATTAATCAAGAATGTGAGCGCTGCCAGGACATGCCTTTTTTATTTCAGAAAGATATCTTTGAGATTGAGAAACTACTTTAATCACAAGAATGGGTATTTGACCAATTCTGGAATAATTAAAAATAAACAAGAATAGTTTATATTTATTCCGATAGATGGCGCAAGCCATCAGCAACTTTCAGTTGCACGATAAGAAGATGCCTTTTTAAAAAAAGGCTATATATATAGCTTTCAGATATAACCGTCCTTTTAAGGAGAAACACGATATAATAAATCTCTAATAGGACAAGAGTTATCTTATTGTGTCCTATTGGCTATCTATTGTGTTCTATCATCATAGCACCTATGATGATATATTAAGACATAACAGTATTAATAGACATATAGACATCCCTGACATATACAAAGCAATATTGCCATAATGTACCTTAGGAGACCATTGCCTGCACGTATTATTTTGGATTAATTTTACTCATGCAGCCTTAAACTGCATCGTGGCTTAATCGAGAAGTCTCTTGTGTTTTTCCTACTTGATATGCTCGGGACACGCGGTTATTTCTCGCTATTACTTTTCTAACTGATTGGCTGATACGTTTGATTTTTGTATATAAGCTGATTTTTGTCAATATGGATATGTATATAAGATGCAAGAACAGTCAAATATGATGTCCTGAAGAAGGGTTATTAGCCCGAAAGCTCGCCTTTATTAAAACTAATAAGATACGCATCCTCGCATGCTTTGATTCTATTACTTATCATCATAGGTTGGGAGGTAGCTAAGAGTGAGGTGTCGAGGCTGAGACAAAAACGGACTCCAGTAATCTCTTTTATTACGTAAATTGACTGACTACTGGTAGCTAAAAACTGTCGCTATTTATATACACAATTATATGAAAAGCATTATGCAAAACAGGACATTTGCATATCCATAATTAATATGCAAATACACTACATATTGTATTGTGCGTTTTCTCCTGTAGAAAGACTTTCATGCCCGAAATCTCGAGATTCGAGTTAAATTCTTTAAAAACGGAACTTATCCGTGGAAGCCTGTGATGTTTTCACCTTAAATAGAGAGCTTGTGTTGGACCAGTACAAATATAAGAGATATGTTTCCAGTACTGCAAAGACATGGCCTACAAGCTGGGAGTCCGGGGGTGGGTCCGGAGCACCCGCTGGGGGACTGTCATGGGGCAGATCCAGGGAGACAGGGAGCAGGTGGACCAGATGTAAGTAAACCTTATTTTTGTTTTCTTTTTAAATACACTCATAGACAAAACTTAAGGAAGTTGTAACTTTCAGCATATATGTCGGGATTCAGACAATAACTCTGAAAGATATTACAGTGACCTTTATTGAAGACACACGAGATAACCAATATACACTCATGGACAAAACTTAAGGAAGTTGTACCTTTCAGCATGTATATCGGGATTCAGACAATAACTCTGAAAGATATTACAGTGACCTTTATTGAAGACACACGAGATAACCAATATACACTCATGGACAAAACTTAAGGAAGTTGTACCTTTCAGCATGTATATCGGGATTCAGACAATAACTCTGAAAGATATTACAGTGACCTTTATTGAAGACACACGAGATAACCAATATACACTAATGGACAAAACTTAAGGAAGTTGTACCTTTTAGCATATATATCGGGATTCAGACAATAACTCTGAAAGATATTACAGTGACCTTTATTGAAGACACACGAGATAACCAATATACACTCATGGACAAAACTTAAGGAAGTTGTACCTTTTAGTATATATATCGGGATTCAGACAATAACTCTGAAAGATATTACAGTGACCTTTATTGGAGACACACGAGATAATCAAAATGTGAACAAAGTTGCCTCTGTCTGCTCAACGACCAGCGACATCATAAACTTTCCACTTCTTTAAGTTTTGTCCATGAGTATATGTCCAGAATCTGGATGCTGTGATTTAATAACCTACCTTGTTTCATATCTTAAAGAAATGTGTCGTTGGTGTGTGATTTGTTTTTCAATTTTTATTCATTACAAGATATAAGGGCTGTAGAAATAACTTTTAATTATATATATTTTAAAGGAAAAGTAGATTTATAAAATAGGTTTATAATGTGAAAAAATAGTACAAATGTAATATTGTACTGGGATAAGGTGCATAATTATGAAAAAAGGTATCTCCTTATTGTGCAACTGAAAGTTGCTGATGGCTTGCGCCAAATCACCAACTTTCAGTTGCACGATAAGGAGATGCCTTTTTTCCATAATTATGCACCTTATCCCAGTACAATATTCACATTGTGTCGCGGTTGGTTAGCTTTTCTTGATTAATCAAGAATGGGTATTTGGCCAATTCTGGAATAATTAAAAATCAACGAGAATAGTTGATATTTATTCTGATAGATGCCTTTTTTCATAAGGTTTATAATGTTCATAATTATATATATACTGTATATATAGGATTACACTAAACCATCCTAATATCTTTCATATTTCGTTTATAGGTTATAGTAGCGATTGTTCTGAGATAATGCATTTATAAATTCACCTATATCATTGATACCAAGTTTTAAACTTTGCCTATTACCATCTTCCTAATCCATCGTTTGTAAAATTTCTTATTTCAGATTGAAAAGCTAATTAATTTTCAATTTCAACATACAAAAGAGTTTATTTATAGATAATAAAAATGCATATAAATCCTTTTTTTCAATCCAATACATGTCTTTTCATTATCTAAAGATTTAATTATGGTTTGTTCTATTTTTTTAAATGATTATTTTACTGACAGGATTATAGTGAAATACTACCGAAAACTTTCAAACTTAAAAGCTTTTCCCCAAATGACTGTTTACACTCATGGAAAAAAATTTAAAGGAGACAGTGGCAATTTTGTTCACACTTGGTTATCTCGTATGTCTTCAATAAAGGCCACTGTAATATCTTTCAGAGTTATTGTCTGAATCCCGATATACATGCTGAAATGAGTGTATATTGGTTATCTCATGTGTCTTCAATAAAGGTCACTGTAATATCTTTCAGAGTTATTGTCCCGATATACATGCTAAAAGGTACAACTTCCTTAAGTTTTGTCCATGAGTGTATATTGGTTATCTCATGTGTCTTCAATAAA
Organism: Cordylochernes scorpioides; assembly: GCA_030710605.1. Taxonomy (NCBI): domain Eukaryota; kingdom Metazoa; phylum Arthropoda; class Arachnida; order Pseudoscorpiones; family Chernetidae; genus Cordylochernes; species Cordylochernes scorpioides. The sequence continues at coordinate 1,876,318 of CP092865.1, forward strand.
GGTCACTGTAATATCTTTCAGAGTTATTGTCCCGATATACATGCTAAAAGGTACAACTTCCTTAAGTTTTGTCCATGAGTGTATATTGGTTATCTCATGTGTCTTCAATAAAGGTCACTGTAATATCTTTCAGAGTTATTGTCCCGATATACATGCTAAAAGGTACAACTTCCTTAAGTTTTGTCCATGAGTGTATATTGGTTATCTCATGTGTCTTCAATAAAGGTCACTGTAATATCTTTCAGAGTTATTGTCCCGATATACATGCTAAAAGGTACAACTTCCTTAAGTTTTGTCCATGAGTGTATATTGGTTATCTCATGTGTCTTCAATAAAGGTCACTGTAATATCTTACAGAGTTATTGTCCCGATATACATGCTAAAAGGTACAACTTCCTTAAGTTTTGTCTGTGAGTGTATATTGGTTATCTCATGTGTCTTCAATAAAGGTCACTGTAATATCTTTCAGAGTTATTGTCCCGATATACATGCTAAAAGGTACAACTTCCTTAAGTTTTGTCTATGAATATATATTGGTTATCTCATGTGTCTTCAATAAAGGTCACTGTAATATCTTTCAGAGTTATTGTCTCAATCCCAATATACATGCTAAAAGGTACAACTTCCTTAAGTTTTGTCCATGAGTGTATATTTCAGAGTTATTGTCTGAATCCCGATATACATGCTAAAAGGTACAACTTCCTTAAGTTTTGTCCATGAGCGTATAATCCACTTTAGTCTAAAATAGCTTTCATAAGCATAAACAGGAGTTCGAAGCCAACGCAGTTCTTACCCCTATTTGTTCCTTGTTTAACCGTATTGGTTAGTAGCTTGACGCCAAGTGTGGATTGTCCAGGGCTATGTGGCTGAGACTCCAAGGAAGTCCAGGGTCCAGAGTCCATCGCTGCGACTTCAGGAATTGGATGATGCTTGATAGCCGGGACTTCAGAAACTTCAGCGTTCGTTTTTGAACACGCCCATACACAACCTCAACAATATCTCTGTCTAAATACTGATCTATGATGAAATTCCTCTAACCACTCCACAATCCACGTTGTTTCTACATCTACTTAATGTAAAAAATCACACGATATTATTGCACTATTTTTATTGTATTATTTTGTTCTAAATTCTTATACAGTAAAACCTCATAATAATAGAAACTCATATATACAGTATAAGTTCCAAAAAATTAATTTGTTTAATTTTATATTTAAAATTAATTTTTTTCTTAACGTTTTAATAAAATTCACTTTTGTGGTGACCCTTTTAAATATTGTTAATATGAAAAATTAATTAATTTTCATATAAAAAAAAAATTAAAAGGTTTCAGCAAAAGTGAAATTTATTAAAATGTTAATAAAATTAAAATTTAAATATGAAATTAAACAAAACTGCCTTCTTTCTTTCCCAATAAATTTTTAAATAGTCAATATTTTCCCCTCAGTGATCACCTGCTGTAAAATTCAGGGTGGCTAAACCTATAATTTCATTTTAAAGGATTTTCATATCAACGAATTTATTTTTATGGTTCCTTATATACGAGGTTTTACTATACTATCCGTAATGCGGTAAAAATACAGTTTTATGTTTTTAATGCGATAAAATGTGATCTTTATTATAAGATGGCATGCTAATTTATATTTATATGAAAACTTCTATATTTTATACATTGGAAAGTTAATCATAAATATTTTTTACTTTATTTTATAATTTATCTATCTCCTTTCTCCATGTTATCTTTCATTAAAAATAATTTGTTAAAAATCTATAATTTCTTTAACTTATAAACAACAAATATTTAATGCCATATTGATAAAAATTGACGTTCTGCAATCTTCACATTGGTTTAAAATAAACATTTTTATATAAATATACGCTCTTTTTAAATTAAATATTAAATAAATAATCAAATGTTTTATAAAAACATTTATATATTCCTTTGTATATATTTGATTTATAAAAGTAGATGAAATATAGTTTCTAGATTTATATTTATAAGGATTCAAATAAAATTTATTAAAAAAAAAAAATTTTTTTACATTTCATTTCAAATTTTTACAAATTATTTTTAAAATATATAAAGAGTGGGTTTTCGTGTGAGATATATGTCTAGATATAGGAATTATATTTATGAAAAATAGGTTATATTAAAAAAAGTGATATCGATTTAAAAAGGTATAAGATGTGAAAAAAATGCCTTTAGAAAAGAGCACAGAAGTTCATATCAAAGTGTAATCCCCCATTTTTTATTTCATTAAATGTATTTTTATTATATATGAACATTTATGGATGTTCATTATATGGTTTATGGATCTCGTACATGTAAATATTTTATGATTTCCTATATATATGATAGTTTAAACAAATAAAACAATTTTTAAATTGAAATTATCGTTTAAATCGAATATTTTAATTTATATGGAAACTTTATAGGCGTTTAAATATTATTTTCATGTCTAAACCTATTATTACACCCATTTTTAACTAGAAAAAAATTAATGCAATTTCGAAACAATTTCCACAAATATAAAGTCAGTTGTTTCCACGCCGTTGTACCTGAAGTATCATGTTGGCCCATTTAAAAGCAGACGATGTTACATTATATAATATTTTAAGAAATCTATAATTATATAAATATATAATATATACTTTTAAAATGAAATAATATGATATAATATTTTTTACTACGGTATAAAATAATTTTAAATTTCATATGTATGTTTATTAAACTGTTCCTTAATTCATTTTACGTGATATTCATTATATGTGATATTACACAGTGATATTATAACACTATGCGGCGCTGAGTTTGTGTATACAAAAATGTAATGCCTCGATAAAGGTTGGCGTTCAGCCAGCCGAAATATTGGCAAAATAAATATTTTATTAAATTCAATATATGCCTTTTATTATCTAATGAATTAAGTATGGATTGCTCTATTTTCAAAAAAAAAAAAATAATAATAATCATATCATTTTTTACTCGAATACAAAACATAATAAGTTTAATTTATTTCATAAATAAACGAATTACACAAAATAATTTTAAAATAGATAACAATATTTTCTAACGATTCTTCCAAAAAGAATGATTTATAAATTTGATCGAGTAATTATATGTATATAAATAATACAATCTTCACTTTATAAATGGAATTATTCTGTTAAAACTAAGCGCATGTTAATATAATGTGATGTGTTTTAAAATATTCCCAAGTGTCCTATTTTTATTCTACATGGATAGTTTTTATTTCTGTGTATGTGGCAAATAAATTATTTTAATTAAATGATTACTTGAATTATTTTACTATTTAACACATTTGTATTAAACATTTATACTCAATATCTATTTCACTTATACAAATGACTCCGCCTTTGCCAGTCCCAAGCCCGGATGAAAAAGGAGGAAGGGGAGCAGTAACATGCTCACTAAAAAACCTGGATTCAGCTGGCCCGGCTGATAGTACCTTGTAAGGGCTCCTGATCCAGGGATACAGAATGAGCAGTGTTTGTACTCAATGTTAGGAGCGGCTGCACATGGTGTCTGTTCCTCATGTCAGAGGTGGCCATTTCTTTTGGAGCTAAATCGGCCTGCCACTGAGTAGTGCTCCCAGTCTTAATGACAAAGGCATTCTACTTCACCCAGTCATGATGGTTGTCAAAGCTTGATACCCTAATATGATTGAGTGGAGATAAGAAAGAAGAAGAAGAAGACTTATACAAATGACCCGCCTGGGTTCCGGACAAGCAAATGTTTGTCCAATTGTAACTATATTTTTTTATTAATTTGTAACAGAAATTTTTTTGGCAATGGGTTTCTTTTCATTTCCACCCTTTGTCAAAATATTATTGATACAAATATTTTCAATGGATGGAAATTATAAATTTATGAATATATATTATTAATATTTTTAGTTTTTTTTGTAGAATGAAAATATAGGTTCATTACATTATTTTTATTAATTAATTCACGACCCCAAATTATACTAATTAGCTTGTTATCGGACATTTTTAGTACTCTCCAGGAATCCGGGTTACATCACAAGACAGACATTTAATATTCCGGGGTTGGAAAAATGAAAGGGACTCCACTCCTACTCTATATTGTGCCGTCAATTTAGGCCCAATAGTGTGGAAGTGTATTCAGATTATGCAAATCAACCTGAACTGGACTAATTTGCATATTACGGGGTTGAAACTATTCCGGGGGACTCCTTACAAGCCACCCACTCTACATATCTGCAAATACTAAAATAAATATTTTAACACTACTTTTCTTTCCTATTTTAAAATACACTCATAGACAGAACTTAAGGAAGTTGTACCTTACAGCATGTATATCGGGATTCAGACAATAACTCTGAAAGATACACTCATGGACAAAACTTAAGGAAGTTGTACCTTTTAGCATGTATATCGGGACAATAACTCTGAAAGATATTACAGTGACCTTTATTGAAGACATACGAGATAACCAAGTGTAAACAATCTCCTTAAAAAAAAAAAAAAAAAAAAAAAAACAGATGACCGATGACATCAAAGACTTTCTACATCCTTAAGTGTTTGTACATGAGTGTATATATAGTGACATTTGACAAGAATTCATACATTATATTTAGATATTTTCATTATGCAATGTTATATGCTACATGATGGTTGGAAAATGATACTGAAATAAAGGAAAGCTTAAACAAAAAGAAACAATCCACACCTTGCTGGAACAAGACCTATGTGGATCACACAATAACTGGAATCCAAGAACCCATCAGGAATGATAGAAATAAGAACCCAAGATCTCAGTAGACACACGCCATAACTTCAATTTTGAACTACCAAAAGTGTATAAAATATTTTATTTGCTTGAGGGTTTTTGTCAAATTTCAGTTTATATCAAATTTCTAAATCCAGATAGAAAAATCATGTTGAGGTTTGTAAGAAATCCCTAACTGCTATAAGATATCAGAACCGTGTCTTTTTACCAACTCTAGACTATATATGCGTGTGAGCTTGTGTGAAAAAAAATAGGTGTTGATATTGAAAACAACAAAAAAGACATATTCTGACCGCTAAGATGAGCATTTTAGATGGTAGAGCGCCATCTCGAATATATGTAAATATGTAGCCTACCGGGGACATATGCAAATTTGTGTACAACAACAACGAGAGGTAGTGAACTTACCTGATGTCTTGATCACTGTCACAGTCCAAGAACCTGAAACCGAAGACCACAATGCTGTATGGAGATGGAAATTTTGCCAGGGAGGATCATTATTTGTGTTTGATAAAAAGAGGCGATACCTTTATTTTTTTACACTCATGGACAAAACTTGAGGAAGTTGTACCTTTTACCATGTAAATGGGGATTCAGACAATAACTCTGAAATATATTACAGTGACCTTTATTGAAGATACATGAGATAACCAATATACACTCATGGACAAAACTTAAAGAAGTTGTACCTTTTACCATGTATATCGGGATTCAGACAATAACTCTGAAAGATATTACAGTGACCTTTATTGAAGACACACGAGATAACCAATATACACTCATGGACAAAACTTAAGGAATTTGTACCTTTTAGCATGTATATCGGGATTGAGACAATAACTCTAAAAGATATTATAGTAACCTTTATTGAAGACACACGAGATAACCAATATACACTCATGGACAAAACTTAAGGAAGTTGTACCTTTTAGTATGTATATCGGGACAATAACTCTAAAAGATATTACAGTGACCTTTATTGAAGACATACGAGATAACCAAGTGTAAACAACCTCTGTCTCCTTAAAAAAAAATAGACGACCGGCATAATCAAAGTATGCACCTTTCTTAAGTCTTTGTCCATGAGTTTCATTGAAATGTCATTTAAAATCTGCAACTAATTAAAAAAATAACATTGAATGAAATTGTGTAATAATTAAAAATATTACGAAAGCATTTTTTAATCAAAACTGAAAAATAAATATATTTGTTAACATCTCAAAATGCAATCAAAAGATGGATTATCTAAAAGTTTTAATTGAGTTATGTTTCACACTGAGAATAATTAAAACTTTGTGAATAATAACAAACACAGAATATATAAGCCTGGTCTTAGAGTTCGGGAAGTGGGGAAAATTTTATTTCATTTTAATTTTTAACTCTGTGGATTAATACTCCAGACGATAATAGAGACTTCGTCTGCTTATAATAATCTACCTAAGCCTACATTCTGTAATTCTATTTACACATCTCTTTGTAATAAAGTTGACTTCTCGATATACCGGGGCAACAACCACGGTATATCCGACTTCACTGTAAATATGCAAATTTATAAAAATAAAGTTGCATATTAAAATAGCGGTCAAAGTTTTTTTTTTCGTTATCTCACAAAACAAAGTAACGCATACATTGAAGATGATTCGTAAAACAAATGTTTATAAAAAATAACATTTTTGCATACACAAAAGTTGGGATTATATCTACTTAAAATGAAACAATTCTCTCATAAATCTTTTATTTTTTATTTACACCAACGGTTTCGAACACCCACTGCCGCCATTTTCAAGGTAAATAATAAAAAAAAAAACGCATTATGTTTATCACCCCAGTACAGAACATAATAACGGTGATAAAGAAGAGCAACAACACCAGTTTAGGAAAATTCAGATAGTAGCCAACCTATATACCATAATTTCGAGCTATGACCCACATCAGTATAGGAGCAGCTTCAATTTCCTAACATCCTACGAAGAGAGTTTACTATTTTAATCCATATTTAAAGGGAGAGGTGCCTCTTTTAGTACCTGAATACCATCCTCCCGCTACTTTATGTTATACTAGCGGATGTGTACCCGGCTTCGCCCGGGTTTTATCCGAGTGAAAGTTTGCCTAACGAATATTTTATATTATGAAGTATAATAAACAATGTTAATGATTAGTTTTAATTATTAATCAAGATTGTGTGTGAATATGTGAGAAAGATGTAATATCGTTGTTGTTTTCTTGGCCGACTGTTTTACATATGGTGTTATCTTAAAATTGCTTGTTTTGAATATTTTTTTAGATTGAGTTGAATGAATTGCTGAATTAATTTTTGTATTTATATATAAATAAAATTAACTCTGTTGATTATTTTTGTATTTAATCGATAACAGCGAAGTTACGCATGTTAAAGTTAGGAAAAATATTTTGATGTTAAGCAAAACCTGCTCCATCTCGTTTTACATAAATGTTGAAAATTTGGTCGAAATTGATGCATTGTAACGAAAGTTTTTAGTGAACAACACTTATGAAATTTGCATTTTATTAATATAGATATGTATATCATAAGGCGTTAACGTGCTATCTATATATATATGAGAAATATTTTAATTTTATTCCGACTTAGAGCGCCCTAGTGACACTTGAACTATAAAGGTAAACTAAACATTGAGATTGAGATTGAAACTGATTTATTACAATGTCCATATAAGATTATATAAGGTTAAATACAGAATAAATATAAATATGAATAAATAAGATTATATAATGATAAATAAATGAATAAATAGATATAAATATATAGAATAAATGATAAATATATATATATTGTATATACAAGTCGTCATTGGTGGCGCCCACCTCGGAAAACTATTTTATTTCGACTTAGAACGCTAAGGGACACTTGCACTACAAAGGTAAACTAAACATTGAAAGAAAGATATTTGAAATATGCACAACAATTAGTATACAAGTTTTGGTTAGATGAAAAGAGATAAATATATGAGAAATGGAAGCATAAAGGTAGGAATGTTTTTAACTCCGCCTTTGCCGGTCCCAAGCCCGGATGAAAAAGGAGGAGGGGGAGCAGTAACATGCTAACTAAAAAACCTGGGCTCAGCTGGCCATGCTGATAGTACCCTGTAAGGACTCCAGGTATACAGGATGAGCAGCGTTTGTACTCCATGTTAGGAGCGGCTGCACATGACGTCTGTTCCTTATGTCAGAGGCGGCCATATCTTTTGGAGCTAAGTCGGCCTGCCACTGAGTAGTGCTCCCAGTCTTAATGACAAAGGCAGACACATTCTACTTCACCCAGTCATGATGGTTGTCAAATTATTGACTGTATTGACTCATTCATTGATGAGCTCTACTCATCCCTGACAGACACCATCAAAAGCCTCAAGCTTTACAAGTTTGATACCATAATATGATTGAGTGGAGATAAGAAAGAAGAATGTTTCTTTTCAAACATAAATCAAACTTCTACTGTCCTTAATACCGTCCCCAATATTTTATCATCTCAGTAAGGACAGTAGAAGTTTGATTTATGTTTAAAAAGAAACATTTGTGTTTTTATGCGTTCATTTCTTTTATATATAGAGCCATACAACATAAAGAGAGTTGCGGGAGGGTGATATTCATTGAAGGGAGAGGTACCTTTTTCGTACATATATACATATGAAATATCTAGGAAATATTACCTATATATTTATTATAAATTACTTTATATAATACTAGACGGGTGACCCGGGCTTCGCCCCGGGATTGACCCGTGTGCATATCTACCCGAGTGATATATATTTAGATGAGATTTTTTAAAATAATTGTTTGTTATTAGCATTATCTATTTGTTTGCATCAGCATAATTTAATCTAATCTTTGATAGAAGGCGCTTTTCGTGAGCTAAGTAGAATAATTTGAATATATAGTTTTAATAATTGATTTATATATTTTTTAAATTAGCCTATCGTCTTTCCCGTATTTTTTTTTACCTATGTATGGAAATTTTGGTTTGAATTAGTGAACTACTGCGAATTTGTATACCGGACATACAAACAAACAAACATACAAACAAAGATACAAACATTGATTTTTATATATATAGATTTACGAACGGAAAAATATGTTCAGGGTAGCCTAGTGGACATGGCATCTGCCCGCTAAGGGGAACACTGTGGGTTTGATTCCCATCCCTGGACACTTTATTTTCCCGTTTACCATTACTCTTCACAATTCATCCTTAAGGTTAGAAATAATCGTTATTTCTCCTTAAAATAAATTTCGATTTTTCGTTCAAAAGAAAAACATGCTGGATAATTTTCAAATGTCGTTCTACAATTACATATATATGCTTCCCATGATTATAATTAAAACAAGTATGACACATTGTTAAAACATATAAAAATACAACTTTAAAAAATCATCGTCTTTACCCCCTTTTTTAAGACAGGCAACGCCATCTATACACGGTTTTTAGAACTAAAAATAAATCGATACGGGAGAAAAAAAATCTAAAATTCATTATTTTTTAAGAGGCAACAGAAATAATAATTTATAAAGAAGGAAAACTTAATAATAACATTTAAAATAAATTAAAAAAAAAACGATTTAATGATTAGAAAAATTCCAACAAAGCTGGTGTGGAAACAATGAACAGGACAATCAAGGGAAGATAAAAGTGATGTCAGACGCAGCAAATTGGATTCTGCTCCCCCTTCCTCTTTAATTTATTCAAATTGGTCACACTGCTAATTGACTGGAAAATGATTTGCATCACATTTAAAGGTAATAGTTAGCGGGTATTGCAGGTTAGTTAGTCCCCCATTCAATGAATCCGGGGGGTGGGACAGAACTTCATTACCTGGTGAAAATTCACAGAAGGCCTGTTCGATGAGAATATACTTGGCAACACTGTATTACACATATAAAGCCCTCATTAAGACACCAGTCAGATTCTCCTTTCTCATTGCCGGCTTACAACGATATCCTCAGAATGATCAATTATGTAGTGGAGAAGCAAATATTTTGAATCTAAGTTCTTTTTTCTGTTTACTGCTTTGTAAAAAAGCTGTATCAGACAAACGAAGCCTTTATTAAGACACCATTCCTCTCTCATTACAACGATATCCTCACAATGATAAATCATGTAGTGGAGGAGATCCTACTTACTGCTTTGTAAAAACACTGTATCACACACACAAAGCCTTTATCAAGACACTAGTCTTATACAGATTCCCTCATTGCCGGCTTACAACGATATCCTCACAATGATAAATCATCATCATGTAGTGGAGGTGATAAGTTCCTACTTACTGCTTTGTAACAAACACTGTTTGAAGTAAACGAAAAAATTGCGCTACAAATTTTAAAATAAAACTACAACCTTTCGCAATAAGTTTCTTTTATTATGATATGCGCGAGCTTTCGGGCTGGAGCCGCCCTTCTACAGGCAAAAAATGAAACATTTGATTCACGAGAGACAGTTATATACATTTGATTTGTTACAAATTTTACATAAAATATCAGAAAGAAAAAAGTATTAAATCTACATAAATTATTACTATTTTACTTTGTTTAACAATTGGAGAAATAATTTAACCTTAAATTTCAATATTTTAATAAAGTTAAGTTTTAAACTATGAATTGGATAAGCGATAAATCTGATTTTTGTGGTATGGAATATGACAAAATTGTTCTGGGATATCTATTCTACGATTAATGCTATTGTGTTGTTTGTAAATCAGCGATTCAAGGATTAATCTTTCAGATTTGGTGGTTATGTTTCTGTAGTGGCAAGTTGGACTGTCTAAATTAAATTTGTGGCCGGTATTCATGGTATGTTGAAAAATGAGGGATCTTGGATCTTTGGTCTTCATATTGTAAGTATGTTCCTTCAATCTTGTCTGTATTTTCCTGCTTGTTTATCCTACGTATATAGATGGACAATCAATGCATGACACGGAATATATGGCATTTTTCTTCTGAAGGGGGTTCTGGTCTGTGGTCGATTTTGTGATGGGATTTCTAAGGATATTCCCGATGGTTCTTGGGGTGCGGAAAAAGAACTTGATTCCGTATTTCTTTATTTCCAGGGCGATTTTTAAATTGGTTGGTGAGTAATCAATATAACAGGTCGTTTTGAAAGTCTGCTGGGTTCTATGATGGGATGGATTGTAACAGTGTTGATCGATAAACAGTGGGGGATAGCCAAATTTTCTAAGATTTCTGTAAATATTATTCATTTCTATTGCTTTATATTTGGGAAGGGAGCAATGGGTGAATGAACGCTTGGTTAAGGTTTTCACTACTGTTATTTTGTGGGATGTGGGACCATAAGATTTAAACGGGAGGTATGATGGTTCGAAACTTTTCTTGTAATACACGGTGGTGTGAAAACTATTTTCTGTTCTCATTATGAGGGAATCGAGATAGGGCAAAACTCCATTAATTTATTTTTCAATAGTAAAGGATATTCAACGGTGGTAGCCGTTGAGGGTATCTAAAATTAGTTGTCTTTCTCAGATTCGAATTCACAATATATGTCATCAATGTAACGTTTCCATTTTATTATGCCTAGGCCTCCTTGACGATTTATCCATCTATCTATTTTCATTAGGACTATTTCTGCTGCTGCTGCAAGAGATAAAGGGCTGCCCATAGGTGATCCACTGATCTGCTGGAATATTTGGTTTTGAAATATGAAATTACTAATGGAAAGACAGGCATTGAAAAGGACGGTAATTTTGTCTATTTGTGCTGGACTTATGCGGTATTGTTCCAACATTTCACGTAGATTCTCCAAAATGAGGTCATGAGGCAGACAAAGAAAAAAGGGATACTACATCAAAGGAAGCTATCTTACTGTTTGTTGCGGGGCGGGTTTCTCTAATATCTTGAATGAACTCCGATATCTTGTCTATGGAGAAGGTGTTATGGGAACGGATAATTGGCGAGAGGTACGAAGTCAAATAACGGGAAACGGCTATTGCTGGTGAGAGAGGGTAGGCGATGATAGGTCTAAGAGGTATATTATCTTTATGTATTTTCGGCAGTCCATAAATATAAGGAAGATCTGTGGTGTTAGCGGTAAATATCTTGAATTGTTCATCTGTTATATGTTTTCCTTTTACAAGGGCCGGTAAGGTTTTTCGAAAAATAGCTATAGATCTAGAATTTTCGGATTTGGAAATAGGTCTAAAGGTATCTGCGTCGCTCAACACTTCATACATTTTCCTGTGATAATCTGCTGTATTCATAACAACTGTGTTTCCACCTTTGTCTGCTTTACATATGACCAGATTTTTATTTCTTTTTAATTGTTTTATAGCTTGAACTTCTTTCTTAGGTTCTATTTCTGTTTTTGACGTGTTCTTGATTTTATTAGCTCTACTAGGTTACGGATTTCTGTTTTTTGAGTATGATTAAAGGATACTATAGAAGATTCTATGGCACTAATGGTCTTATAGGGATCAGTCTTTTTAGGGATTCTATGCTTCAAACCTTGGTTAAGGATCGTAATTTGCGCCGGTGAAAATGTGTGCTCTGTAAGGTTTACGAAATGGCTATCCCCCACTGTTTATCGATCAACACTGTTACAATCCATCCCATCATAGAACCCAGCAGACTTTCAAAACGACCTGTTATATTGATTACTCACCAACCAATTTGAAAATCGCCCTGGAAATAAAGAAATACGGAATCAAGTTCTTTTTCCGCACCCCAAGAACCATCGGGAATATCCTTAGAAATCCCATCACAAAATCGACCACAGACCAGAACCCCCTTCAGAAGAAAAATGCCATATATTCCGTGTCATGCATTGATTGTCCATCTATATACGTAGGATAAACAAGCAGGAAAATACAGACAAGATTGAAGGAACATACTTACAATATGAAGACCAAAGATCCAAGATCTCTCATTTTTCAACATACCATGAATACCAGCCACAAATTTAATTTAGACAGTCCAACTTGCCACTACAGTAACATAACCACCAAATCTGAAAGATTAATCCTTGAATCGCTGATTTCCAAACAACAAAATAGCATTAATCGTAGAATAGATATCCCAGAACAATTTTGTCATATTCCATACCACAAAAATCAGATTTATCGCTTATCCAATTCATAGTTTAAAACTTAACTTTATTAAAATATTGAAATTTAAGGTTAAATTATTTCTCCAATTGTTAAACAAAGTAAAATAGTAATAATTTATGTAGATTTAATACTTTTCTTTCTGATATTTTATTTAAAATTTGTAACAAATCAAATGTATATAACTGTCTCTCGTGAATCAAATGTTTCATTTTTTGCCTGTAGAAGGGCGGCTCCAGCCCGAAAGCTCACGCATATCATAACAAAAGAAACTTATTGCGAAAGGTTGTAGTTTTATTTTAAAACAAACACTGTACCTAAATCAACAACTACAACAACAACAAAAGCCTTTATTGGGGACCTCTCGTCCTATAAAGGATTCTCCAGTTTACAGAGTAATTGAAGAGAAGAGAACTAAGAATACAGAGAGAAACCTATAAGTAGTAGGTATAGTGTAGTATTTTCTACACTGTAACTATATACAACAGCAGCAACAAGCCTTTTACTGGGATCAAAGTCCCATACATGATTCGTCATTCTAGTCCTGACAAAGATTATTTACATATAATTATTTACATCAATTAGATTATGTATATTGCATCCTTCTTTAATTGTTGTACCAGAGGATAAAAAGTCGCTGCAAAGAATCATGGGTCTTTATAATTACTTAGGAAAATTCATTCCAAACTTAGCTGCGTCCACATCCAATATAAGAGGAATCTTAAGAAAGAATGTTGTCTGGCATTGGGGGCCTAAACAGGATGGGGAATTCGATCATATTAAGGAATGCGTGAGGAATGCTCCTTCGTTGGCACATTTTGACAAAAGCAAGATGCTGATTTTGCAGTGTGATGCCAGCAAAGATGCAATGGGAGCTGCTCTGCTACAGGAAGATCGACCTCTAGCATTCGCATCCGCGTCATTTAGCGACTCGCAGAAACAGTACTCTCAGATTGAGAAGGAGTTACTGAGTGTTTATTATGGATGCAAAAAGTTCGAATATCTATTGTCAGGACACACTTTCGTTGTCCAGACGGATCACCAGCCCTTATTGCCTCTAGTCAAAAAACCGCTGAGTGATATATCACCGCGTCTACAAAGATTAGTAATGAAGCTTATAGCATTTGACTTCAAATTGCAGTACAAACCAGGAAAATACTTGATTGTGGCTGATACCCTATCCAGGGATACTCACCCCATGGACGAACTACCAACGCCTTTTCTTGAAGACAAAAGAATGGTCAAGATGGTACGTGTTAATATCTCGGACGAAAAACTGGTAGCGATGCAGAAAGATACCCGAGAGGATCCTGCTTTGGTTAAAGTAATCGATTATGTGATTGAGGGATGGCCTATATGCAAAAAAGACGTCGATGAAGATGCCAAAATATTTTTCGATTTCAGACACCGTTTGTACTTATGGAATGATCTATTATGTATAGGATCGGCCATAGTGATTCCGAAGACACAAAGGAATGCTATGCTTAATTTGTTGCACCAATCGCACCAAGGGATATCTGCAATTCAGGGTTTGGCGCGAGAATCTTTATTTTGGCCGAGAATGTCCATCGACATTGCTGAAAAAGTAAAAAATTGTGAAATTTGTCAAAAACATCAGAAATCAAAAATACGGCAGCCGTTAAAACCTTTCCCAGTTCCAGATTATCCATGGCAGACAGTATCATTGGACATATTTTATATTCAGAAAAAGCCCCATTTGTTAGTGGTCGACAGATATAGTGGCTACCCGGAGGTATTTACATTGGACCCACCTACGGCGATTAATGTAAAAAATAAATTGAGAGAAACATTTGCACGATTCGGGATTCCGGAAACCATGATGTCCGACAATGGACCACCGTTTCGCTCAGAGATTATGACTGACTTCTGTATAAGATGGGGTATAAAACAGCTATTTTCAAGTCCACACCTTCATAGATCTAATGGTCTGGCCGAGAGAAACATTCAAACAATAAAAAATCAACTAATCAAATGTAGAGATGAAGGGTCCGACCCATATCTGGCTATTCTGGCATATAGAAATACACCAAAAAATGACCTACCGTCACCCGCACAGTTATGTTTATCGAGGAGCCTTCGATGTCAGATCCCCAGAATTACACCGCTATATAGACCCTATCAAACTAATTGGAGAAGTATAGAGAATGCCAAAAGAAAAAGATAGAGCTCAATGAAAGAGCAGTATGACAGAAATAGTAAAAGCTATCCCAAGGTCAATGTAGGAGAGGATGCATGGTGTCAAATACATCCAAGGGAGACATGGACACCGGTGAAGATTTCAGCGCAGGCTGATTCTCCTCAGAGCTTTGAAGTTGTGACACCATCGGGAAATAGGTTGATAAGAAATCAACAATTTATTAGGCCAAGGGATGGAGGCTACGAGAAAAGCCAGTTGTCTTCAGAACCAATTACCGCCTCCCCAGAAGCTCAACATCCGCAGTGCTACAGTCCAACGATGGGCGAGTCATCCACAGCCCCGATACAGCGGTCAAGTGAAGAGACCAATATTGACCAGAGGGAAGGCGCGACTACATCCGCTGGGATTGCACCAGAACCATCCGGAAGGCCCCGGTTTTCAAGGTTTGGAAGAGAGTTAAGAAAACCACAAAGATTTGGTTTTTAAACAGAGGGGAGGCATGTCAACCGCCTTTTGATTTGCCTGATCTGATTGTTGGTGGTTGTCTAGATTCGTGACATTCTTTAATTGTTGTACCAGAGGGGAAACATGTTGTGATATGTAAATAACCTTTGTTAAGTGTTATAATTGTTACCTATTGTTGGCAATGCAAAATTATTCCATTTGTCAATTGTTTTAAACTTATGTAAATTATTTCCTTTTTATCTCTATCTTGTATATAAGAAGATTGCTAGATTGAATAAACATTCAGTTCGGCTTGTAAGTCGTAGCGAGTTTGTTCAGACAACTCATACACATTACAACAGTATATAGCTTCCTTTTCTCTTCAGCCGTCTTCCAAAATTTGAACAACGCAAACGCTCCAGCTCTGTTTCTCACCACCTCATTCAACAGGAGCTCCAAAGAGAGTCCCTCAAGGCCTAATTCACTGAGGAGCACCCCTCGTTCGTCTTTAGCCCCATACATGAGAGTATATGGTGATGTAGCCCCGGCTCCATTGTGTATCTAAATCACTGTTTCTCAACCTCTTTCTCGACATGAGTCAAGACCGGAAAATTAGTGAAAAAAACTTGGCCTACCTCCGTGCTTTTCAACAAAAACAAAATTACATAAATTAGAAGCACTGTTGACTTTGTTTAGACTTTTTTAAAGAAACAGTTTCCAAGAATATTAATCAAACATTATAGATTTACAAGAAAATAACAAAATAAAAGATAAACTTATAAAAGAGTAAACAAAGAAAAACTTATCTTATTACAGTCAGCGCCTATTTACTTGTGATCTTATATACATATTATAAATAACTAGCGGATGTACCCGGCTTCGCCCGAGGTTTTACCCGAGTAAAGGTTTGTCTAACGAACATTTGTTAAAACAATTCTCTATAAACTTATTTTAAAAAAAGATATATTTTGATAATTTGAAACTCGTAAATTTGAATCTCTCGATAAAGTGAACATTTTTTCCCGGTCCCCGTGTGCCTTGTCATCCTGAATTTTGTCTTTCATAATTTTCTACATTACAAAATCATCGTTTTATCTAGTGAACATATTTTCCCGGTCCCTTGAAAAATACTCGATAAGTTGAATAAAATCATGGTCGTGAATTTCTCGAAAAAGTGATTATTTTTTCCCGGTCCCTGTGTGCCGTGTCATCCTGAATTTTGTCTTTCCTAATTTTCTACATTACAAAATCATCGTTTTATCTAGTGAACATATTTTCCCGGTCCCTTGAAAAATACTCGATAAGTTGAATAAAATCATGGTCGTTTATGGAAGATGGACGTAGTTCCCGGAGGTCACCCGCGAGGCTTTTTTCTTGTCTACTTTGCACAGCTGTGTCACCAACTCTGCCCCCGCGCGCCAGGACCTCTTGATCCCTCTGATTGGTCGGTGGGAACTTGGACTGACCGGCCGGCGGGGGGGGGGGGGGGGGGGGGGGGCAGACCTAAGCCTATCTCCGTCGCAAGGTGGCGCTGCTTGCGAGTTAAAGCTACAAATCTGCAAATAACTCTAAGGATATTAAAGATATTCAAGAAATTATTTTTCGTAAACCTTTCCGGGGATATGCCTAATAATATCCCAAATTTTCACCGCGATTGGATGTATGGTTTTTGAATCCATAGAGGACACACACACACAGACATTCAATTTTATATATATAGATTAAAAAAAGAGATTTCTGTTATTTTTTGATCATGTTGAGGATTATGGTAATGTAATGCAGTCGTGGTTAAATCATGAAAGTATGATAATAAAAATAATTTTGATCAGTAATTTAATTGAACTAAAGGAATATATAAAAGAACATAATTTGATAAAAGTAATCCTTGGCTTAAGGCGAGTAGAACAAAAGAAAAACAAAATATTATTTACATAATGAACAAAAGTTTTGAGCCGGCCATTGGGATAAGAGAAAATATGGTTTTACGGGCTACTAACCAAAAGTTATGATTTTTGAGCCCAGCGATTGGGATAGAGAAAATATCTTTATTTACGGGCTACTAACCAAAAGTTATGATTTTTGAGCCCAAAATCGATGTCAGGTGGCAAGGGACCCTAGGATGTGGAAGCAGGAGATGTCTCGCAGGGGTGGTGGAAACGTTGGGCAAGCAGGGGAATAGCGCCAGGGTGCAGTGAGGCGGGTGCGTTGAATAGGCCAGGAATCCAGGAGAAGTGGCAGATGGAAATGGAGGCAGAAGGTCCTTGAAGCCTAGAACTTGAGGGCCCTAGACTTCAGGATGGGGCAGCTTGAGGCTCTCGCCTCGTGCTTGTCAGGAAGGCCCTGGGAGCAGCAGTTGGCACATTTGGAGGTGCGCTGGTCAGCAATGGATGGGCAGGTTCGGCCTTCATGGCCGTCTTCACCGCAGTGGAAGCACTTGGGAGCTCTGGTGCATTGGGCAGAGTTGTGGCCGAAGCCACAACAGCGGAAGCAGACGCGGGCGCGGATGGACTCCTCGAAGTTGAGGATTACTCCATCCACCACGATCCTCCCGCGAACGCCCAGGGCTCTAAAGGTCTTGAGGTCCACCTCGATGAAGGCGGTGCAGGTCCCGTTTCTGGGTGCAGAACGGTGCGCCACGCGCACCACCTTGTCCCCAGGAAGTTTTCTAACAGCAGCGGTTTCCAGGAAGGTCTCCTCAATTGTGGAGTTGGATGTCTCCTCATCCACTTTGAAGAGGCAGATCCGTGGCAGGATCTCCTTCTGCTGGCGGACCTTCATTCCATTCAACTTGCTGGCCAGGGAGGTTGTAACCTCAGGGATGGTGTCAGGATTGCTGGAATGGAGGACCAGCTTCCCCTTGGTGCGCAGGGAGGCCCAAACGCCTTGGGGGAGAGTGTGAGCAGCGCGGACTGTTTTCAGCATCTCCCTTGGATCAGCCTGTGGGTCATCTGAGATGACCACTGTGTGGGCCGCCGATTTTTCTCCATGAAGGATCACTTGGGCGGCCGCAGGCTTGGAGACGTGGGAAGGCACAGGTTTTGAAGGACCATTCAGGTTTGTCCTCTTTGCAGGCGGGTTGGGAGCTTCAGACTGCTTCCTTTTGGTTGGAGCAGGAGCAGGCAGGGAGGAGGCAGGCTTCTTGGCAGGGAGAGCAGCAGGAGCAGGAGTGGCGGGCTTGATTGGGTCAGTCTGGGAGCTGGTTTCATTGCAGGAAGGAGCAGGGCAGGTTTGAGTGCCGCGGCAAGCAGTCTTGGGCTTGTTGGCCTCCTCAATTTCGTCCAACTCTGCGAAGGACTCGAGGGTGTCAGTGAGGTTCTCTACATTGGTAGCGAGGGCCTTGATCATTAGCGATTGGAATAAAACAACAAAGAGTTTTTATAGAGGAAGAGTGACCTCTGGCGGTCGATTTAGCAGAGTATTTGAATCTATGAAATTATAATTTTTTTTAAATAAAATTATATTTTTATATAACATACATATACTCTGTGTGTGAATAATTAATTAATTAAGTTTAAAATATTGCCACGTGGAGGAAAGACAAACTTCAGGATGACACAGCAATTTATTTAAGGCAAGAACAAACTATGAATGATAAATAAAAGATAAGCAATGAGGGAAATTTACAGAGTAGCAACATATAAACATAATGATACTCTGTTAATAAAATAATAAATACTTTGTTACAATATATATACCACAAAGACATCTTACCAGAAAGCTTGTACGACCGTCCTCTTATATAAAAAATCTCTTCTCCCTGATTTGTTCTTCTGTAGTGAATGGGGAGATTGTTGAAACTAGCTATTGAAGAAATTTTGCATATGTCAACTGTGATGCACATCGCGCCATCTGTTATCTAAATTCGAAACTATTTTAAACGCTTAAGATTCTTTTTGAAATTAAACAATTTCTACTGCCCTTACTGCAATTGAAAAATTAAAAGGAAGGCCTGGTTCATCAATGGTGAAAACCCTCCCAGCGGTTTCGCCAGTTTAATCTACCATACCGCTGTTATATATATGTATCATTATAAAAGGAAGTTCCAAAAATGCAATATAACAACGGTATGGTAGATTAAACTGGTGAAACCGCTGGGAGGGTTCATCACTGATGAGCCAGGCCCTCCCATTAATTTTTCCATTGCAGTAAGGGCAGTAGAAATTGTTTAATTTCAAAAAGAATCTTACGCGTTTAAAATAGTTTCGAATTTTGATACGTTAACTGTAACACAAACGTTTTTAAAACGTTAAGTGATATTTGGAAGACCATGTAAACTATGCATTTCATTATTAATCAAAACCAAATATTTTTATGAGAACTTATATTTATGAAATTTGGTTATATACATGTATAAATATTCCAAACTGAAAAACCACTAGGAGGGTTCACCACTGATGAGCCAGGCCCTCCCTTTTAATTTTTACAGTAGAAATTATTTAATTTTCAAAAGAATCATACACGTCTATAATAGTTTCGAATTTTCATAACAGATGGCGCGCGATGTATCATAATATACATGTATATTATTATTGTGAATCTCACAGTAAATGAAGACAAATGTATGTTCATATATTCCTTTAACATTTTTGTGTACACATTAATTTTTCTAAACAGAAATAAATTCCACAAATTTATCTACGAGATCAGTGTGACCAGTCAACAAGACTTTGTCACTAAGTTGTTCTATGATCAAACTGAAATTAAAAAATAAATTTCCCAAAACTTTGTCAGAGTGACCAAACAAAACTGACAAAAGTAAAAGAGAAACAGTCTCTAATAAATTGTTTTTATTTTTCTTCACAGAGTGAGTGATATCAAATTGCTGACTGGCAACACTGGAACTATGGAAATATCACAGAATGCTTCCCCTCCGCTCATTACAGACGTCAGCGAAAATCCTAATTAAACTGGCACCACAGTTAAAACGCTATTAAGAAGTGGAAAAGGACAATTTGCGCTAAAAGCTTCAAATGATGATCGATTTGGCACCACTGGACTGCTCCCATCAATCGTCTGGTAAAGTTTGGACAACTGGCAACACTGGATTTCACACCGACATGGCTTAACTCACACTAATTAGTTGCTAACACCTTTTTAAAAGGTCTTTCTGCTAACTAAACTGGTATAACTCATATATTGCATAAATAGAAACAAATCTGATAGGATTTAATGATAATTTAATGATAGCATCCTCTCATTGATTCTCTTAGACATGGAAAAAGTGTAAATTATCATTATCATGTAATAATGACAATTTACGTTTTTTTCATGGATAAGAGACTCAACTTCCTTAAGTCTTGTCCATGAGTGTAACCTACCGCCGGGATTGTTAGTTTTTTAAATATATTATTATCCTCTCAATACACACGTGGTGCATGCCATGATAATCATGATGGGTAGTAGTTGGCGACTGCCTTTACTGTAAGTACACCACATGTCTATACATCTATAAAGCAGTTTGACTTTTGCCCTTACAAGTGTTTCAGAGTCCAGTTTGGATATTTGCACTCACTGTTGGGGTTGGACTTTTGAGATGATCGGGGGCCATTGGAGAAATTTATTTAATAAAAAAATTGCCTAAACCGGGATTCGAACCCGGGACGTGACTGTCAAAAACCGACATACCATTGATTTATAATAGGATCTACCGGCCTAGAGAGAGTTTCTCGGCAGACGAGCAGTATCTACTGTACACAATGTTGCCTACAGTGAGGGCAAGATGTAGTGACGAAGCCTCAAGGCCAAAACTACACTGAGATCTTCACCGTACATATGCAAATACGGCGTGTTGACTCACTAACTGAGCTGGGACGTTAGTCAGCGGCGTGATTCACATGGTGGACATACTGAGACAGATTCTACATTCTTCCAGTCCTTACCCCAGATCCTTATATTTTGACTGAAGAGGTGCCCTCTTTGTCTATAAACCCTCCACAAGATTCCAACAGTAAGCGCGGTGTAAATTTTGCTAGAAGATGATATTTATGTACCCAAAAAGAAACACCTCTCTATTTACAAAAGAATGTATTATAAAACGCCGAACATTTTCAACGATTTCTTTTTCAACTTATTTTAGATTCATTAATTTATTCCAGAATACCAACTTTGGGAAATCTGTTTGACAAATTGAGGTTGAGCTTTGCTCGAATTGAACAAAGCTGTGACTGGTTAACATGCTCGAACAGAGCTGAGGGCAAGATGGAAGGCAGCTTAGGGGTGTTTAGGGAACCTATGGATATAAGAATATATGTCTGTAGAGGTACATAAACACCCCTAAGCTGCCTTCCATAGTAAATGCAGAGTATATAGACACCCAATCCAATAGTAAAGCGGTCTAATTTGGTTCACTATTTCTTCCAATGCCCTTTCTTAACAGAAAAACGTACTGGAGTTTTCCCAAGCCCTAACTTTGGTCAATTTAGATACCAACACATATGTCAACTTCTTTCTTCAGCTCTGGACGGTGAATTACTGATTGTTAGATACTTTAAGTTCTGCACAGAAGCTGGGCGCATGAGAAAGAATGCAGGGCAAAGGATACTGGAGGATGACCTATCTGTAAATAGGTAACTGAATGTGAGACTAACTTTATTTTGTTGTAAATGTTTCCTCTTCCCTCTCCTCTTGTTGATGTGTAAATACGGCGAATCCTATATGGGGCGGAATGCCCTAAATAAAGGCTTTTGTTGTTGTTGTTGTAAAGCGGTCTGGAAATTATTGGGTTCATTCAATAACTGTTATCATTGCAGTAAGAGTTCTGTAGAGATCAAATTTGATGATATATGTGAAAAGAAACACATTGACAAAATTAATTGCTTCAAATTTTATCGATAGATGGCAATTGAATTTATAAAATAAATAAGTTTTAATTCAATTGTTTTAAAGGGAGAGGTGATCTTTTTATATTTCACATATATTACTGTTTTTTTTTTTTTTGCTTATCCCTAGTACACGTGGTACAGGCCATGATAATCATGGTAGGTAGTTAGCGACTGCTTTTACTGTAAGTACACCACATGTCTACACATGTGAAAAGCAGTTCGACTTTGCACTTACAAATGTGCCAGAGCCCCGTTTGGTTACTTGCACTCGCTGGTGGGGTTGGACTTTTGCAAGAATCGGGGGCCATTGGAGCATTTTTTTTTTACAGAAAAAAGTGTCCAATGCGGGATTACTGTAAAACATATCAATTAACACAAAGCAATAACGCGCCATCTATACATATAAAATGAAAGGATTTAAAAGCACGAATGTTTCTTTTATACATAATACAAACTTCTACTGTCCTTACTGCTATGAAAAAAATATATTGGGAGGGCTTGGCTCATCAGTGGTGAACCCTCCCAGCGGTTTCGCCAATTTAATCCCCCAGACCGTTATTAGGATAACATTGTTTTGTTTGTGTAAAAAAAAAGTCTATGTTCATTAAAAAGTTTTAATTCATTTTTTTTAAGGGAGAGGTGCTCTTTTTATATTTCACATATATTACTGTAAAACATATCAATATTAAACGTTATTAGGATAACATTGTTTTGTGTTTTTGTAAAAAATATATATTTTTATTAAAAAAAACTGCTTCTTCCTTCAATTTTTTCGTCCGTTTAAAAGTCAGCTTTAAAAAAGCAATATAAAATTGAATCCTGGTACCACTAGCTTGAAAGAGGATCGCAAATAAGAGTAAAAAACTGATGATTGTTGTTGTTGTTGTTTATTCCTTAAGTCGTTTAAACAATCCCCATTAGGTCCCATTGTCTCAGCTTTTGTATTAGAGTCCTGGGGTTTTCCCAGAGGTCTTTTTTGGAGGATTTGATACAATTCAGTAGATTGTCGTAAAAATATAGACGTTGCCTGGCCGGAATTCATAATTCTATGAAAAATAGACACTTCGGCCAGTTTGAGTTTTTTTTAAATTTTTCTCAACGTTTCGATAAAGATCTTTTGTCTTCGTCAGGAGAAATAAATAAAAATAAAGCATTTGGCAAGGCGTTAAGAACGCCCTTGCTACCTCAGAACAATTTTTAACCACTTGCCAAATGCTTTATTTTTATTTACTTCTCCTGACGAAGACAAAAGATTTTTGTCGAAACGTTGAGAAAATAAAAAAAAAAGTCTATCTGGCCGAAGTATCTATTTTTCTTAGAAATTTAATAGATGTTCAGGACTGGCTGGTTGGAAATCGCCATTTAGGGACATTTCGGGAATGTTTTGATTTCTCCATTATAATTTGAGTATTCTAAGATGTCCTTGTTCGTAATCTATGTTCGTAAACTAAAGATTTAAGCCATGTACAATAAATTGTTGGAGGAGTGGTATCTGTTGGAATATTACACAGAGTAATAATGGCTATAGATGAGCTCGTGTTTGAAAAGGAACTTGTATATAATATTCATTGTTTTTGTTGTTTTCACGTATAAACATATATCAAGATTTGTTTTGTATAATTGCTATTAATAATAAATAATACGTAAAGTTAAATTGGTTACGTCCTTCTTACTTACTTTAATTACATAACAACCGTCGACTTTCGAAAGCCACGACCCGGTATCGAAATCCCATGTTGGACACTTTTTTCTGAAAAAAAAAAGTCTCAATGGCCCTCGATTCTTGCAAAAGTCCAACATCACCAGTGTGTGCAAGTAAACACACGGGGAATACTTATAACCTGAACAATGTGGGTTTGTTTCCCATCCCTGGACACTTTTATTGTTCCGTTTATCATTACTCTTCACAATTCATCTTTTCATCCTTCATCCCTAAGGTTAGAAATAATCGTGATTTCTCCTTAAAATAAATTTCGATTTTTCGTTTAAAAGAAACACATGCGGGATAATTTCTAATGTGGTTCTACATACTTATAAGTGCAAAAGTCGAACTGCTGATATTGTTGTTTCTTATCCCCATTGTGTAAAGATTACATTAATTCCATGAATTCATGCTCCTCGAGCTTTTCATGGAATGGGGTGTAGTGATGCACCGATTTCGTTAATCACGTGATCCAGCCATACTTTGGTGAATGTCTGACTTTGCCCGTAATTGCCCAGAAATACTTTCAACATGTGTAGACATGTGGTGTACTTACAGTAAAAGTAGTTGCTAACTACCCACCATGATTATAATGGCTGCTGTACGATGTTTTCTAAGGATATCTAATAATTATAATAAACTTAAGTTAGGATATAAGGCCCGCTTAAGACAACTTTTCAATGAAAAAACAGATCTAAAGAAGGCCAGGAAAATGAAGAATGAAGAATGGAGATTGAGTTCTCTGCTGTGATATCAAAGCATAACAAAGAATGCCATATAGAGATAGGCTTAAGGCTAATTTACCGAGGAAAAAAAACCGACAAAAAATAATTTTTGAAAATCATCTTTAAAATTACGTATAATTAATTATATCAAAAAGGTATTGAAAAACACGCCAGAAGTGAAAAGAAAAAGAGAAATCCAATATTGAAAATCTGCTTTTATTGGAACAACCAAAAAACTTCGAAGATTAGCGATAGTCTTAACAAAAACTTGTATGGATTTGTGTTTTAAAACCACCAGACGATATGGTAAATTGTTAAGAAAACAAAAAAAAAAGAATAAAATAATTCAATTATTTCAATCAGTGTTGCCACATTCTTAATTAGTTACATTTTAATTATTCTAATTAGTCACAGATGGTGTTACTCTGTGTTTTATTTAACTTTAAAATTTCGCTCATTGAAAAAAAAAAAAGAAACCAAAAGAATTTTTCAAAGCCAAGTAATTTCAAATTGTGGCTTACCTTCTCACACACAAAAAGTGATTTCAAATTCACAAAAGGTTACCATCGTCTGTAAATCTTTTTCCCGCCTCTTTTCTAAAAAAAAAAAATGTCGGGAAGTTTTATCGTGTCAGACGAACGCCATCAATTCGCGGGGATCCAATTTGCATAAATCCGATCTGCGTAGCCATTCGTCTCCATCTTTATCCAGTTGGATTCTCTGCCAGAAGATATGGGGAAATTGGCAGAAGACAAAATGCCAAAATCTCGTCTGTCCACCGCTTACTGATGACAGGCACCAACTTAAGCCGCCACAAAGTATGCCATTACAATGATGTCCCATTAATCTGTGCGCTGAAATGTCTATATAAAATACTCTTTCTTATTCATATCTATTCAATTCTGTATTTAACCTTATATATCTTAAAGAAAGAGGTTGCCTGGACGGTATTCATAGTTCTTCAAAATAAAGATACTTCGGCGCCAGTATAAATCTTTTTATCAAAATTCGAAACTATGTATTACTGTCTACTGAACTTAATAAACTGTCTACATATATTCAAAACTTAATAAACTGTCTACATATATTCAAAAGCAAATAGCAGATGGAAATTTTTCAGAGAAAACCACACCAAGATGCTCTGCGGTGAGGACCCGATTTGTACCTCCTGTAATTCAAAACTAAAAAATTAAATCACTCACTATATTTTTGATTGCTATGCTCTGAAAGAAGAACCCTTATGCTCAAAACTGGGCAACTCTGTGCTTCACTTCCATCAATAATTGACAATATGACCCAGAATAAGTACATTGCTACGGCGTTTTATGGTTTCCACAAGTCCATATCTCAGAAGAAGGCCAAGTGACACTCACTCCTCACTTTCTTACTGCTACTCTTTTTGTGTTGTTTTTCTTGCTTCCCTCTTTCTCTTTCTTCTTTTTTTTTTCTTCTGTATATATCGCTATTTCCTTTGTCTCACTGCTTTGTTCTTATGCATACCTCTGGTGAATCCTGTATAGGGTCAGTGACCCTGAATAAAGGCTTTTTTGTTGTTGTTGTTGTATTACTGTCTACTGTCCTCAAAGCTTATGTCCATAGTTCTTCTAAAATACCCATTCCAAGAGTCTACCAACAGTATCACTATAAAAGGAAGCTCCAAAAATGCAATATAACAGCGGTATGGTAGATTAAACTGGCGAAACCGCTGGGGGGGTTCACCACTGATGAGCCAGGCCCTCCCTTTAATTTTTCCATTGTAGTAAGGGCAGTAGAAATTGTTTAATTTCCAAAAGAATCTTACGCCTTTAAAATAGTTTCGAATTTTGATAACAGATGGCGCGCTAGTGCATCACATTATAAATCTTTTTATTACCTCGACGTTTCGACAAAAATCTTTTATCCTCGTCAGGAGCAAATGACAATTAAAGCATTTGGCAAGGCGTTAAAAATTATCCTCTTATATAACATTATATGGACGTTTTAATAAAGTGGTTTCAAACTCACTCTATTCACAGAGAAGGGAACAATATATTTTAATAATTTCTCCCCAAAAGAAGAAGCTCAGAATATTGGAAGAAAGACTATCCTAAAATTAGAGAGTTATCTATTGATGAAATACAAGATAGGGCATCCCATTATATTCTTGATTGCTTCTGATTCCAGGGAGTAAGATAAAAATTTAGCAGCCTCACAAACAAGTCACAATTTTACTTTTTTCTCCCTGAGGCGTTGAATGATGATCAACGATTAGATATTTATTCCGATAGATGGCGCAAGCCATCAGTAACTTTTATTTGTACACGATCAAGATATACCTTTATCTTAATTTGACTTAGTTTCTTAAAATTCTTTTTGTGAACGAGAAATTCTTATTCAGATGTTTTAAAAGGATGTTTCGTGTTTTATTTCTTGTTCCACACATCGTGTTTAAAGTTATTTACTTTAATTTGTAAATATGATAACAGTCATATCAAAAGAATATATTAGATGTCTTTCTGCATATCAATTCTTTTACAAATAACGTTTATTAAACTAAAATATCTACCTTATACACTGCGTGACATTGAAAATGGAACACCAAGAAATAGTGGCCAGAAAATTATGCAAATTTCAGGGTAGACGCGCCTAACCGAGTTATGCAAATGATGTAAAATGCGCAACTCTCGTGCGCACATGGAGTAAGATATAAGGGAAGGAACTTGCAGAAAGGACAGTATTCGTGTCGTTATTTCTTCAAGGAAAATCATTGTAGAAATTTTGTTCTTGTGTCAAAAGACACGTGTAATAACAGAGAATGCCAGGTCATCGTAAACGGAGGCAGTTCAAGCAGACAGACGCTTTTACGAGGGGCATGGTGATCGGACTGAAAAGGGCAGGTTGGTCCATACGTCAAATCGCAGCTGATACACACCTTGGTGCGTCCACGGTGCACCGACTGTGGAGAAGATGGTTGGAACAAGGAAATGTGGCAATTTATAGGAATGCCGGTGCAACCAGAGTGACGTCAGCACGTGTGGATCGGCGTATCCTTCGACAAGCAGTGGCGGCCCCACAAGCCACTTGTACCACCATCCTGCAACATGTGCAAGACACCCTAGATCATTCCATCTCGACCAGAACCATTTCCCGTCGATTGGTTGCTAATGGCTTGCACTCATGCCGTCCGCTAAGAAGACTGCCATTGACCCCACCGAATAGGCGCCAACGTTTGGAATGGTGCCGGGCTAGATCGACGTGGATGACGGAATGGCACAGGGTCGTGTTCTCAGATGAGTCGCGTTTCTGCTTGTCCAGTGATAGTCGCCGTGTACGCGTGTGGCGTCGACGTGGAGAAAGGTCCAATCCGGCAGCAATTGTGGAACGCCCCACCCTGCGACAACGTGGAATCATGGTTTGGGGCGCAATCGCGTATGATTCCAGGTCACCTTTACTTCGTATTCAGGGCACTATGACGGCCCAACGATACGTTGATGATGTGCTGCGACCGGTGACACTCCCCTACCTTCAGGGGGTACCCAATGCCCTTTATCAGCAGGATAACGCCCGACCGCACACTGCTCGCATTAGCCAACAAGCTCTGCAAGATGTACAGATGCTTCCCTGGCCACCGTACTCTCCTGATCTCTCACCAATCGAGCACGTCTGGGACATCATTGGACGCCGTTTGCATGCCTTGCCACAGCCGCGTTCAGAAGACGAACTGTGGCAAATGGTTGAGAGGGAATGGAGAGCCATCCCTCAGGACGCCATCCGTACTCTGATTGACTCTCTACCTAGACGTGTTGCTGCGTGCATCGCCGTCCGCGGTGGTCCTACTTGCTACTAAGCCGACGCCGTTCTCGCTCTGTATTATGACTATCATTTTGAAATAAAGATCACTTATTGTTCGTCCCTGTCTCTCTCTGTCTGCCGAGTTTCATCACTTTCTGGCCACTATTTCTTGGTGTTCCATTTTCAATGTCACGCAGTGTATATAGAGACACCCAAAGCTAAGACATGCTCGTGTTTTTTTTTGTTTTTTTTTTAAGGAATAAAGAATACATTTTCGGGCCAAAAGATCGTTGATAACAAATGTTTCCAAGCGAACTCTAATGTGGGAAGAAAACATCCGCGCCTTTTGTGAAACGAAAAAGAAAAAAAAAGTATCGCTTGGTGACAAAATAAAATGTTACGCAAAGTGGCCTGAAATTTCTAACAAATATATTTTATGTTTTATGTATGTGATAGAAATCATTTTTTTTTAAATTGAGAATTTTATATTTAGTAAATATTTTTATCACCTCACCTAGTATATAAATACATTTTATAAAATATTTTATATCAAATAAATATTTCAATCACTTTGTTATCGTTTGTAAAACAAAAAAATGAAATAAATAAAATGAATATTTTCTATTATCGCGTACTTTTTACCTTGGGGCAATATTAAATTAATATAAATAATAAGTGAAATAATAATTACAAGTTCAAAGCGAGAAAATTATAATCGGAGGTCGTTTTTTTATTATTATTTACATTTCAGAGGATTTTTATCGATATTAAATTATTGTTTGAAAAAAAAAATATTAATCTGTGAAATATATGTATTTAAACAGATTCGAAAATTCTTTCGCAATTTTATTAAAATAGTTAACATTTAAATATATCCTATTTTTTTCAATTTCCAGTTTTATATTAAATGTAAACATATTCGAATTTAAAAACTAATCAAAAAGAGAGATTTAAAACATATATTGACTATATATATAGTGAGTGTGAAAGTAAAGATGACATTTCTAATTTCAAACATAACAATTTCCAACGAATAAAATATTTAAATCACAGATAAAGGATTTACAGTCAAAATTGAACTCCCAGATCATGTTAACAAACAGAAGACTTTATCCCAGGAACGGCAACAAAGGATTTACGGGGCTAGGGTTAACAAGTTGGTAGCAGAAGATCGCGCGAAGGTTTTGGAGGGAAAATGCAGAAATAGAAAGGATTAAGTTAAAATTAATTTCTGCATTCACAGAATTGCGATTTTCGTTTGAAATAATATTATATATTATTCTTATTTCTAAATTCACATTTTATCAGCTTTTGAGAAATCACACACACTTTTAGAAGTAAAACGAAAATTGCAAATATACCGCGAATGTTTCTTTTTTGAAAATCGAAGTGCATTGCAAATAATTTCAGATATAAATTATAATATTATTTTATTTTAGATCTTTAAAAAAATCCCCAACCCTATTTACACCTATGTACTATAAATATGATATATTAAAATATTAATTTTAACGATAGTATTCCATATTTTAAAATATATTTTAAAGATACCTTCAAATATTTAACACACATTAAAGATATTATTTTAAAAATATATTGAAAATTATAACCTATATAATTGTAACCCATTTAATACATAAAATTTTTCCCGCACACACAAAGTAAAATTTAATAAAGGTTTCTATCATTGTTTTATATATAAAAAGACAGGTGTATTACAATGGTATTTAAAAAAGAATAAAGGAGTTCATCATAAAACTAAACTAAATAAATAAGTAAAATAAAAAAGTCTCAAATATCACTCAAGCCTAATTTTTTACAGGCGCCACAATGTAACTAATGAAGCTAGAGAAGATAATGGTCGTAAAAGAACAAATTCTATCCGCCATCAAAACACCAAACGATTCAGTACAAAGGGGACTCCAAATATAAAAACAGCAATAGAAGAGGAGGAGGCAATTAAATGACACAACAGCGACGCACAAAAACCCGGGACGGAAACAATATGGCGGCATGTCAATTAGAGAAGATAATTAGGGGGGCAGACGAGAGCGGAAGTCCAACTTTGCTCAAGTTTTAATATTCAGTAGAACTTTGACAAAGGTGACCAAACGAACCGAGATTCCTTCTTCCGTCAATCGGCAGTCATTAAGATGGCGACGTCCAGGCCCCTACGAAAACATTACTGACTTTGGTCAAATTCTATTTAATAAATCATAGAAAGTTGTTCTATAACTTTATTTTATCTTTATTCTTTGTTGCGCTCTTTCCTTTTTGGGGGTTGCTATGCACACTAATTTTCATTTTAAGATAATTAAAAATTAGCCATTATTTTAAATGTTTTATGTATAAATATTGAACTGTTAAATTGGAGAGATTTTATTTAAATTTATTTTTGTAAGATAGAGAGAATTTTGTTCGCGCGCGTAAGTTGAAAATACTTTTAATATCTTAAATAGTTTCTACAAGTTTTTTAAACAAATATTTCGTCACATATATACATATGAAAATAATAAATTACAAATATTGCTAAAATGTGATTGTTCAAAACAATATTTCTGAAATAATTTTCAATCTATTCCTATAAATAAGCTTTTAAAAACAAATTGAGCCCAAGTGTCTTACATAAGGTCCTTTTTTATGAGAGAGGAGAAAGAAACAATTACAATTAACAACTTTATTGACTCCTAGTCAACAGAAAAATAATCAAGTAAAATTGAAATACAGTATTGTGATAAAAATAGAAAATATTTACACCAGACTTCTCTGAATGGACGTCTGGATATTATCAGGAGCTACAAGCCTCCTTGAGTGTGGCCCTTGCTTATTATGTAGTTTTGTCCCCTACATGCTCAATGGCAATGTTGAGGAATTCGCACAGAATTTTCCTGTGTTCAGGCGAGAGTGTCTCAACGACCTCCCTCCTCTCAGGGTGGTATAGAACCGCGTACATGGCGTCGTACCTACATATTTCCTCATATATATATATATTGCGTATGATATTGTTTTTTACAGCACAATACAACAATGTTGGCAAGTTTCTCTAGAGTGGAATGTCGAGGTGACGAATCCACTCCAGGGCCTCCTCTGTGCACCGGTGGATATCCCCAAGTGTTCCTCATATAAGGGACCTAGGAATGATTCATCGTTCATTTGGGTAAAAATATTCTCTACCTGATCCTCGAGCTCCTTCTCCTGAGAGTGATTGAGATTTAAAATTATTTATTAAAATGCCCATATAAGATTATATAAGGTTAAATACAGAATAAATATGAAGAGATATATATATATAATTCACAAATATAACAACAGACACGATTAAAAAAAAAGCTTCTTTTTATCATATCTGGTGGTAACTCTTACTATATTGACACTAAAACTTCTTGCACATAGCTATCATAAATTAACCGTATTTAAAAGAACTAATTATCAAAATGATACTAACATAACAACAGCACTACAGACAGTACTACTGACTCACTACCTATATATACAGATAGGTTATGTATTGTGAAACGTGAGTGGGTCGAACAAACAGACATGTAATTTACATATAGAGATTCGTACAAACTTTCAAAAATACTCCTTTTTCAGCAGCAACCTACATGTAGACAAGAAGGATTGTGTTCGAAAGCTTACACCAATATGCAATATTAAAAATAAGTTCTTTACCCTAATGTGTTATATTAGTCCTTACTCAAGATATCTATTCTTATTGCAGTTGAATGGTATAGAGAGAAGTACCTGTTGAAGAAGGATAGTGTTCGAAAGCTCGCACCTATATGCAATAATAAAGGAAGCTTCTTTACTCTAATGTGGTTACAATAGTTTATTGGTCATCTGCGGGTGATTGTGTTACTTTAAATTATGAATTGCAGTGTTATGATATAGTATGGTATAATTACCTGTTGAAGAAAGATAGTGTCCGAAAGCCCATACCAATATGCAATATTGAAGAGAATATTTTTATCCTCTAAAAACAATAGCGATCGTTTATTGGTCTTTGGTCAAGATATCTCTGGGTGATTGTTCTATTTTAAATTATGAATTGTAGTGTTATGGTATAGAGAGAAGTTAATTACCTGTTGAAGAAGGATAATGTTCGAAAGCCTATACCAATACGCAATATTGAAAAGAAACTGTTTATCCTCTAATACAATAGGGATCGTTTATTGGTCTTTGGTTAAGGTATCTCTGGGTGATTTTGCAAAGTGGATATTGTTGATGTGTGTACCAGCATCGACCCTGAGAGAGTTTTAAGTAATATTTCATCAGATTCGCCTTAATTGATCCTTAATGATGGACCTCCATTATTGGCGGCACCTGACATATTTAACGGCGTCCGAGGTGGCGGGAATGGATTTCGACCATTACGGCCGCACGCAAGCACGCACGGCTTGATTTGCATAACCTAATAAACAAACCGGCAAACAAATGTACACAACTCCGACATGACCGCAAGTATGGAATCTCTAAAGACAAAACCTTGTTAGAAGACAAATCCCATAAATACTCTTTTTTTTATTATCCCTAGTACACGTAGTAAGGCCATGAGAGTCATGGTGGGTGGTAGATGGCGTATGCTTTCACTGTAAGTGCATTATGAATCAAACCAGTTTGTAAATATAAGATGTGTTACCAAAACACAATGTAAGAACTCCTATAAAACCAGTTCCTACCAATGTCTAAATGTGATCCACGCCTTTTCTATGTAAGCCGGTTTTGTCATGTTGATTATGCAAATCAGATTTTAGTCCCTCCTAAAAGAAATCTTCGACGGAGATGCACCAAGAACGCATGCTAAAATGGAAAAGACAGGGATAGGGCCGTGATTAAAATCATGCATATTTATTTAAGAAAATATTGAGACAAAAATGTCGTTTAAGGAAATAAAGATAAGGAATCGAAAGCTCAATTAAAAAATAATGTTTCAATGGCTCCTAATTTTCCTGCGAGTAAAACTCCCTCAGCGAATCAAGAAACTAAACAGGGCTCTGTTATTTTATAAATCTCATTGCTTCTCCATGTAGAAAGTAAAAGCGAAATATTCTTTATTAATAAATGAAACTTTCGAGTAATCTCTATATCAGCTCAATGGGGAGAAATGTCAACAGGTCATCCTCCCCCCCAAGACCTGTTAATTGCCTCAAAGTGGCTGGACCCTGGACGGGACAGTATGTCTGTGAACTCCTGGTACCCAAGACATGAATCCCACTATGTCCAGCTAAATGTTAACAGGCAAAGAGGCAAAGTCCTATTCCTACCTACATCATATGTCCCATCAACAAACATCTAAATACTCCAATGGATTCTGCTCCAAATTGGAGAGGAGTGGACTTCAGGAATTGGTTTAACCATGGAGATAAACACCACCACCACTTTCGAGAAATTTATTCTTTTTCTTTCTTATCTCCACTCAATCATATCAGGGTATCCAGCTTGTAAAGCTTGTCGATGGTGTCTGCCGGGGAAGAGTAGAGCTCATCAATGAATGAGTCAATACAGTCAATAATGTGTTTTGGGGTTGTAGATTGAGAATTGCAGATACATTTCTACCTAAGCTCAATGAGAAGAAATATAAACTGAGCCAAAACATTCCGCCACTTTACTACAGTTATACATTTAGCTGAGAAAGAGTTTGATCGAATGCTTTTTCAGAATACTGTCACGTAGTAAATTAGGAAATAGAAACTTCAGGATGACACGGCAATTTATTCGAGGCACAAACACAAAATTTATAAAAATTACAAGAGAGACAATGAGGGAAGTTTACAGAGTAGCAAAATATAAATACCAAAATTAATTATCTATTCATAAAATAAAAACCAGTTACAATATTGATCTGATAAAGTTTCAGTTTATTGAATATCCAGAAAGTAAAGAATTTAAATATGTAGAAAAAATGTTTACTTACAGAATAAGCAGTTATAACACATCAACCCACCATGACTATCATGGCCTAACCCCCCTCCCCCCATTTATGTATTTATGATAAGTTACAATCATTCTTAAAATTAGTTTCTTATCATAGCTTGCCCATTCGATCT
Source organism: Cordylochernes scorpioides (assembly GCA_030710605.1). Taxonomy (NCBI): domain Eukaryota; kingdom Metazoa; phylum Arthropoda; class Arachnida; order Pseudoscorpiones; family Chernetidae; genus Cordylochernes; species Cordylochernes scorpioides. The sequence continues at coordinate 1,910,841 of CP092865.1, forward strand.
CAAGAAGATAGGTGTCGAATTTAAGGTATTGAATATAGCAGAGTGTGACCTTGGATCATTGATTTGCATCTAACCAGTTTCCAGGTGGCGCCCAACGTGGGAACGAATTATCAAGCCGCCATACCAATGGCGTGACTTCAGCGATGGATTTGTTCACAAATAGAACAAGATCAATGACTTAGTATTTGATAATTATCATAATTTTTATTATTTATGCAAATTTTCGAAATTCTGTAAACATTCTTTATTTAACAAATGAATTACCATGAATATCTCGACGACTCAAAGTCCAGATGTCATAGGTTGAGATACTGGTTCTCTAGTTGAAAGTTCACACCGGTCATAAAACTTTGTCATTTTATAATCGATTCTTAATCTCGCCTTTAAGCAATATTTGCATATTAGGTTTCATTGAAAAAATTATAATTTGCATATAAAACAATTCTACCTATTTTGAATGGAAGATTTTGAATTGTTATGTAAATATCCTTATGCATAGATTTAGTATTTAGGTTGATTTAGTCTGACAACACAACTGTGAAAGTTTCTTGTGAAAAGATGTTCAAGAAGTTGTTGTTTGTGGAGAATGTACCGGACAAGTGGAACAAGGGTACTAAACCTCCAGCGGTCGCCGGCAAACTATGCGGTGAAAGAGGTTACAGATCGAAACTGACGGAATTCTTGCCGAACCTGAACTTAGCTCTGGAGAAGCTGTTCCTTAACAGAGTCTTGCCGTGGAGATCTCGCTGCAAATCGGAGCTTCCTGGAAACGTGCTGACACGGATGCTTCGAACATCTGTATTCCTGAACAAGAGCCAAACATGGAAGGACATCTACAACTTCTGGAAATACTTCAATCACTATGGAACATCACATTGGGTCCATTCCCTCAGGGCGACGTATAGGTACAAGAAACGGATTTTACAGTTCGTGCCGTGTGGTGAGATGGTGGTGGCGTTGTTTGGGCCGAGCGCCACGTTGAGCGTTCTGTGTTCCCACACGGGGGTTGTTCGCAGCAGCCTAGGCATGTCCTACCTGGACGGCAAAGCCTCGAGCATCCTGCTAGACATCCTCGGCAGTTCCGAAGAGAAGGGTGAACACATCTGCATCGTGGTGGTCTACCAAATCAACAAAACCTTCGTCGAAATCATCGCCTACAACCCCGAACTCGAGACGATGAAGCAGATCACCCACGTATCTACCAATGAAACAGGTCCCTCACAAATTCTCTGCTACGAGGACAGAGTAATCATTCGATTCAATGATGGTACAATTAAGATATTCACATTTGACCAGAACATTTCACTAAGTTGCTGTAGTAGCATCGACGCGATGGCTGTCCGAGGTATCTACATCTACGACCGTCTCCTTGTCGCAGCATCCACCGCGACTCTACAGCTCTACTGCCCGACCACCGGGGAACATCTACAGACCCTCAGCTCATCGACACACCTCCGTGAAATCATCATCCTCCATGATTACTTCATCATCAAGACTGATTCCTCCTCCACGGGCATTATCCTAAGGAGAGAAGGAGCCACGTACAGACTGGAGGAGTTGGAGAGCAGTTTCCTACCCGGCTATAGAGGTGCTGGGACTTTCGGACCGCTATTGGTCTTCTGCGGTGATCGTCTCAATATGGCGACGATAGGCGGACTACAGGACCTCCTAGACGGTCCATCCAGGCTGTGGGACGTCATGGATCCTCCCTACGCCACCTTGAGTCCAGGCAGCAAGCTGTCACTGGCTGGTGACGTTCTAGTGGCTGTCTCAGTACAGTCACCCAACCACCTTGAGGTGGTCGAGCTATTCCCTGAACACATCCCTCTGTTCTCCCCCAACTGACACATTGACACCTCACGGGACAAGACGCCATGACCACGGGCTAATATGTAAATATAAGTGTAGGTACATTCACTCTGTAGGTGTTACATAAGTCCGGTGTATCTGGCGACATCAATGTCAGGAATTGTCATCCGACCAAGATGTGACGCACATAGTGTCCCTCTCACTTATTTCAAATGAGCATTCACCCGAACGTTGAATGATAGTTGATGCCATCTATCGGTGTATTTATAAAGCGTTAATTTGCATAAGCACAGTAGAGATTTGGTCATGTCTTAGTGCATGGTTAATATAGGCAACTTTTTCTCATTGGATTTTTACCTTTTATATAAAAAAACAATGTTCTACACTAATTCTATATACGCACATTTTTTTAAAATCGATTTTTAAACGTATAAAATACTTTTAATTTTTTTCTTGTTTTAATTTAGATTTCTCTTTATATTTTACTTTGTTTTTATTGTGTAATCTATATGAATAAATATTTATATAATTGTAATAAATAAAACTTTTTATTTTCTTGGTATATTCTATTTTTTTAAATGCCGGCATGTTTTACAAGTTGCAACACACACTTTGTAGAGCTTAGATATAACCAAGGATATTTAAAGTTCCAAATAATGAAACCATTCCTGGAAAGGAAAACGTCTAGATCTTACTAAACCACTAAGGAATTAATTATTCTATGATATCATTGTGTTTTGGAATACTACATTTTATAATAGTTTGTATTAACTAGTTTAAATGCTTCATTAAAACATCTATCATGGTTAAATAACATGTATCTGCTTGTGAAAAAAATAGTACAAATGTGATATTGTACTGGGATAAGGTGCATAATTATGAAAAAGGGCATCTCCTTATCGTGCAACGTATTTGTCCAATTCTGGAATAATTAAAAATCAACGAGAATAGTTGATATTTATTCCGATAGATGGCGTAAGCCATTAGCAACTTTCAGTTGCACGATAAGTAGATGCCCTTTTTTCATAAGTATCTAGCTGTATGAAACAACAGTACAGTGGAATTGTACTGTGATCAGGTGGATAAATTAAGACATCTCCTGATTATGCAACTTAAAGTTGACTTGTGTCCTCTGTCGGAATAAATATCAACTATTTGTTGATTTTTAGAAGAAGAATAAAACACTTTTTTCAGGTTGAAATTATATTATAGCGTAGAAATCAAGACTTTGTATATCTGAAGGTGTGAAAGTATTTATTGATGACGTCACCACGACCAGTTGACAAATATTAACAAACCAACCGACACTATCTACAGCTAGAGAATATCGAGCAAGCAAGCTAGGTAACTAAATGATGATTTTACAAATAATAAATCTGTTTCCAAATATTTTAATTGAATACTTAAATTAAATAATAAATTATTTCTTCGCCACAATATATACGATTGAATAAATACTACAACTTTTTATATTATTTTTAAAAGGGAAAAACAAATTTCTAAAAATATTATAGTAGCAATTTAATCGTATTTTTAATTATTCCAGAATTTTCCACAAATTCCCTTTTTTTGATTAAGAAATTTATTGAATTTGGCTAATTGTGGAACAATTAGAAATTAACTATTAGTTTATATTTTATTCCGACAGATGGCGCAAGCTATCAGCAAATTTAATTTTACCTCAGGAGATGTATTTTTCCAATATCTACTTATAGTGTTACAAGGAAGTGGCGTTCAAGAAAGAGCTACGACATGTACATAGTGCTGGGAAAGCCCATTGCAAGGCGGTGACACCATGCTTCAGACAATATGTAAATATAGACATTCGAGAACTGGGCAGAGCAAATATGCAATTTTTATTTATTTATTCACTTTATCGTTTATTATTTCTCTTATATTATAATGAATGTTAATTGTTCTTCATTTATGTTAATCCAAGATACTTCCGTTAAGAAATATGTCATCAAACATACTTTTCTTCCTCACACATATAAATTTACTGGCAATGCGTTTCTTTTAAATATCATCAAATATTATCTCTACAGACCTTACTGCAATGATATGAGTTATTGAATGAGAGGGCTTGGCTCATCAGTAGTGAACCCTCTCAGCGGTTTCGCCAAATTAGCCAAATTGGCGAAACCGCTGAGAGGGTTCACTACTGATGAGCCAAGCCCTCTCATTCAATAACTCATATCATTGCAGTAAGGTCTGTAGAGATAATTATTTGATGATATTTAAAAGAAACACATTGCCATAAAAATTTATTTGTATAAAATTTTAACGATAGATGGCAATAAAATTTAATTTACTAATACTTTTCTTCTGGTCGAAATTCCTCTCTATAACTCCCCGTTGTTGCATAGCTCTTGCCTATATGCAAATACGATGGTAATATCAACATAAAGGTGACCCTTGACATCTTGAGGTTGGTTTTCTATCATTTTCTCTATGCGACAAGATGTCATGATATTTTCATTTCTCATTGCTTTCGTCTTTAAAGATACGTTCCTAGTACCAAGTCAACCATGGTGGGTATAAGGTCGTGGGTTCAATCCTTGGATAGTTCCTGCTTTGGTGACACCAAAAAGTTTTTTCTCTTTTTCTATCTCTATCTATTTTTATCTATAATTTTTGCTAAACAATTTATTTTCAGCATTATGCACTCATGAACAAAATTTAAGGAAGTGGAAAGTCTTTGAGGTTGTCGGTCATCTTTTTTTTTTTTTTTTGAAGGAGACAGAGGCTGTTTACGCTTGATTATATCGTGTGTCTTCAATAAAGATCACTGTAATATCTTTCAGAGTTATTGTCTCAATCCCGATATACATGGTAAAAGGTACAGCTTCCTTAAGTTTTGTCCATGAGTGTATATTGGTTATCTCGTGTGTCTTCAATAAAGGTCACTGTAATATCTTTCAGAGTTATTGTCTCAATCCCGATATACATGCTGAAAGGTACAACTTCCTTCAGTTCTGTCCATGAGTGTATATTGGTTATCTCGTGTGTCTTCAATAAAGGTCACTGTAATATCTTTCAGAGTTATTGTCTGAATCCTGATATACATGCTAAAAGGTACAACTTCCTTAAGTTTTGTCCATGAGTGTATATTGGTTATCTCGTGTGTCTTCAATAAAGGTCACTGTAATATCTTTCAGAGTTATTGTCTGAATCCCGATATACATGCTGAAAGGTACAACTTCCTTAAGTTTTGTCCATGAGTGTATATTGGTTATCTGGTGTGTCTTCAATAAAGGTCACTGTAATATCTTTCAGAGTTATTGTCTGAATCCCGATATACATGCTGAAAGGTACAACTTCCTTAAGTTTTGTCCATGAGTGTATATTGGTTATCTCGTGTGTCTTCAATAAAGGTCACTGTAATATCTTTCAGAGTTATTGTCTGAATCCCGATATACATGCTGAAAGGTACAACTTCCTTAAGTTCTGTCCATGAGTGTATATTGGTTATCTCGTGTGTCTTCAATAAAGGTCACTGTAATATCTTTCAGAGTTATAGTCTGAATCCCGATATCCATGCTAAAAGTTACAACTTCCTTAAGTTTTGTCCATGAGTGTATATTGGTTATCTGGTGTGTCTTCAATAAAGGTCACTGTAATATCTTTCAGAGTTATTGTCTCAATCCCGATATACATGGTAAAAGGTACAACTTCCTTAAGTTTTGTCCATGAGTGGATATATGGGAATAATATTGAGTATTAGGCTTTCTAATAACTTTGTATTACAGAGATCTGGTGTTTAATCTCTCTATTCTGTAATGGGGAACTTTAGCGTCGGGGTATGGTTCGCTCTTCACGTCACATTATTGGGTTAATTATTATTGGAAGTGTTGCATACTGCGAGCTAATATGTAAATATAAGTGTGTAATTACACAGCAATAACACGCCATCTATATGTAGGAAATGGAAGCAGTGAAGCACGGATGTTTCTTTTATACAAACTTCTACTGTCCTTACTGCGATGAAAAAATATTGGGAGGGCCTGGCTCATCAGTGGTGAACCCTCCTAGCAATTTCACCAATTTAATATACCAGACCGCTTCTTTAGAGCTCTAATATTGTATTGGATCATTCTGCTTATATATGCTACACTGAAGGATGAAATCTTAGAAATGGTATTTAAGAAAACTATGGACATAAGCTTTTAGGACAATAGAATTACATATACATATTTGCATCGAGCAATGCTCTTGTAGGTTACGTAAGTTCTCTGTATCGGGGGACACCAATGTCAAGAATCGAATTGTCATCCGACCAAGATGTGACAGTTCCCCCTCCCCACCAATTAGTGTCGCCCCCCTCGACTAATTGTCCGTGCAGACATTTACATATCTCCTTCATTTGAAGTTGAACCATTATGTAAAATTGTCATTCCGCTCATTATACCGTTGTGACAGTTTCTCGGAGTTTTTAATGTATTGTTGTCGCAGCCTCGACAAATGTCATCCTGCCTGATTAACGGCTCTGTTAATTTATGCAAATTTTAATTTTATTATCTCCAAGCACTTTTTAAATACATAAATACATATCTACGAGAGACATTTCTGAAGTAACAAAAAATTCTTGCTGATTTTTATCTTTTTTTTTTAATGCTCGGATTTATTCCCAATGATGTGGAAAATACAAACACATTAGAACATCCAACATCGATTTAAAACACTGTTACCAATGTAAATGTAAAATGGTAGGACCTGGCCCATTACTGGTAAACCGTCAAGGCGGTTTCGCCAGTTTAATATACCATATTTTTGGATATCCTCTGGGTTATATCACTCTTATATTCCTTCCCAAAAGAGAACCCAGCCGACTTTCAGAACCAGTTGCTACTTAAATATATTCACCAACAAATGCAAATATAGCACTGGAACTAAAGAAATATGTCATACAGTTTATCTTCCGCAGGGCTAGAACAATAGGAAACATTCTCAGAAATCACTAAACCATCTATAAATTAGAATCCTCAACAGAAGACATTCTATATCATGTCTAGATTGCCAATCTATTTATGTTGACGAAACCAGCAGAAACCAGAATAAAAGAAAACAAATACAATATAAAACCCAAAGACCCAACATCACCAATATACCACAAATACAGACCATACATTCAAACTAACTGCCACTACTGTAATATACCCTAGGTATATACACCCCCTAGGTGTTTCTATATCCTCTCTCCCAATGTGTAACCTAATTACATATTGGAGTAATTTCCAGCTGCTGTGATACTGTAATATACCGTCCAAGTCACAAATCCCTCATATCCAAACATAAGAACAGTATCAACAGGAGATATCCCTGAGCAATTCTGTCAAACTCCAAGTACAAATATTTCTTGAAAATAAAGATACTTCGGCCAGTAAATCTTTTTATTATAGAATAAATTTTTAACACCTTGCCAAATGTTTTAATTTTTGTTTTCCCCTGACGAAGACAAAAGATTTTTATCGAAACGTCGAGGTAATAAAAAGATTCACTGGCTGAAGTATCTTTATTTTCAAGAAATATGAATGCCAGCCAGGCAGCCTCTATCTTTACGAAGTACAAATAGCCATCTATGCAAATCTCACATCACGTGGTCACTCACAGTATAACTAGCCATCTCTCCTCCGTGCTCACTCTCAGATATAATGTTGCTTGTTGAAGACCGAGATCTCGAAAGCTCGCTGTTTTTTTTTATAATAAATAAACTTTTTTTTTTGATAATTTTATAAAGATATACAGGGTGATCCAAAAGTCCCGCACAACTTTAAAAATTAATAACTCCGCGAATATTTGCGCTAGAGCAATGCGGTAAACACCATTGGGTTCAGGATGCAATGGGATTTTTTATGGCAAATAATGAAAAATTCGAAATTGATTTAGTTACAACTTTATTCGCTAGATGGCGCTCTACCAGAATCGGCGATTCAGCGGCCAAATTGTTTGATAAATTGAAAATATAACTGAACGACACGTATTTTTCCTTTTTGAATATCAGGAAAGAACCCTAATAATATCAAATGATAAATTAATAAAACACCATTTCGCCAAAAATTAGAAGAAATGGTTAACGATTTTTAAATACAATCTGAGATATGTAAAATAGGTATATGCAAATTAAAACAAGTAGCGAAAAAAAAAGATATTTTAGATACGGTTTGTTTTCGAAGATAATAAATTTCTAATTTTTTTAATTCAACTTTCTCTCAGTATCGATTATATTTATTTTAATTCATTTGAAAAATAGGTATCTATCCCTGATAATTTATTTTACTCTGGAATGCTGTTGCTGTTGTTGTCGTGTCCATTAAAGAGTCTCAGATGTCTCCATGCATCTCCATCACAGCAACAGCAATATCCACTATCTTGGGTGTGTAAAGCTGCTGCTCTGGGTCTGTGTCAATTTTCTGCAAGGCTGCGGCCATTTCTGGGTATGAGAATATGTGGGTAGGTGTTAGTTCCACTAAGGACAGTTGTTGCATGTCCTATAGGTTCTTGTGCCATCTGGATGTATTGTCATTCCTTTATAGAGTGTTTTGTTCTAAGTCTTGTTATAGGTTTTGTCATTTTTCTCTCAGAGTTTATTTAGCATTTTGATCTTTTCTTATTTTTTGTTTAATTATCTTGTATTTTGACAAAGCATCAGCGTCAAATAATGACATTTGTTCTTTCCTTTGGCCCAACTTTCTGGCTTCCTTAGCCAATTCAAATGCCATTTCATTACCCCCGATCCCAACATGGGCAGGAATCCTTTGTAGAATGCAGTTCTTCTCCAATGGTTCCAGTTGGGTAAGTAACGAGTGTATTTTCTGTGTGATTTTAGTATTGCCCTTCTGAATTGCTTCTAGAGCGGATATTGAGTCGCCGTATATTAAAATTCCTTCTGCTTGATGCAGGGATGGTTGGTTAAGGCATACATCAAGGGCTTTCCAGATAGCTGTCAGTTCACAAGTGAAGTTTGACGAAATCTGTCCTGTTCCTTCTTTGATTTTGATGTGTGTTCCATCTTGCAGTATTATGTTAATTCCGGCCTCTCCATTACTCAGGCTAAGGTCAGAAGATCCATCTGTATATACTGTTAAAGGGGGTGACCTAGCATTTTTAATCAAGGATTTGTACTATGAGGACATAGCTGTTAACACATCAGACCTCGAAGCCCAAGGTATCAAAGTCTACCACAATCAAAACAAAGCCATCAACATATACAATATGTATCACCCTACAAACAATAAACCTATTGACGATGAAAAAATGGCTCAATTTCTTACAGGCAACACTATTATTGTAGGTGACCTTAATGCCAAAAATCAACTATAGGGATGTTCCACGCCAAACCCAAGAGGCAAAATACTATCAAACATATTTAACGACAATGCCTTCATGTGCTTAAATGTTGGGAATCCTACCCATCATTCCCACAGCTATAATACTGCACAAGCACTTAATATAAGTTTTTACTATCCTGACATTTTCCACAAATGCAAATGGCAAATATTAAAAAGTATTGGAAGTGATCATTTGCCTAATTTGATTGAAATTAGCACCAAGACCAAAACCAGCTCAATTAAAAAAAATTCTGGAACTTCAAAAAGGCTAATTGGATATCTTTCAAAAACACCATTATTAAAGCAGCCAAAGTTTCAATACCAAGAGGTAATATTAAGAATTGGATTCCAAATTATACACACCAGGCAAAAAATATTCAAACACTTATAACTAAAAGAAATGAACTACGGAAAAGTGCACCCAAAACCAAACAAATTGTAGAACTGAACTGAACATTGTGAATGCAAAAATAAAAAGATTATACGTAAATGTCAAAAGGTAAAAATGAAAACAAACTTGTGAAAACATGAAACCAAGAAACCCAAATACAAAACTTTGGCATTTGGCAAAACAAATTGAAAGATCCCAGCCACAAACTGAAAACACAAATATGATTAAGAATACAGATGGTCACCAGCAACTAATGACAAAAATGCTGCCAATCTTTTAGGTAATTCATATCAAATAAGTAGTAAAATCAAATTTGAAATAAAAGTTAAGAAAATTGAAAAAAGGCCCGAAAGATTATTCATGACTGTAAAAATGTCACCAGCACATAATATTTTTCCATGAAAAAATTCAATATGAAAGAGCTAGCTTATGCATTAGAAAACACTGACCTAAACAAGACTTTTGGGCCAGATGGAATCCATAGCCAAATGATATCAAACTTGGGCAAAATTCGCAAAATCAAATTTGAAATAAAAGATAAGAAAGTTGAAAAAAAGGCCCGAAAGATTATTCATGACTGTAAAAATGTCACCAACACATAATATTTTTCCATGAAAAAATTCAATATGAAAGAGCTAGCTTATGCATTAGAAAACACTGACCTAAACAAGACTTTTGGGCCAGATGGAATCCATAGCCAAATGATATCAAACTTGGGCAAAATTGGCAAAATCAAATTTGAAATAAAAGATAAGAAAGTTGAAAAAAGGCCCGAAAGATTATTCATGACTGTAAAAATGTCACCAGCACTCATAATATTTTTCCCTGAAAAAATTCAATATGAAAGAGCTAGCTTATGCATTAGAAAACACTGACCTAAACAAGACTCTTGGGCCAGATGGAATACATAGCCAAATGATATCAAACTTGGGCAAAATTCGCAAAGAAAGACTTCTTAATATTTTCAATAACTCCTGGAAAACTGGATAATTGCCTCAAGACTAAAAACTGCAACAATAATTCCCATTAAAAAACTTGACAAATCTGCTGATGACCCAAAACACTGCTGATCTATATTCCTCACAAGTATTTTCTGCAAATTAATTGAAAAAAATACACTCAGACGACTCACCTACCACCTCAATACAAAAAAATCTCTTACCATAAGAACAATATGGATTTAGGAAAGGACATGGGACAATAGACCAACTCTAATTTTTCACACAAAAGGTAAAAGATGCACAAAACAGAAAACCAACTAACCACACCATAGCTGCTTTTTTAGACCTTACACAAGCTTTTGATAAAGTATGGAAAAACAAGTTAATTACAAAATTATACAAACATTTCAAAATTGATGGAAAAGCTATCACTTGGATAAATGATTTCCTTAAAAATAGATACATCAAGGTCAAATATAATGGCACTCTATCTAAAACCTTCAAATTGTTAAAGGATTACCACAAGGATCAGTGATGGAGATGCATGGAGACATCTGAGACTCTTCTTTGGACACGACAACAACAACAACAACAACAAGGATCAGTCCTTAGCCCAAATCTCTTCACCCTATTTATTGCAGGCATAGAAGAAAAAAAAATTCACTTAAAACCAATATTGGACTTTTCGCTGATGACATTATTCTATGGAGCAGCAGTACTAACTGGAAAAAAGCTGAAAGAGATTCGAACAAGACTCTTCTCCATCTAGAAAAATTTGCTAATGAACATAAATTAGAATTTAACCCCCGATTGGCTCGACACAGGAGAGGTAGAGGTTCCTAAAAATAGTACCCTCCTTCCTATTGGTCATCCTATTGACCAACGCTACCCTCCGTCTTCCATCCGGATAGCCGGCTTGTGTTCCCATTTGATCCCTTTCCTTTTAGTTCTTATCTCCCTAGATTTAAAGCTGAGGGCTTTAGTTTTGGAGACATTGAATTTAAGGCCAGATTCCTGGGCCCAGTTCGAGGGGATTTGGAATGAAGTTTCAACACACTTCTCAGCCTTCGCTCTCGAAGCAGCCTCAATGATGAGGAACTGGTCGTCGGCATAGAGAACAGCCTGGCTCCCTCAGGTAGCTCCTCTTGGAAAACGGTGTTTACCAGGAGATTCTACAGAATAGGTCCGCAGCAAGAGCCCTGGGGGCAACCCCTAGCACAGTTTCTTACCAACTTCAGCCCACCAAAACCGAGGCTAATCCGTCTATCCCTCAGGAAGTGTCGAACCAAGCTGCACAAATTATCTGGACAACCCATGTCCATCAAATTTCTCATCAGCTTGTTCCAGTTCATGGAGTTGAACGCGCCATCAATGTCTAGGGCCACGAGAAGAACCCAAGCACCCTTATTTAAGCCCATATCAACCCCCTCTAACACCTCGTTTAGAGCTGTGGTTGTGGACTTTCCTTCCCTAAAACTATGTTGGAAAGAGGAAAGGAGCTCATTACCTCTAGCCAGTGCTTCAGTCGCTGAGCTAGTAGGCTATCCAGAACCTTACCTAGACACGCTAGTAAAGAAAGCGGACGATAATCATTAGGAGAATTACCCTTTCTACCAGACTTTTCTAGAAGCACTACTCGGGCAACCTTCCATGCCTCAGGAAAAGTACCAGGGTCCAGGCACCTATTGAATAACCTGGCAAGAAGCGATAGGTGCATCCACACCAGGGCTTTCACGACCGTGTTATCGATCCCGTCGGGACCAGGAGATTTCCTGTTCCCGAACTTGAAAGCCACCAGTTTCACCTTATTCTCAGAAAAGAGCGGATCCACCAAACCACAAGTGGTCAGAGAGATCTCGTCCTCTGGTTCTCGTTTCCGAAGTTCCGATCCAAGATGAGGTCCAGGGTCCTTCAGGTCCTGAGTCTTGAACCCATCTTCCCCTTCAAGTAGCCTCAAGTTAGCGGAGCACCTTATCTTCTCAGAGACAGCCCTGTAAGGGAGACCGTATGGATTAATCTCCAGTACGGTTTTGCACTGCTCCCTCCAGTGTTTCCTCTTCTCCCTTTTGGTGTGTCTCTTGTACCCTGCTAGGACCTTCTGGAAAGCTATTCTTCTCCTAACTCTCTCTTCGCCCGTACTATTCTGGAATAGTTTCCTCATGGCCCTGACTCTCTTCCTCTCGATCTTCAGCTCCTCGTTCCACCAAGGCTGTTTAAACTTTTTAAATGCGGTAACCTTTCCAGATCCAGGCCCCAAGGTTTTGCACGTTGGTTATATCCTGGTGGAGCTCATTGACCATGCTATTAATAGAAATTCTGTCAACTGCTCCAGCCAATCTATCCCCAAGTGTGCAAGCAAACCGGCGTCTGAATCTTTCAAGGTTAAGCCCCCTGATGCTGTACCGAAGAACTCTCTCCACTGATGGCGGTTCCACTTCACAACTGGTCTCAAACCTGATGAGTATGTGGTCGCTTAAGTCTGTGGGGTCCGTTTCCCACCTCAAACGCCGCATCCTGCTCGTTCTTGCCAGGGAGAAGTCTATGATGTTTTCACCGTTTTCCGTGGCAAACGTCGAATCACCATAGACGTTCGAAATCTCCAGACTCTGACCAATAACAAGATTGACCACGCCTTTCCTTTAGAATTTTCCTCCCTGTCCCCAAACAGCTGGGTGCGCGCGTTAAAATCTCCGCCAATCAGGATCTCATGCCCTTCCTTCCCAACCAAAAAAATCATTTAGGAAGTCCAGCTTACCGAGGTCGTTGTCCTGAGGTGGTATGTACGTAGAGAGGCAGACCAGTTTCAGATCCGCCGCCTCGATCTGTACAGCCACCGCCTCCTCCCAGGACCCACAACCCAAACAAGAATCTCCCCGGACCAGTAAGGCGGCTTTGTTGCTCTCGCTAGAGAAAAAACTGTAACGAGTATCTAGACCCATCCTCCCGTCATCCTCCAGGTACATCTCCTGCACCAGGATAACATGAGGGCGATCACTTTTAATGATCCGGTCTAGCTCCTCGGAGCTCCTCCTCGAAAGAGCGCAATTTAGCTGCACGAACCTCCACACCTCCTTGTTTTGCCCCTCTACCATCGCCTCCCGTTCACGTACCAGGCCTTCACCGAGCACTGCGTACTCCGGGGGCGATGATTATTCCTGTCGTACCTCTTGTTATCCTCTAAACAGAGTCAACAACCCGGTTCCATATAGCATCCCTGTTCTTGGGAGTGCACGCCCTCGCACCTCCCACACCTCTTAGGATGTTCGCAGGTCCTTGCGAAATGACCGGGCCTAAGGCACCTGAAGCAAGTTGACACTGCCTAATTCACCCTGATAGGTACCATCCTGGCACCTATCTTCAACCTCTTCTTGACCAGGAGGGATTTCATGGTGGCCTCCTTTAGGCCCGAAATGACCCAATTCGTTGCGTAGGGCCTCCTTGTACTCTTTGTATAAAATCTCATGTATCCTTCCAAGAAGTCCCCACACCTCGAATTTTGGAGCACCACCATTTCTTTAGCGTCTCCTCTTTGATGTTAGAGTTGACACCCAAGAGAATCAGCTCCCTCCTGTCCCTCTTGAGGCTCCTATCCTCAGTGCAGGCTCCTTCTCTTATAGCCTCCACGGCCAGTTTCTTTTCATCGGGGTTCTTCAATATGAGAGCCACAGTTCCCCCACCCCGAATCATTTTGAGGTCATAGCAGTGCCTAGGAATGCTACCAGCGATGCTTTTCAGCACCGCGAGCATTAACCCGGACCCCGCATCCTCACTCCACTCAACTACCAGGGTCAGGTCCTCCTTCCATCTAAGGGGCCCTTGACCTTTGGGGGTTCTGGCTTGGTAGTCTTGGCCGCCTTGGGGGGATCCTTAACCTCTTTAGCCCTGATCTTCTTCGGGGGAGGAGGTTCTTTCACCTCCTCTGTAGGCGTCGCTCTCGGTTGGTCCTCTTTTGATCCGGCTGTCACCTCAGTCCTACCCTCTTCCTCTTTTGCTGAAGGCTTCTTAACCCTTTTCTTCTTTCTCTTCTTTTCAACCATCTCGCTGTTCCTAGTGTGAACAGGTTGTTTTGGGGGAGATGGCGGAACAGCTTTCTCGTCTCTAGTTGGTATTTGGACCGAGGCTCCCTCTACCTTGCCCTTGTGGGCTCCTCCGTCTTCTCGTTTCGAGGCGTCTCTCGTTTAGGGAGAACTGGGGAAGCGTCATTGGGAGTACATACCTCGACCTCAGCTAGTTTCAGCGACTCTAAAAGAGCCGCTGCCACTCCCCTCTCTATGCCATACTGCAGGGTGGTCGACTGAGGATCTTTTCCTCCAGGTTCCGCTTCTCCACCCGCAGGAGCTCGAGCTCTCCAAGGGCCGACCTATGTTTCTTGAGAAGCTTATCGAAGCATTGCTCGAGGATGTTCGGGTGAACATTTCCAATCTTCCTCCCTCGACGTATGGTGTCTAGGGAGTCCTGGAATGCCTCGGCAAGCTCCTTAAGCTTCGTGCACCACTTCTGGGGTGTCAATGCCTTATTTAGAAACTCATTCATTTCATTCAGGTCATTGAGGTACCTTGCCTTGGTGACATCCATCGCAGCCCCCGACTCCTGGACTATTGAGCCGATTCTCGTTTCAGACGAAGGGTCAAACAACAGGAAAGGATCCACAGAGATCTCCATGTTGATGATCCTGTTGAGGCGGATATCAGGGGGAAGGGGGGGGGGGGGGTGGACGATCCTTCCTATCCTTTCGCTCTGGGTATCCAGAGCTAGCTGTGCGGAAGGCACCTGAGCTCAAATTCTCAGTCGGCCGCGTCGCTTTTCGAGGACTCAAGTGGGCACCCTGCCTATCCTCTTGAGTCGTGTCGACTCTCGCTGTGTGGAGGCTGCCTGCTTCATAGGGGACTTCCCTGGGCCATTAGTGGGCGCGGCAAGGGAATTATTAGAAATATCCAACGAGGTATTATTGGGCATACGCTCGGAGCCCGAAGGAATTTGAGCGTCCTCGGGCTTACCCTTGTCTTCAAGAGGGATGCATGAGAAGTTACTAGACCCAATACGTCGAGCTGGCCTATCAGCTCTGTCTAGGTCGTTCACTCCACGGCAAGAGGGATCTGCCTCCCACCCGTTCTCAGGCGCTACCGGAGCCTCATTGGTAATGTCAATCTTTATATTTTGTATTGGCATTATTGGGGGGGGGGGGGGGGGGGTGACCTGTATTATAATGACATCAGAACGCCACCATGTTACGCAAGGCTGAACTGGGCATATCCGTCTTTCCAGACTTGTCAGACGAGCTGTCAGCGTTGGCCACGTTCTTGTTAGAAACTTGCTCAGGACGCACCACGGGAAGGTGCTGCTCAGCATTTGTAGGTAGCCGTCAAGCCTCCCTACTTTGCGTAATCTACAACTGGACGTCACTCCTGTCACAGACCCCTATTAGCATCGCTAACTCTTCCACTGAGTTCCACAATGGTCTGTCGTGATCAGTTAGCCCCTACCACCCTCTTTCAGGCAGCCAGGTACAGACCGCTACTACCCGCGAGTCGGGTGCCAAGGGCTGCAGATGCAAGGCACATAGTCCTACCCACTCTCCATGCTCAGAACTAGGGCCCCGGGCCCAGCACAGTTGGTACATCCCTGGAGCAGTAATGGCTACCCAGACCTCGAAGGTCCACAAGCCGGCTCACAGTTGGTACATCCTAGAAGGAGTGGCCACCCAGACCTTACGGTCCATAAACCGCCACAGTTGGTACATTCTAGGATCAGATTACTACCCAGGCCTGGGAGGCCCATAAGTATTTAACCCTCCTTCTTATAACGAAACCTTTACAGCCCTCTGGTTTCACAATTGGTACAGTGGAGTGGACCCAGGAGGAGCTCAGAACATCAGAAATAGACAGCATCAAACGACACTTACAAGATTTAGAATAGGCCATCTCAAGCCATTGAAGATAGAAAATAACAACAAAATCTACCCCACTTGCCCAAAATGTAGCTTGGCACCTGCAGCTCCAGAAGACATTGTGGCTTGCATTAGATGCACTAAAAAGGACCTTTGGGAGAGGCCGCTGCTTATCATAAAACAGCTCGAGGAGCATGAACTCATGGAATTCGTGTAGACTTCACACAAGGGGATAAGAAACAACAACAACAACGAATAATTTCTCTGATCGTTTAAACCAATTGTGCCAAGTCCTTTCTTTTCAAGTATGTTTTTGTTCTCTTTTTTTTTTGTGCAGGGTTCATTCAAGATTGATGATTATATTTGTTGGCACTGGGGTAGGAAATATCGGTTCTTCTTGAATTTGAAAGTCATTATGTTTCATATTTATGCCCTTTCTAATATTGTTGTCGTACTGAAGGGTTGAAGATCTTTTGAGCCTTTCTTTTTGTGTCCAGTTTAAATAGGTTCTATGGGATATGTGTAAGTTTCTTTACTTTTTAAGCTATTGGTGAATTTTATTGTTTTTATTTTGTCTTCTGCTTTTGAGCGAGTAGGTCTAGACCACATTCTCTCTGAATTTTCTCATTGTTGGTGTATGAAACAGCACCAGTGATTATTTTGGCCGCTTTTGCTTGAACACTGTCTAGTCTTCCTTTTAGTGATGAGCTTGAGGGAGCCCAGACGAGTGTTGCATATTCCATTATCGGCCTTATTAAGGTGATATATGTTGTTCTGAGAATTCTGGGTTTTGCTCCCCAATTTGTTCCACATAGCCATCTCAGAATGTTTAGTTTTCTGGTAGCTCTATTTGAGGTGCTAATTATGTGTTCTGTAAATAGCAATTCCTCATCAATGACAATTAAAATAATTTTATTGACATCTTGTCAATACATGCAAAGTGCACAGTCTGCACTATTTTAAAAAAGATAATATGCATTATATACACTATGTACAGTGAATATGGCGCCTCTGCCAACGCTGCAGAGTTTGGTGGAGAATCGCCAGTGGGTCTCCAGCGACACCACGCATTTTGCGATCTACGATTAATACGTAGATCGCGTACTTCCCCGCTGAGGAGATGTGATGGCGTGGTCCTCGAGACCAACTGGAAAGATCCAGGACTGCAGTATCACACCTAGGTATTTTGGATTTCTAATTTTATCAATTATTTAGTTGTTTATGCTTATTTTGGGGGTATTTTCATGCCTTTTTTCCCTGTCAGTGGAGAAGACGCATAGGTTTGGTTTTATTGGGTTTATGGTCATTTGGAGTTCCATTGCCCACTTTTCCAGTCCTCTCATTGATGTGTTCAGTATTTTGTCTGATTTTTCTATACTGCTACTTGTGTGCCATATGGCTATATCATCTGCATAACAGGCAACCTTTGTGTCTTCAGTGAGGTAAGGATGGATGTCGTTAATATATAGCAGATAGAGTAGAGGACTGAGCACAGATCCCTGAGGTACACCAGCCCATGTTCTTCGGTCCTAGGAAATTTCTCCATTGACCCGAACCTTTATCCTTCTTCCCCTTAAGAAGTCTGCAATCCAGATTATGGTTTTTCCTCTTACTCCGATGCTGTGCAGCCTTTCAAATAATTTCTCCCTCTACACTCGATTGAAGCTGAGGTCATATCCAGGAATACGGCCGTTGTCTTCTTTGGCGGTTTTTCCTGGAAAGAATCTATTATTGATTGGCAGAAGTAGAAAGGTTGATCAGGTGTACAGTGTCTGGATCTATAGTCAGTTTGGTAGAAGTTTATTTTATTATTGTTAGTGAGCCAGACTATGAGCCTAGAGAGGATGATTCGTTCTGTTATTTTACAAAGTATGCTGATGAGAGCAATTGGCCGATAGTTCTTGGATTCCTTGGCATCTTTATTTGGTTTCAGTATTGGCACTATAATTAATATCTTCCAATACTTTGGTAGTTTACCAGTTTGCCATGAAATGTTCAGTATTCGTAGGAGTTGATTTTTTGCTTTGTCTCCAAAGTGTTTAATCATTTGACCAAAGATTAGATCATCTCCCGGTGACCTCTTGGATCTAACTTTTCTATTGATGAGTTTAGTTCATTCAGTGTGAAGTCTCTCTCGAGAAAATATCATGTTGATGGCAGTTTCTTGCTTGTTTAACTAACTTGTTTATATTATTTTTAAGAGTCCTTTCTTCATTCGTGTAGTTGAGTCTGTAAGTGCTTTAAAGATATTCAGCAATTATGTCAGCCATCTGTTTGCTCGTTCTCGCTGTTCTATTCATATCGGTTAGAGTATTGGAGGATTGGCGTTGGTTTTGATTGTTTTCTAACACTCTAATCATATTCCAGTGTTGGCTGTCCTTTCTTGGATCCATTTTTTTCGCCGAATTCTGCCATTTTTCTTGTTTGCATATCCAAATTTCTTGTTATATTTTGTGAATAATATCAATGAGTTCCTTTCTGTTTTCTTCTGTTCTCTTTGTTTTAAGAAGTTCATTGATATTGTTTCTCTCTCTGCAATCATTGCCTCGATGTTGTGGCCCTTCCAGTAAGGTATCCACTGGTCTTTACGTCTCCTTCTAGGTATCGATGCTTTTGCAGCTTTGGATATGTTCGAAGAGAATTTTTCCAAGTTTTTGTCAAGCGTTCTGAAATTCAATTCTTCGTTGCACAGTTCTTCAAACTTTTCTGTGAATTTTTTCAAGTCGGCTTTCCTAAAGTTCCATGTTCTTTTATTCTGTTGGACATTCTCAATTTTGAAGTTTAGGGTTGTTAAATTTTTTCTGTGGTCACTGATTTAACCTCCCACGTTTTTCCATTGTGTTGTGGGTGCGCGATGTTGAAATTTATCGCTGTGATGTCTATTGCGGATTCTGTGCCTGTGGACTTAGATATATAGGTGTTCTCTCCGTTATTTAATGGTGTAAGGTCGAGGTCGGTTAGCATGTCCTCAACCTGCTGACCTTTGTTATTCTGGACAGGTGGTCCCCAAGTTGAACTTTTGGCGTTAAAATCGCCGAGTATGTTTGTGATATCCGAAGACGCTTCACTTAATGCCTCTATTGTGTGTACCCATACAAAATTCAAAGATTTCACGAGCTGAAAGTTGGCGATTTTGAGATGCGTCAAGAATTCGCTGCATGGGTTTTCCGGCGAATTGATATTGATGAAAACTGGCTGTCGAATGTTCTGTGGACAGATGATGCTCACTTTTATATAAAGGGGGAATTTAACATTCAAAACAGCCGCATTTGGGTAACAGAAAACCCTAGGAATTTTACAGAAATGCCACTTTATCAGCCCAGAGTTACAGTTTTGTGTGGGTTCGCATATTATTTTATTATTGGGCCATTTTCCTTTGAAAAAATCAAAGGAAGAACTTTTAAGCCCGTTTTTGTAACTGGGGAACGTTAATTTCAACTTTTAGGAGAAAAGGGTTTTGCATATCCCTGGACAGACAAGTACTAAACGAAATAACATTCATGAAAGATGGAGGACCTCCTCATATCTCCCGAGGTGCCAAACAATTGCCAAAGGATACCTTCGGTGAAAATCGTGTGATAAGTCGCCACTTTATATACCAGTCGCCTCCAAGATCACCAGACTTGACACCTTGCGATTTTTGGTTATGGGGGTACATTAAATCGTGTGTTTATCGATGCCGGCCTACCACATTGGCCATGTTGAAGGCTTCTATCAGATGGCACGTTTTATAAATTTCAACTATTTAATTGTGACCATTCTGTCATCTATCGTCTGCAAGCGGTGTTTGAGAATGAAGGGCGCCACATTGAGCAAGGATTGTGACCTAATACAAGAGAGAAGGCAGTTACCTCATGTGTTATATTTTGCAGCTCTTTGTTTTGGGTTATGGGAATAATAAATGCTGTCCTCACATCTTGACTCTTTTTTTCTGTGAACATTAATTTTTTTGTTAATCATTTGCCCACATCTTATATTATGTCGTGCAGGCCAAAGTGTTATAACTTCTCGAATAGCACTGGTATACACAATTTTAACCCTTATGTTTAGTTTATCCCTTTTCGCCCATTAGAAAAAATAGCATAAGGAATATTCTCTGTATCCCCCCCAACTTTAGAAATTTTGCGCAAAAAATAATACAAAATGATTTTGCTACCACGTTTTTCAACGCAAAAGGTCGATTTAAAAATGATTTTTTTTTAGGGGATACATTTTCAAAATTATGTACAGTATAATAAACAATGATAACATTTGACAAACCCATAGGCTATTTGGAATAAAGTACGACAAATATATTTTGGCACTCCCCTCTATATTTCATCTTTGTATCATGACAAATATCCAGTTAAATAGTCAAGTGTCGCCAATTAGTCAAGAAACTATACATTCCTTATAGCACGAAATCCTATTAGTAGTGCCATCATAATTTTTGGTACTATATTAACATTTCAAAACTCGTGTATTGATATCAGTAGTTATTTTCAAACATTCATTCTATTTCACAAAACTCCATCTAAAATATAAATATTTTTTGCTACATGTTTTAATTTGCATATACCTATTTTACATATCTCAGATTGTATTTAAAAATCGTTAACCATTTCTTCTAACTTTTGGCGTAATGGTGTTTTATTAATTTATCATTTGGTATTATTTGGGTTATTTCCTGGTATTAAAAAAGGAAAAATACGTGTCGTTCAGTTATATTTTTCAATTTATCAAACAATTTGGCCGCTTAATAGCTGATTCTGGTAGAGCGCCATCTAGCAAATAAATTTGTAACTAAAATCAATTTCGAAATTTTCATTATTTGCCATAAAAAATCCCATTGCATCCTGAACACAATGGTGTTTACCGCATTGCTCTAGCGCAAATATTCGCGGAGTTATTAATTTTTAAAGTTGTGCGGGACTTTTGGATCACCCTGTATATCGCAATGAAGAGCTCGAAAGCTCGCGGTGTTTTTTAATAAATAAATTTATTGCGTAAGGATTTTTAGATATTTTAATAAAATATTATATCGCAATTTTATTATATTTGAAAAACAAAAGTATACAAAAATTATTATAAAAAACAAAATTATGCAAAAATAACTAATAATTAAAATAAATAAAACTAATTGCTATTGTCTCTTAAATAATCGACAAAAACAAAAGAGATAATTATTGTTAGTTGAAAAGTTCTTTAAAACAATTAGTTTTGAATAAACATAGGTTAAAAGGCTTCTCTGATGTTTTCAATAAGTCCCTCAAGTCATCAGAGAGCGCGACCATACTACCCTAATCATAAGAAAGAAAGATAAGAGAGTAGAAAGAATAAAAATTCCTGAAGTTTTTTTCACAAAATAAAATATTTTCTCTGTGCTGCCGACGCCCCTACATTGTCACATGTTTCAAACGGCCATTCAAACGCAGACGAAAAACTCTGATTTAAGACGCATGGCGGGAAACCAAATTAACCCAAAGGATATTTTCAAAGTGGAATTTATGGGACGTGAGTTATGCAAATCGCTGGGCATTATCTGCATATGTCCGGCGTCGATATATGTCGGCGGTAGGTAGATAACTGCGAGCTGATTTGATTGGTCCATTTATTGGAGATTAAATTGGCGTCTGCTCGTGACTTTTTAAATTGTTTGAGAAGAATTTTTTATATTATTGAAGAATCATTTGATTAAAATATCAAGTATTTATCAAAACATAAAACTTTTTTTATTTTTATTTAAAAAAAAACGCATTATATTTCATAAGGATTTGGTAGATTTAAAAATAAATCATATCTTTTACTAAAAAAAGGTTTGGTTAGGATATCCAACATTTTAAAATGTTTAATGGCAATTCTATTATAGAATTAAAAAAAACTCAATACACAAGATTATATAATTCTCAATATAGAGCAACCCATATTTAAATCTTTAATTAATAAAAAGACATATATTGAATTGAATAAAATATTTATTTGCCAATATTTCGGTTAGCTGGACGCTAACCTTTATCAAGCCATTACAATTTTCTTTAAACAAACTTTGTATAAACAAAAATGTAATGCCTTGTTAAAGGTTGGCGTTCAGACAACCGCAATATTGGCAAATAAATCTTTTATTCAATTCAATATATGCCTATGCCTTATCTATAATGTAACATATATATATATATATATATATAAATCAATGTTTGTATGTTTGTTTGTATGTCCGGTATACAAATTCGCAGTAGTTCACTAATTCAAACCAAAATTTCCATACATAGGTAAAAAAAAAAATACGGGGAAGACGATAGGCTATTTTAAAAAATATATAAATCTATTATTAAAACTATATATTCAAATTATTCTAATTAGCTCACGAACAGCGCTCTCTATCAAAGATTAGATTAAATTATGCTGATGCAAACAAATAGATAATGCTAATAACAAACAATTATTTAAAAAATCTTATCTAAATATGTATCACTCGGGTAGATATGCACACGGGTCAATCCCGGGGCGAAGCCCGGGTCACCCGTCTAGTAGATTATATATTTTTACTATTTTAAGTACAATATATTATGATGCATTAAATCAGAGCGGTGGATGAGAGGGAACACGCTCGATTCCCGACAGTCATGAACCGGGATTGAATCCCGTGTTAAAATTTGTTTAATATGTGAATAACCTTCACATATTATTCACTGTTTCAATTATCATGAACTAGGTTGCTCTTGTTGAGCGGTACCTATTAATGTGATTTGAACCAGATATGATGCATTATATATTTATAATTGTATGTAATTCTACTGTCTTCAAAGCTTATATCCATAGTTAATCTAAAATACCCATTCCAAGAGTCTAGCATCAGTATCACTATAAAAGGAAGTTCCAAAAATGTAATATAACAACGGTATGGTAGATTAAACTTGGCGAAACCGCTGATGAGCCAGGCCCTCCCAATTTTTCCATTGCAGTAAGGACAGTAGAAATTGTTTATTTTTAAAAAGAATCATACACGTCTATAATAGTTTCGAATTAAGAACAATATGATTTTTTTTTTAATTGAGAAAATTTTCACTTTAAATGTCTTAGAGACATGTGGTAGTGAAGAGTAATCAACATGTGTATTATGTAGTTATTAGCAAACACCCACTTCCCCGGATTGTGTTTGTCCAAACTACTTTCTAACACCTCTGTTTACTATTATTATTATATAATAACGGACCTGCCAATGATAAGCGATATCAATATCAAATCTCAAAAACCTGATATAATAGTATATGACAAAATAAAAATAAAAAACATAACAATCATAGAGATAGGCGTTACTTCCCAAGACAATATCCAAACTACGGAGCTAACAAAGAAAATACCAGCTACTGGCGAGGGAAATGGCCCAAACCGAAAAAATGCCCGTAAAAGTATTGCCGATAGTCTTAACATGAGATGGAATAGTAACCAATTATAACAAACAATACAGGAAGGAAATAAACATAAGAAAAAGGGACTTTGCATATATTCAATCCTTGGTGCTAAAAAAGACTTTGGAAATTATCTCAACAAAAAATAAGAATGAGACCCTCACGATAAGTTACAGAGAAATAAATAGAAGTCATGGATAGATTGTTGGAACGGTGCTGGCGTGTGAAGACGAGGAACACCGGACATGGAGCACAGGACGACCATAGAAGAGATCCAGGAGAACGACCTAGAGCAGATGACAGGAGACCTGACAGACAAGAATGGATCAAGGCCAGGGGACCAAGGAGCCACCAGTCATAGAAAGACTGCTGGAGAGCTGCAGGACATCAGGGGACCATATCTGTGAGGGCCACAGCACTGATCAGGAGTCAAGATAGCAAATGTAAATATCTTTGTTTACTTTTACTGTTGTTTTTTTATTGAAGTTGTAAATAAAAATATGTAAATAGACTGACCATTCGTTACATACACCTTTTAGAGAAAAACTTGTGACCTTTTTGAATAATAAAGTTATTATTCGCGTTGTGTGTAGTAGTAGTGAAGAGATATCTTTATTATCATATTATCACAATAGTTACTAACCCAGAATAACATAAAATAAATAAAGCTCCTAGGTTTAAGTTTCTTGTACAAACTTTTTTTATTTTCAAGCTTTTGGACTTGTCAGTCCTTCAACAGGAAGACTTGTGGTAATACTCCTATTGAAGGACTGACAGGTCCGAAAACTTGAAAATAACAAGTTTGCACAAGAAACCTAGCCCAGGGAGCTTTATTTATTTTATTATAAATCAGGGAATAACGTTTATTTTAACCCAGAATATGCAAATCAGACTGTGACAAATTTGCATAGTTTGCGGTTATAAAACTGGGACAGTGACTCCTCCTACCAGAACCAACATCTCTACCTTCTGTCAAAGCTTCATTCAGATAGGTGGGTTGTGGGGGAACATTTCATAGTCAATCAGGGGGGATCTAGAACATGAATAAACACGGACTTTCCTGGAGGTAGACTCTTACCAGAGATTCTGTTATGTCAGAACAAGTCATGAGGAGTCTTTCAACTGAAACAGAGTATCCGATAAGAGGCCACCACCAGGAGAGACGGAGTTTATCCATGTTTTAGTCTATGGTGTTTCTTGGTAATCTGTACTATAAATAAAGCTAAATACTTTCGCAATAAATTTCTTTTATTTTGCTTTCGATCTCTCGCTCTTCAACGGAAAAAAAGGCAAAGAGCGAAAGCCCGAAAGCTCGCGGTTTATGCTAATAATAAAAACTTATTGCGAAAGGAATTTGTTTAAAATATTTATTTATTCTTAGTTTGCACTGTATATGTTGTAACATACAAAACCTTTTTTAAATTTATTCCCACATATATACTACACTCATGGACAAAACGTAGGGAAGTTGTACCTTTCAGTATGTATATCGGGATTCAGACAATAACTCTGAAAGATATTACAGTGACCTTTATTGAAGACACACGAGATAACCAATATACACTCATGGACAAAACTTGAGGAAGTTGTACCTTTTAGTATGTATATCGGGATTCAAACAATAACTGTGAAAGTATTACAGCGACCTTTATTGAAGACACACGAGATAACCAATATACACTCATGGATAAAACGTAAGGAAGTTGTACCTTTTACCATGTATATCAGGATTCAGACAATAACTCTGAAAGATATTACAGTGACCTTTATTGAAGACACACGAGATAACCAAGTGTGAACAACCTCTGTCTCCTTCAAAAAAAAAAAAAAAAAAGACGACCGGCGATATCAAAGACTTTTCACTTCCTTAAGTTCTGTCTCTATGAGTGTAGGTGTGGGGAGATATGCAGCTGAGTTGTCGCGCAGCAGGGAATACGGCAATGTTTGACGACAGTGGACGACCTACATCGCCAAGAAAGAGCTAATGGTATGCAAATCAGACCTTCCATTAAGGAGGGATTACCCGGTGTGTACACAAATTGATTATCACCAAATATTAAATAATTCATGACCTCCTCTTAATTGGTGCTTAATTGTGTCATTACTCCGTGTCCGCCAGGTGTCGGTACACTCTGTCTTCTTCCTTTAATTTGCATACTCCACGGCTTTATATATATATGGGGCACACTACACATATCTGTGAAATATCCATCTACACATATATATGTGTATAGATATTAAAAACAAAATAGGCATAACCTGACCGCATGAGTATTTTCTAGATGGCAGAGCGCCATCTAGTAGAACAAAAATCAACTAAACGTTGATTTAACCTGTTCCCTGATATTTGGCCAACACAATTTCTTAATAGATCAAGAAAAACCATCCACGAACGTGTTTCGCGCTGTTGGCGCTCGTCAGCGTGTCACAATTAAATATTTAAATAAAAAGGCATATATTGGATCAAAATATCATTTATTTCACCTAAAAAGGCATATATTGGATCAAAATATGCCTTTTTATTTAAAGATTTTTTTTTATGGATTGCTCTATTTTCAAAACAATTAAATTTATGTTACAATTTATCAACGGTAACATATGTACCATCTAGCCCTAACCTTCAAAACATTTCATCCCAACCACATTTCCTTTTTATAAACAATGTAAATATGTTTTATAAAAACCCTTCCTCCAATGTATTGTAAATAACAAATGAATGAAAGAAAAAGTTGAAATAGAATTCAGCTCTCTGACAAAGACTGGGTTAGTTAAATAACCTGAGGGACAATCAAAAACGGTGCAAATTAAAATTATGTTTCTTCCCCATCCAAACATGTCAGCCATTTTACTGTGGCGTATCTGATTCGTCCCCCAAATCAAGTGACCCTCAGGTCCAGCTGATGTTACAGGGGTCATCAGTCAAGTTTGACAGCAGGCTGTCGGAGTTTGACAGCTGCACGGTCAGCGGATAGCTGACAGATCGACAGCAGACATGAGCAGGACACACAGTCCAGTCCTGGCTTCACCTATATACTTCAGGACTTTTAGCCAACTTCCCGTCTAAGAGTTTGTTGACACCTCAAGTCATCGATATATTTACATATTTACATGGATTGGTGGACAACATGGAATATCGGTGACAGTTGGTAAGTTCAGTATCCATGGAGTTTTCCACGTTACCTTCTGTTTTCAAATAAATAATCCCTTGAATCAATATATAAAACAAGAACATTCCAGGGAAATGTTTCTTTTTTAAAATATTTTTTTATTTAAAAATCTCTCAAGATTTCGGGCAATAATAAATATTCCATAAATTTATAACATAATATTCCCTGAACCCACCCCGTAACCCCGAGGTGAATATATCGCCTCGGGAAAGCAAACTCGAAAGCACACGCAACAGAAGCCCACGTTGATTCTGCATTGTTGTTGTTGTTGTCGTGTCCAAAGAAGAGTCTTAGATGTCTCCATGCATCTCCATCACAGCAGCAGCAATATCCACTATCTTGCCCTTCATTGGAAAATGGGTGCCGTTGCCACGTTAGTCACCTTGGAAACGAACCAGAATTTGGTCGAATATTCCAAGGGTCCAGGGGGGACCGCAGGGAGGTGTGGTCGGACTTCTCCCCCCCTAATTTAGGGGGGATGTAAACAAAATGTAAACAACAAAAACACTTTATTTTTATTTTAAATCTTATTTTATTGGCGTTTTAATGATGTAAGATATTTTCTCCCGTAGAAGGGCTTTCTTACCCGAAAGCTTGAGAGATTTATAAATAAAAAAATATTTTAAAAAGAAACTTTTCCCTGGAGGCTTAATGTTCTTGTTTTAATCTTCTGTTTTACTTTGTAACGTTAATTTTAAAAGTTTGTTGGCACTTAGAACTCATTTGACCAAAATATTGATCTATTCTATAGACAGTTGGTTTGGTAATACGTACAAAGTTGTGGTTGTGTCCAATGAAGAGCCTCAGATGTCTCCATACATCTCTATCACAGCAGACGTTCTCTATCTTGGGTGTGTAAAGTTCTGGGCCCATGTCAATTTTCTGTAGTTGTTGTGTCCAATGAAGAGCCTCAGATGTCTCCGTACATCTCTATCACAGCAGTCACAATGTTCTCTATCTTGGATGTGTAAAGTTCTGGGTCCATGTCAATTTTCTATTGTCGTTGTTGTGTCCAATGAAGAGCCTAAGATGTCTCCATACATCTCTATCACAGCAGTCACAATGTTCTCTATCTTGGATGTGTAAAGTTCTGGGTCCATGTCAATTTTCTATTGTCGTTGTTGTGTCCAATGAAGAGCCTCAGATGTCTCCATACATCTCTATCACAGCAGTCACAATGTTCTCTATCTTGGATGTGTAAAGTTCTGGGTCCATGTCAATTTTCTATTGTCGTTGTTGTGTCCAATGAAGAGCCTAAGATGTCTCCATACATCTCTATCACAGCAGCAGCAATGTTCACTATCTTGGGTGTGTAAAGTTCTGGGTCCATGTCAATTTTATATTGTTGTTGTCGTGTCCAATGAAGAGTCTCAGATGTCTCCATACATCTCTATCACAGCAGCAGCAATGTTCACTATCTTGGGTGTGTAAAGTTCTGGGTCCATGTCAATTTTCTATTGTTGTTGTCGTGTCCAATGAAGAGTCTCAGATGTCTCCATACATCTCTATCACAGCAGCAGCAATGTTCACTATCTTGGGTATGTAAAGCTGCTGCTCCAAACAGCAGTGTAACTTATATAAGAAGAATGATCCAATACAATATTAGAGTTCTAAAAAGCGGTCTTGTAGATTAAATTGGTGAAACCGCTGAGAGGGTTCACCACTGATAAGCCAAGCCCTCTCTAATATATTTCTCATCGCAGTAAATACAGTAGAAATGTGTTTTATGTTTAAAAGAAACTTGAGTGCTAAAATATTTTCCTTGCTTATAATCCGTACAAAGTTGATCAGTACAATGTAAACAGTCTTACACCACACTGCTCATCATCATGATGATGGATGACCTCACAATGCAATCATTCAACAACATCCAATTGTCTTTCTATCAGAACTCGCGGTCCAGATAACTGAAGCTATACTGTGTAGTAGGTACATTGCAATCAAAATTCGGAACTATTTTAAAGGCGTAAGATTCTTTTTGAAATCAAACAATTTCTACTGCCCTTACTGCAATGTAAAAATTAATGGGAGGGCCTGGCTCATCAGTGGTGAACCCTCCCAGCGGTTTCGCCAGTTTAATCTACCATACCGCTGTTATATTGCATTTTTGGAACTTCCTTTTATAGTGATACTGTTGGTAGACTCTTGGAATGGGCATTTTAGAATAAGAATCTTACGCCTTTAAAATAGTTTCGAATTTTGATAACAGATGGCGCGCTAGTGCAGGATAGTACATTGCAATGTTTGATGAAATCCGACAGCGACGACCCGGGATTCGAACCCCACATTGGACACTTTTTTTTTCCTTGAAGAAAAAATGTTTCATTGGCTCTCGAGATAATCCTGCAAAAGTCCAACCACCCCAACTTGTTCCAAAATCACTTTATTAGGTATCGCTCAACAATAGCAATCTATAATACAATATAATGCGACTTATGATTGTAGAACGACATTTGAAAATTATCCCGCATGTGTTTCTTTTGAAGGAAAAATCGAAATTTTATTTTAAAGAGAAATAACGATTATTTCTAACCTTAGGGATGAAGTATGAACAGTATTCACAATTCATCCTTTCATACTTCATCCCTAAGGTTAGAAATAATCGTTATTTCTCCTTAAAATAAAATTTCGATTTTTCGTTCAAAAGAAACACATGCGGGATAATTTTCAAATGTCGTTCTACAATAGAAACCTAGTTTATGATATTTAAAACAATGAATATGAAGGTTATTCACATATTAAACAAAATGTTAACTCGAGATTCGATCCCAGTTCATGACTGTCGGGAATCGAGGGTGTTACCCACTGGTCCACCGACTATCAACAACCCCACCAGTGAGTATAAGTAACCAAACAGGACTCTGGTACACTTGTAAGTGAAAAAGTCGAAATGTTTTATAGCTGTGCAGACATGTAGGGCAATCTGAGTGAAAGACATTTGAAAACTCCCCATGATTATCATGGCCGTCGTGTACTAGGGATGATAATAGATTTTAAAAATGATTAAACTTAGGGTCTGTAACATGGGTAGTTGGTAAAATAAATAATATATTTAGAAATATATTTAAAATAAAGAAGGCATATCCTGACCAGCAGCACATGTGCCTTTTTGATGGCAGAGCGCCATCTAGTGGAACAGAAATCAACTAAACGTTGATTTAACCTGTTCCCTGATATTTGGCTAATCTAACTCCTTGATAAATCAAGAAAAGCCAACCACGAACGCGTTTCGGATTGTTGGCTCTCGTCGTTTAGAAATATATTCAATAATGTTGTAACAAAGTATTTATTATAATGATGCATCAGCGCGCCATCTGTTATCGAAATTCGGAACTATTATAGACGTGTATGATTCTTTTGAAAATTAAATAATTTCTACTGTCCTTACTGTAATGGAAAAATCAATGTGAGGGCCTGGCTCATCAGTGAATCCCAGAAACCGCTGGGAGGGTTCACCACTGATGAGCCAGGCCCTCCCATTAATTTTTCCATTACAGTAAGGACAGTAGAAATTGTTTAATTTTCAAAATAGCGTCATACGCGTCTATCAAAGTATTTATTATTTTATTAACAGAGTATTATTTTTTTTACGTTTATATTTTGCTATACTCTGTAAACTTCCCTCATTGCTTATCTTTGTTTATCATTCATAGTTTGTTCTTGACTGAAATAAATTGCTGTGTCATCCTCAAGTTTTTATGTCTTCCCTAATTTTCCACGTGGCACTATAATCCCCTTATATCAGGATATTTTGTGATGTAGTCGTGATCATCCTGGGGGATCTGATCTAAGGGAAGAAAACCAACTTTACCTGACTAATACAAAACAAGCTGCTTGCAATAAATACCAATACATCAAGTTTAATAGATTCTGCAGGATGTATATTTTGAGGCGAAAGTGTTGACTGTACATAATACAAGCTACTACTTATAATTGCTATATGTAAAATTTGATATCGAACGTTTAATTTTAAGGATTTCGAATGTTCAATTGTATTAATTGTATATAATTTAAAATATACACGCAATTATCCAAATTGTGGATATGGCGTGTCTCTCCCAACTGTTAAATAAATAATAAAATCCTGGGAGAGACATTTATAGATTATCAACAGTTTATACAGTCACCATGATGTATATATCATGCCACATTTCCCACCTAGATGTCCCAGAATGTCATCTCTGGTCAGATGTTGACAGTGTGAAGGCTAGCGTATGTACCATCACTGCACACCCTTATATCAGTCTTAATGTGAAAAGTTCAGACTTCCCAGGGATAAATTTCATTTTTCCAGAAACTTCAGAAACGTTTCCATTGAATTCTGATGTTTTCACCTTATAAATATATGTAGTGCTGCATCATATTGTATATATGCAACAAAGACCTTGAGTTTTGTCCATGGGTGTAGTTCACACACAGCTATATGTGATACATTAGCGCGCCATCTGTTATCAAAATTCAAAACTATTATAGACGCGTATGATTCTTTTAAAAATAAAACAATTTCTACTGCCCTTACTGTAATGGAAAAATTAATGGTAGGACCTAGCTCATCAATGGTGAACCCTCCCAGCGGTTTCGCCAGTTTAATCTACCATACCGCTGTTATATTACATTTTTGGAACTTCCTTTTATAGTGGTACTGTTGCTAGACTCTTGGAATGGGTATTTTAGATGAACTATGGACATATATGTGTCAAGAGAGTGGGTGTACTGATGAGGAACATTGCCCGAAACAATTTTATACAATTTTTAAATCTTTTTTGTCAGAATTTACCAAAACTGGTGTTTTGGCAAAATAATTATCACCACTAGTATATTGTACTGTTGTAATACACATAATGTTCTAATGTATTATTAAATGGAGAGATTGCCTTTCTAAATACATGAATATCATCCTCCCGTGTTGTAATTACGTCACTCCAGGACAACGAGGGAACAAAGAAGGTATCCACCATCAAGTGTACAGGAACTGGACAATAACTCACACTGGCGCCGGCATTAACCCTTTTGACATCGAGTCCTGCCTGGAGGGATCGTTTCCCGGGGGCCGTCGTTAGCAGCTTCCGTGGGGGGGAGAGGGCGTCAAGACCTGCCTGACTGACTCATGTGGCCCACTCCCCCTGTCACTGGGCATGTTCTTGATTCAAGGCCAAACGATATTCAAGAATAAAGTCTACTTAAGGCCAAACGATATTCAAGGACAAACGATAGTTAAGAACAAAGTGTGTTTAAGGCCAAACGATAATGAATAAAGCGATAGTGAACCAAATGTATTTATGGCCAAACGATATTCAAGAACAAAATGTATTTATGGCCAAACGATATTCAAGAACAAAATGTATTTAAGGCCAAACGATATTCAAGAACAAAATGTATTTATGGCCAAACGATATTCAAGAACAAAATGTATTTAAGGCCAAACGATATTCAAGAACAAACGATAGTTAAGAACAAAGTGTGTTTAAGGCCAAGCGATAGTGAATAAAGCGATAGTGAAACAAATGTATATAAGGCCAAACGATATTCAAGACCAAATGATATTTAAGAACAAAGTGTATTTAAGACCAAACGATATTCAAAAACGAGGTGTATTTAAGACCAAACGATTTTTAAGAACAAATGATATTTCAGGCCAAACGATATGCCGAGGCACTAAATACCCCAGTTTAACAACTTGTAGAATTCCTCTAAAGCCGGGTATAACACTAATGGCAGAATACAGTTCAACAGACGCATTACAAATTTATTGTTCAAAAACTGGCTTAGCTTTCGAGTGATAGATCTTCATGAGGCTCGGTGAATCCGTATATCACACATGACACTTATAAAGATATCAATTAACATATTTACATATTATGCGACAGAACCTGATGGAGAAGTGGTGCCCAACCATCCAACCAACTATTTTCTTCTGCTTCAATGGTCTACTGATTCCTGCACAAGTCCAACCCCACCAGTGTATGCAATTAACCAAACGGGGCTCTGGCACACTTGTACGTGTAAAAGTCTGTTTTCTGCAAGTGGTGCACTTACAGTAAGAGGCTGTCGGCCACTACCATCATATCTCTGGACATTGTATGTATAAATTGAAATAAGTTCAGAAGAGAGATACATTTAGAAGTTTAAATTTGCATACTACATACTACATTGAAGTTGCGTATTAAAAATATAAAAGCAGCTGTTTGACACCACCACAGAGGAGCACACATACAAACCCAATAGGAATAGAACTCTGTCTTATATGATAACAATCCCTATAAAATGACTAATTAAGGAATATTCTATATTAGACTTGATGAAGATCTAACACTCGAAAGCTGACCGATTCTTAACGTTAAAGTAAAAACTTTTCGTCGTTTCCTTTTAAAACGAAAGGGACAGCAGCAACCAGACGAACCTTGGCAGACGACTTCCATAAAAGAAGTGGGTCAGGGCAGACGGTCTAATTGTGCCCTTCACGTGACCTTCACTAGTAAACACGGTTAGTTAACAACATGTGTCACGTGACCTCCACATGACGTAATAAACGGCGCACTAGTTTGCAGTGATGATCCGATAGATGGCGTTTCTATCAAATGCATCAAGTAAGACGACTGAAAAGTACTTTTAAAAATACACAAACATACAGCTTTATCAAGACCACCGGTCTTATACAGATTCACCACAGAAAGGAAGCATAGATGGAGCTCCTATACTCCAGACAGTGACAAAAGTTACAATCACGGGTTATCACACAAAAATGGAATATACTAGGGCCTAAAGTAAATGTAACTTAATGCACAGCGTACACTCAAGAGTACAACACCAACAACAAGAAGGAAGTAAATAAACCTCGCGATTGGTAAAATAAAAACAGTACTTATCTTTATTGTAGCGTTGGTAGGGATCGGACTCGGGTCACACCGGGATGCGAAGAGATCCCCAGACACGGAAAAACCTCGTAGAAAAACACTTTAAGTGTCTCCACACCAATTCTCCACGCTCTGGGCCCCCCTCACATTCCCTTAATCCCCTCTTATATACAGACATGGCCACATTCGTCCAATGACGTGAGAGATTGGTTCACTAACAAACAACATTCTTCCCGCTAAAAACTGATCAGAAAAAAAAACTCTAAAGGTTTGTCAATATAATTTGACAACAGCACCCAACCCAACAACAGCCTCCAGGTCCGACACAGCGGCCACAGCGTGCATAGGTTAACGTATCACTGAAAAAGCTGATGTTGAATCTTTGAAAAATACTCATCAAATGTAAAATCAAGCACATAACTTAAATGACGTTTTTAAATATTTATTTGTTAATTTCTTTAAATACATCCTTACATATGTTGACTTAATTTATATAAAAAAGGCGACATCTATAGTTGGCTGTCGGAACTTGCCGTTAACAAAATAAATAGCAACAGTCTTTTAGAGAGTTTGAATTAATTTATTACACTTACAGCTTTATTAAGACCACCGGTCTTATACAGATTCACCGATGGAATGGAGCATAGATAGAGCTCCTATACTCCAGGCAGCACAGAACTCAACAACAGCCTCCAGGTCCGACACATGAAATTAATCTATTAATTTACTCGCTATTAAATTACTGACAGTGGAAACGTTCACAGTGACAACACTGACAGTGACAACACTCACAGTGGAAACACTCACAGTGACAGCAGTGACAGTGAAAATACTGACAGCACTGACAGTGGAAACACAGCAGTGACAGTGAAAATACTGACAGCACTGACAGTGGAAACACAGCACTGACAGTGAAAAAACGGCAGTGACAGTGAAAACACGGCAGTGACAGTGAAAATACTGACAGCACTGACAGTGGAAACACAGCAGTGACAGTGAAAATACTGACAGCACTGACAGTGGAAACACAGCACTGACAGTGAAAAAACGGCAGTGACAGTGAAAACACGGCAGTGACAGTGAAAATACTGACAGCACTGACAGTGGAAACACAGCACTGACAGTGAAAACACGGCAGTGACAGTGAAAACACGGCAGTGACAGTGAAAACACGGCAGTGACAGTGAAAATACTGACAGCACTGACAGTGGAAACACAGCACTGACAGTGAAAAAACGGCAGTGACAGTGAAAACACGGCAGTGACAGTGAAAACACGGCAGTGACAGTGAAAATACTGACAGCACTGACAGTGGAAACACAGCACTGACAGTGAAAAAACGGCAGTGACAGTGAAAACACGGCAGTGACAGTGAAAACACGGCAGTGACAGTGAAAATACTGACAGCACTGACAGTGGAAACACAGCACTGACAGTGAAAAAAACGGCAGTGACAGTGAAAACACGGCAGTGACAGTGAAAACACGGCAGTGACAGTGAAAATACTGACAGCACTGACAGTGGAAACACAGCACTGACAGTGAAAACACGGCAGTGGCAGTGGAAACACAGCAGTGGCAACACTCACAGTGACAGT
Source organism: Cordylochernes scorpioides (assembly GCA_030710605.1). NCBI lineage: Eukaryota > Metazoa > Arthropoda > Arachnida > Pseudoscorpiones > Chernetidae > Cordylochernes > Cordylochernes scorpioides. The sequence goes on from CP092865.1 coordinate 1,946,203, forward strand.
GGAAACACAGTGACAACAGTGACAGTGAAAACACGGCAGTGACAGTGGAAACACAGCAGTGGCAACACTCACAGTGACAGTGGAAACACAGTGACAGCAGTGACAGTGAAAACACGGCAGTGACAGTGGAAACACAGCAGTGACAGTGGAAACACAGCAGTGACAGTGAAAACACAGCAGTGACAGTGAAAACACAGCAGTGACAGTGAAAACACGGCAGTGACAGTGAAAACACGGCAGTGACAGTGAAAACACAGCAGTGACAGTGGAAACACAGCAGTGGCAACACTCACAGTGACAGTGGAAACACAGTGACAGCAGTGACAGTGAAAACACGGCAGTGACAGTGGAAACACAGCAGTGACAGTGGAAACACAGCAGTGACAGTGGAAACACAGCAGTGACAGTGAAAACACAGCAGTGACAGTGAAAATACTGACAGCACTGACAGTGGAAACACAGCACTGACAGTGAAAACACGGCAGTGGCAGTGGAAACACAGCAGTGGCAACACTCACAGTGACAGTGGAAACACAGTGACAGCAGTGACAGTGAAAACACGGCAGTGACAGTGGAAACACAGCAGTGACAGTGGAAACACAGCAGTGACAGTGAAAACACAGCAGTGACAGTGAAAACACAGCAGTGACAGTGAAAACACGGCAGTGACAGTGAAAACACGGCAGTGACAGTGAAAACACAGCAGTGACAGTGGAAACACAGCAGTGGCAACACTCACAGTGACAGTGGAAACACAGTGACAGCAGTGACAGTGAAAACACGGCAGTGACAGTGGAAACACAGCAGTGACAGTGGAAACACAGCAGTGACAGTGGAAACACAGCAGTGACAGTGAAAACACAGCAGTGACAGTGAAAACACAGCAGTGACAGTGAAAACACGGCAGTGACAGTGAAAACACGGCAGTGACAGTGAAAACACAGCAGTGACAGTGGAAACACAGCAGTGACAGTGGAAACACGGCAGTGACAGTGGAAACACGGCAGTGACAGTGGAAACACAGCAGTGGCAACACTCACAGTGACAGTGGAAACACAGTGACAACAGTGACAGTGGAAACACTCACAGAACTGACAGTGACAGGTGAACCCCACAGACTTCATTACAGCCAATCGACCATCAACTAAAGCGAAATAAAACTTGGAGACTCAATTTCCAGGCACTCACACACACACATAAAAGAAAGAAAGAAAAAAATTTAAATGATGACCGTTATTTATGGCCCTGCACCCCGCAACACGTACAAACACCGCCGAAACATCATCAGAAAGCTTTTCCCGGGCGCCGGAAATGACGTTATCCATCTGAGGAGCATGCGCGACAGGAGTAATGGGGCGAGAGGTAAAAAATGTGGGCGGTGGCAGCAGTTTTAACCGGCGGTGGGAGCGTTCGCAGCTGACGGTGGTAAAGGCTTATTGATATCATCTCTCCTTTATGGTTATCGTCATTGTCGTCGATTTTAAGTGTCGCTTCCCTCCGACCAATTTGCAGACCCTCCGTGCCAAATTGTCCATTTAAGATCTTCCAATTCCACAGAGAGGTTTGTCACACACAGTAAATCTAGGCCCAAATACAGGACATTTGGACATGAAGACATCCAGAAAAGAAAGTTTGACGACCCGTCACCCTACAATACATAAATATAATAAAAAACTTGAGGATGCCTGGCCGACATTCGTAGCTCTTTATAATTGACAGACACTTCAGCCAGAAAATTCTTTTTTATTCTCTCGACATTTCGACAAAAATATTTTGTCTTCGTCAGTAACAATTGAATATTGTGGAAAATTAGGGAAGACAAAAACTTCAGGATGAGACAACAATTTATTTTAGGCAAGAACAAACTATGAATGGTAAACAAAAGATAAGCCACGAGGGAAATTTACAGAGTAGCAAAATATAAACATTAAAAAATGACCACTCTGTTAATTTTTATTTTATGCTTATGAGGTGATACAGCAGCGTATTTACAATTAGAGAGGAGACAAAATGAATTAAATCTAGAAAAAAGAAGTGAGGACATATCGGTCATTAAAGTCTGAGAGGCAAGGCCTTCAGCCAGTTCAGGGCTTCCGGGGTGACAGAAGTCTTCCAAGTCGTTCCGCCAAGAGATCAACACCACAGAGGTCCGTACGTCTCTTGACCTCACGGACAATACAGCAGCTACATTATGCACTCATGATATGTCAAACTCTGTTAATAAAAATAATAAAATTAATAAATACTTTGTTACAATATTAAAGCATTTAGCAAGGCGTTATATAAATCTCTAATATAATTTTTATTTGTTCCCAACGGGAGAGAGAGAGGACAAAATAATTTTGTCAAAACGTCGAGTAAAAAAAACATTTACTATCCGAAGTATATTTTATTTTAAAGAACAGAATACCAAGATGTGAGAAAATAGTACAAATGTGATATTGTACTGGGATAAGATGCATAAATTATGAAATGTTCGTGGTTAGCTTTTCTTGATTAATCAAGAATGGGTATTTGGCCAATTCTGGAATAATTAAAAATAAACGAGAATAGTTGATATTTATTCCGATAGATGGCGCAAGCCATTAGCAACTTTCAGTTGCACGATAAGGAGATGCCTTTTTTCATAATAATACCAAGAGTTTATATATAATAAAAGTACATTTCCCTCCCCAGTCGTACAATGATCCAATCTAGTGTCTAAACTCACATTTTTAAGACATGTTGTAAATCTGTTTACCCCTGTTTGGTAAATTCGACCTATTCCTTAAATCATCTTGTAAGATATTATCGAGCCGCCGCTGTACTGATGATGAGGGCTATAGCCTGATTTTTGTCTGATTTCGCCAAAACTGGTTTCATGTTGTAATATACCTTATAATAATATTATAATATACTCTGTTTAATTAATTTATTTTTGATTGTTTGGATTTGACAGCACTGTAATTATTATTGTTGTTATGGATATATTAAAAAAGTGTATGTTTGACATTAGAAAGATATATAATTATAATTTGTTTAATAACACAGGTCTACAAAACTCAAAGTAGTTGTACCTTATAGCATATATATATCGGGATTCAGAAAAAAAACTCTGAGAGATATTTGATGCACAGGGATAAATATCCCTGTGCATCAAATATCTCTCAGAGTTTTTTTTCTGAATCCCGATATATATATGCTATAAGGTACAACTACTTTGAGTTTTGTAGACCTGTGTAATTTAATAAAGCCTATTTATTTATTTAATCGAAGAGGAACATCACATTTAAAATGATTTTCGAGCTTTCGGACCTAAACGCTCTTCTCCAGTAGGGTAACAACTACGACACCTTCTTTTGTGGGTGGGTCGTTAATTCTTCTACAGAAGGACGCTAAGTCCTGAAAGTTGGTGAACTCTTGTTAGAAAATATAATGCACTCATCCCTGTGATTGGCTTTATTTCCAACTGACATATCACATCATACAAGGGCTTAATAATGGTGGACCAGGCCACGATAACAATAATAACCAGGGATTGCTAGTTACTGGAAATACATTTGTCGTCTCCCCAGCAGTATCTCTAGGTTATTAGCTCTTATTACAATTCAGCCAATTCCGGCAATGGTAAGCCACAGCGATGACATCTATATTTGGAAGGGCCTGGCTCATCAGTGGTGAACCCTCCAGCGGTTTCTCCAGTTCAATCTACCATACATAGAGGATTGGGGAAGGAGTGGTGTAAACTGTCGATTTATCTACAGCTACGACCCAGGATTGAATCCTGCATTGGACACTTTTTTTCTGAATAAATATTACATCAATGACCCCCGATTCTTACAAAAGTCCAACCACACCAGTGAGTACAAGTAACCAAACGTGGCTCTGGCACATTTGTAAGTTCAAAAGTCGAACTGCTTTCTATATGTGTAGACATGTGGTGTACTTATAGCAAAATCAGTTGCCAATAATACCCACCATGATTATCATGGCCTGTACCACGTGTACTAGGGATAATAACAAACATCAACCAGACCACTGTACTATTGTATTAGGTTCTTTGTACTTCCGGAACTTTAACGGAATTATTGGTGGAGGTGTTTAATGAAACTATGGTAATAAGCTTTGAGGAAAATAGAAAAATATATAAATAATTTGAGAAATTTCAGTGTTTGATGTATATAGTTAAATATAAACTCATGGACAAAACTTAAGTAAGTTGTACTTTTTAGCATGTATATAGAGATTCAGATAATAACACTGAAAGATACACTAATGGACAAAACTTAAGGAAGTTGTACCTTTCAGCATGTATATCGGGATTCAGACAATAACTCTGAAAGATACACTCATGGATAAAACTTAAGGAAGTTATTACCTTTTACCATGTATATCGGGATTCAGACAATAACTCTGAAAGATACACTCATGGACAAAACTTAAGGAAGTTGTACCTTTTACCATGTATATCGGGATTGAGACAATAACTCTGAAAGATACACTCATGGATAAAACTTAAGAAAGTTGTAGCTTTCAGCATGTATATCAGGATTCAGACAATAACTCTGAAAGATACACTCATGGATAAAACTTAAGGAAGTTGTAGCTTTCAGCATGTATATCAGGATTCAGACAATAACTCTGAAAGATACTCATGAACAAAACTTAAGGAAGTTGTACCTTTTAGCATGTATATCGGGATTCAGACAATAACTCTGAAAGATACTCATGAACAAAACTTAAGGAAGTTGTACCTTTTAGCATGTATATCGGGATTCAGACAATAACTCTGAAAGATACACTCATGGACAAAACTTAAGGAAGTTGTACCTTTTACCATGTATATCGGGATTGAGACAATAACTCTGAAAGATACACTCATGGATAAAACTTAAGAAAGTTGTAGCTTTCAGCATGTATATCAGGATTCAGACAATAACTCTGAAAGATACACTCATGGATAAAACTTAAGGAAGTTGTAGCTTTCAGCATGTATATCAGGATTCAGACAATAACTCTGAAAGATACTCATGAACAAAACTTAAGGAAGTTGTACCTTTTAGCATGTATAACGGGATTCAGACAATAACTCTGAAAGATACTCATGAACAAAACTTAAGGAAGTTTTACCTTTTAGCATGTATATCGGGATTCAGACAATAACTCTGAAAGATATTACAGTGAACTTTATTGAAGACACACGAGATAACCAAGTGTGAACAACCTCTGTCTCCTTAAAAAAAAATAGACGACTGGCGAAATCAAAATATGACACTTTCTTAAGTTTTGTTTATGATTGTATTACTACTGTCCTCTCTCAAGTCCTCAGTAGCTGTGAACTGAAGTTGCATATATCAGGGGAGGAACAAAGACATTTTCAACAATTCCAATTTCCCAGTAAGTATTCCCTCCACAGATGTATAATGGGAGGGAAGGAATGTGCAAATATACCCCTCCCGTGTTGTGCAAATCAAATCTGCTCGGGGGACGGAATCGAATTTGAAACTCCATCTTGGTGGACTTTCCATTTGGTTCCAATTTTCCACCCGATCTGCCGGACTTCTGTGATTGGTGGATACAGCGTCGTCTGTACAATAAATTCGTCTACATTTCCTGAACAGCTTTTGTAATATCTCGTCAGTATATACTTTTGTCTTCAGCTAATTATATTGCCCAGTGTTTGTATATTTACATATAATGCACAAATATATATATATATAGGCATTTCCCGACCACTCACATGAGCATTTTAAACGGCAGAGAGCCATCTAGTGGACTAAAAACCAACTAAACGTTGATTTAACTTGTTCCAAAGATATTTGGCCAACCCAATTTCTTGATAAATCAAGAAAAGTTAACCACGGTACACGTTTCGGGGTTGATATATCAAGGAATTGGGTTGGCCAAATATCTTTGAAACAATCTAAATCATGGTTTAGTTTATTTTTTATCCCACTAGATGGCGCTCTACCATCTAAAAAACTCATATGAGCGGTCAGGGTATACTTATTTTATTTTTAATATCATACCTGACCTTTTTTTCACATACATATATATATATATATATATAATGAAAGGATTTAAAAGCACGAATGTTTCTTTTATACATAATACAATCTTCTACTGCCCTTACTGCGATGAAAAAATATATTGGGAGGGCTTGGTTCATCAGTGGTGAACCCTCCCAGCGGTTTCGCCAATTTAATCCACCAGACCGCTTCTCAGAGCTCTAATACTGTATTGGACAATTCTGTTTATATACGCAGCACTGAAGGATGGAATCTCAGAAATGGTTTTCAAGAAAACTATGGGCATAAGCTTTTAGGACAGTAGAATATGAATAGGACATATATATATATATATGAAAAAACAATAGAAAAAAAAAAAGTGGGTCAGGTGTTGATATTAAAAATAAATAGAGCATATCCTGACCAGGAGCACATGTGCTTTTCAGAAGACAGAGTGCCATCTGGTGGAACAGAAATCAACTAAACATTGATTTAACCTGTTTCCTTATATTTGGCCAACCCAGCTTCTTGATAAATCAAGAAAAGCCATCAACGAACGCGTTTCGCGCTGTTGGCGCTCGTCAGCATGGAGTAGGCTGTACCACTGCGACCAAAAAGAATTTTGGTCCCAGAGGATTCTTGAGAAACCAAGAAATGGGTATTTGTGTTGAAAAGTTTTCCAGTTATCGAATTACGTTAGCTGTTTGTTGTCCACGTCACAAATAAAGAATGACCTGTTCGAGTCTTCATGCCGGATTGTTGTTGCTTTCTCCAAACTCCGATTGTCCGTTTGACTCCTCTTCCTAGAGAAATTTTCCCTAGATATTTATTTGGTAGTGTAAATTAACTTGCAATTTTTACCGTGAGGATACTTATTTACAAAAAAAGAAAGGTCACCTCTCCCTTCAAAATAGATACTAAAACTAAGCGCCATCAATTGACTGTATTAACAAACTAGAGAATTTGGGTTGGTGAAAAAGCGACAACACAAGAACAAAGACCATTAGCCCTAAAACCACGGTCTATATGAGGGTGTTCTGAATTTGACAAAGTTGGTGTTGTGTTACTGACCCGAGGCCGCTAGTCTGCGGAGACGTTCAATAGATGGCGCTTGGTGTTTGATAAACCTACCATGGATCAGCTGATATGTAAAAACTTGGAATCCCACCATCCCGGAGACCCATGTATCGGCGGAGAGTTCTAATTTGACCAAAGCTGGTGTTGTGTCACTGACCACACACAGTCCGCTAGTTTGTGAGGACGGTCAATAGATGACGTCTAGTTTTAGCGTCTATTTTGACGTGAGAGGTGATATTTTATCTTTATAGATCATCATCATCACGAAAAATAATTATTAAAGCAAGTTATAGAGAAATAAACAACTCACGCAGGAACTTCAGAAACAAACTTTACAGGAAACATTCACAATAGCTCTGCCCTGTAGTATATGGTATCTTCTTATTTTATAATAAAATGAAAAAAACTTGGCCATTTCTATTTCATTTTCCAATTTACATAACTTCCTGCTGTATGTGTATGTGTTCTTACTTCAGTGAGGAAAATATTGGGAGGGCCTGGCTCATCAGTGGTGAACCCTCCCAGCGGTTTCGCCAGTTTAATCTACCATACTATTGTATTAGTCCGTTCTGCTTATACAAGTGTGTGTTAGTCGTGTATAGCCGGTGAATTCTTGTAGTCACAACGGGGAATTTATCAAAGACAACAATAATCTAAGCGATAGAAGTCTTCCTGTTTAGATAATCAAATAAAATAAAACAAGAAGGAAGATGAGTTTCTTTTTAATAAACGCGAGCGAGCTTTCGGGCCACACGCCCTTCTACTGACTAAAAAGTCAAGAGATTCCAAAAATATACAAGCTTATTTATATTATGGTATAGTACCCTGTTCGCTATAGTAGAAGAACTAATAATGATAAAGAATTTGAGCCGCAACACCAGTTTGGCAAAATTCAGACAGTAGCCAGCAACCTGTATACCTTCTTCATCACGACCAGTAAAGTGTTTACTAGGGTAATAAACATAATACATTGTTCTGATGTAGAATTAAAGGGAGAGGTGTCTCTCTGTTGTTTTCTCTCTTTTAATTCTTTCAAATGATCTAAAGGTCCTGGTGTGGAACCTACCCACATATGTCCAGCAATGGCCGCAGCCTTGTAGAAAATTGACATGGACCCAGAACTTTACACACCCAAGATAGAGGACATTGCGACTGCTGTGATAGAGATGTATGGAGACATCTGAGGCTCTTCATTGGACACGACAACAACAACAGAAAATTGACCCAGAACTTTACACACCCAAGATAGAGGACATTGCTGTGATAGAGATGTATGGAGACATCTGAGGCTCTTCATTGGACACGACAACAACAAAAGAAAATTGACATGGACCCAGAACTTTACACACCCAAGATAGTGGACATTGCGACTTCTGTGATAGAGATGTATGGAGACATCTGAGGCTCTTCATTGGACACGACAACAACAACAGAAAATTGACATGGACCCAGAACTTTACACACCCAAGATAGAGGACATTGCGACTTCTGTGATAGAGATGTATGGAGACATCTGAGGCTCTTCATTGGACACGACAACAACAAAAGAAAATTGACATGGACCCAGAACTTTACACACCCAAGATAGTGGACATTGCGACTGCTGTGATAGAGATGTATGGAGACATCTGAGGCTCTTCATTGGACACAACAACAACAACAGAAAATTGACATGGACCCAGAACTTTACACACCCAAGATAGTGGACATTGCTGTGATAGAGATGTATGGAGACATCTGAGGCTTTTCATTGGACACAACAACAACAATAGAAAATTGACATGGACCCAGAACTTACACACCCAAGATAGAGAACATTGCTGTGATAGAGATGTATGGAGACATCTGAGGCTCTTCATTGGACACAACAACAACAACAGAAAATGATTTAAATCTCCTGGACATTAATTAAACAATTAAAAAAGTTTCCGGAAATTTCTTTTCATTTTATTAAAACCGTCTCAAGTTTTCGGACATCTCTGTCATTCTACAAGAGAACATGAACAATGAATAAAACGGCACCTGATGCTAAACTCTTGCTAAACTCTAACTCTTGTTAGACGGTGTTTTATTTAAAATTCGAAACTATTTTAAAGGCGTAAGCTTCTTTTTGATATTAAACAATTTCTACTACCCTTACTGCAATGGAAAAATTAATGAGAGGGCCTGGCTCATCAGTGGTGAACCCTCTCAGCGGTTTCGCCAGTTTTATTTATTGTATATTTTCTCTTGTAGAAGAGCAGGGATTCCCGAAAGCTTGAGACGGTTTTAAAATAAAAAGAAACAAATCTCCGGAAACCTTTAAATTGTTGAACTTTTAATCCTTTATCGCTACTTGACTGCTCAACACGTATCGAAGATAAAAAATCTTTATTGGCAGAAATTTAATACAGTTAAACCTGTCTATAGCGCCCCCCTCTTGGGACTCACCAAAATAGGGTGCTATAGACAGGTCACTTTTAATGTAAATCGCATCGTATCACGTATATATAAAATCGGGCGCTATAGAGAGGAAGCCGCTATTTAGAGGGGACACTATAGAAAGGTTTAACTGTAGTTTAAGGAAGTTTCTGAATAGAATCACACGCACAGTCGGAAAGAGAATGTTTGAGTGTGATGTGGAGGCTCCCGGCCGGCTTAGAATAGTTCCCAATCTGCTCGCTAGATGGCAGGAGTGGTGTCCCAGAGATCTCCGTTGGAGTTGGTTGAACCGACCAATTCGCTCATTTACAAATGTCCAGTTAGTCTGATTGAAGTGATCATTGGTCTCATTTAAAATTATTTTTGTTGTTTTCAATCTTTTACAACTTAATGAATCCGGTGTACTGAACAACCGGGTGTTGAATCAACTAATTAATTAAGACTTTATATTCAGACTTCAGGCAACTCTCTACCTCCATGTATAAAACTGCGGTATAGATGTCTGGTATAATTATATATAATATATTGTTGTTTATTCCACTTTTTAATTGTTCCAATCTAAATTTCTGTCAATATTCTACTAATTACTGTGATTGAAAATAATATTTAAAATGTTTATATGTAATTCTACTGTCCTCAAAGCTTAGGTCTATCTCCATAGTTTATTTAAATGCTTACTGACTCTATGAACCACACACACAACAAATACAACCATTGATGAACACAAGTGTTTCTTTTTTTCAAATAAAATGCAAATGCAATTATTTGATAATGTTTGGGGCAAATATATATATCAAAATTCGAAACTATTATAGACCCGTATGATTCTTTTTAAAAATAAAACAATTTCTACTGTCCTTACTGGAATGGAAAAATTAATGGAAGACAGTAGAAATTGTTTACTTTTAAAAAGAATCATACACGTCTATAATAGTTTCGAATTTTCATAACAGATGGCGCGCTGATGAATCATAATAAATTTATATGTAATTCTACTGTCCTAAAAGCTTATATCCATAGTTTGCTTAAACACCATTTCTGAGAAATTCACCATTCAGTGTAGTATTAGAGCTCTAAAAAACGGTCTGGTAGATTAAGTTGGTGACACCGCTGGGAGGGTTCACCACTGATGAGCCAAGCCCTCCCAATATTTTACATCGCAGTAAGGACAGTAGAAGTTTGATTTAAGCGTAAAAGAAACAATCATGCTTTATAGATCAATTTCGCGTTATCTTCTATATATATAAAAATGAATGTTTGTTTGTTTGTATGTCCGGTATACAAATTCGCAGTAGTTCACTAATTCAAACCAAAATTTCCATACATCGGTAAAAAAATACGGGGAAGATGATAGGCTATTTTAAAAAATATATATAAATCAATTATTAAAACTATATATTCAAATTATTCTACTTAGCTCACGAACAGCGCCCTCTATCAAAGATTAGATTAAATTATGCTGATGCAAACAAATAGATAATGCTAATAACAAACAATTATTTAAAAAATCTTATCTAAATATATATCACTCGGGTAGATATGCACACGGGTCAATCCCGGGGCGAAGCCCGGGTCACCCGTCTAGTTAATTATAATAATTAAAATGATTTTTTTTTCCAATGACTGTTTAATGATGTAAACGAATTTTTAAGTGATTTTATTTGTCCAATATTAAAAACTGACTTCCGCTTTGAAATGACCATTTCTATTATTTAAAAAGTGATTTTTTTTTACTTGAGATGTGACAATATTTTTTTTCTCTATTTCAAATGACGATTTCTCTCAGATTTGGAAAGATCCACAGAACAAGTTGCAATTGGAATCTTCAAGCCTTCAGTCTCTTCTGTTGTTGTTGATGGATCGTGATGTTACAAACAAACAGCTTCCTCAACATTTCTCTTTATTTTCTTTTCAATGTTTCAATGACTCCCTGTTACCCACCTCAGTGATTGCTTTCTTTTTAGTTCTAGTGTCTATTTGAGAAGGTTGAATAAGCCAAAACACCAGTTTTGGTAAATTCAGACAACAACCAGTATACCATGGTTTCAGGCTATGACCCTCATCAGTACAGGGACGGCTTCATAACATCCTACGAGAGAAGTTACCAAACCGGCCATATCCGACACAAAGGTATTTCTAGCTGATGCTTGAAAGGTCGATATTAGGCCAGGAGGCTTTATACAAATGTAGGAAGATGGTATTAAGGGGCAGCTCTCCTTCTCCGAAAAGTAAACAAAGGTAGAAAGTACCATAATGTAAATAGACAATCAGCAATATAGACAGTTTTAATCCCAGTATAATATCTATTACTTTAGCTGGTAACAGTCTGATGCACGCCCACACATGCTAATAACAAAAGTTTTCAATTATTCTGTATAAATATTATTTAGAGATTGTAAATAGAGAATATCAGCCCGTTGAAGAACAGTATATTTGCTCGAAAGCTTGCAAATTTAAATTAAAAAGAAACTTTTTACCTGATATTTATTTTTGCTTTTTCAAATATAGACAGTCTTCAGCAAAATATAACGACCATTGAAGAGAAGTGTCTTATAAGAACTTTATTCGCAAGTTTTCAGACGTCCTTCTACAGACTTTACTATGACAGAACAGAAAGAAATATGAGATGAGTATTAATAGAACAAGATATTTTTACATATGAGAAAAACATAGTATTTATAAATATAAATGAAAGTGAAAACGTAAATTTCGTATATACAGAATTAATATGCAAAATTGTGCTGAGAAAGTTAAATTTATGAAATTAAAACATTAGACAGTCATTGTGTAGAGACATAGCAATCACTGTATGTCTTCTAGTGTTTTCTATAAGTACTTCCACGACGTGGAACTGAGGAGTGAAGACCTTGTCTGGAGGAGAACTCTCTCAAGGTGGGGAAACTTTCCTTGTTGAATACATTTGTACACAACTATATATATTCCCCTACACTTTATCTACCCTTTATTTATTCCTTCACTATATACAAGTTCTAAACTATATTATAGACGCGTATGATTCTTTTACAAATTAAACAATTTCTATTGCTAATATAATAGTTTCAAATTTTCATAACAGATGGCGCGCTAATGCATCACTATATACAAGTACTTATCATGTATATACGTATATATATACTTGTATTATCCTTTATTTGAATTTTTTTTCAGTAGCAATGGATTAGATGAATCAATAGAATTGTTTAAATTGTCAATTGTGTAGTGTCCCACAGTTTAACGAAGCTACAACAGATGTAGTACAGTAGATCTTATTGACCAACCAATCAGAGACAAGATCTATACAAAACCAATGTGTAAATATGTCTTCTTCTTCTCTCTACTCTCCACTCAATCCTATTAAGGTATCAAGCCTGTAGAGCTTGTTGATGGTGTCTGCCGGAGAAGAGGAGAGCTCATCAATGGATGAGTCAATACAGTCAATAATATGTATTGGGGTTGCAGGTTGACACTTAGTACATAGTGGAAAAGCCTTGCAACCATTCTGGAAAGTCATTGTCCGTAGATGATCAGACTTAAGTCTGGAAATCAAAGACTGTTGTTCTCTTGGGAGGACAGAACCGGTGCTTGTCCCTCCTGCTCTGTATATAAATATGCAAACCACCAAGTTGAGAGAAAGGTAAAAGTGTCTCAGATGACGCTGTCCCAGATCCAGGCATTGTCACCACACGGGACAAGTGACGCAGCACGATGTCGTACTTAGATGTCTGAGTCAGCGCGACACAGTTGTTCGACAGTACTGTGGTGGTGACACCGGGGATTCTCTCAGTGTCCGAGTGAACGCATTCGCTTTCACAAATTCACATTTTACAGAGAGTCTAAATACATTTTAAGTTGTAGGTAAACTTTCAGTAGTAATACTCTTGTATAGCATTTGTATATGGAATTATGTGAAAATTTTGTTTCTAAGAACACTAAACTAATGTAAAAAACGTGGGGAAGTTGTACCTTTCAGCATGTTTATCGGGATTGAGACAATAACCCTGAAAGATACACTCATGGACAAAACTTAAGTAAGTTGTACCTTTCAGCATGTTTATCGGGATTGAGACAATAACCCTGAAAGATACACTCATGGACAAAACTTAAGTAAGTTGTACCTTTCAGCATGTTTATCGGGATTGAGACAATAACCCTGAAAGATACACTCATGGACAAAACTTAAGTAAGTTGTACCCTTCAGCATGTGTATCGGGATTGAGACAATAACCCTGAAAGATACACTCATGGACAAAACTTAAGTAAGTTGTACCCTTCAGCATGTGTATCGGGATTGAGACAATAACCCTGAAAGATACACTCATGGACAAAACTTAAGTAAGTTGTACCCTTCAGCATGTGTATCGGGATTGAGACAATAACCCTGAAAGATACACTCATGGACAAAACTTAAGTAAGTTGTACCCTTCAGCATGTGTATCGGGATTGAGACAATAACCCTGAAAGATACACTCATGGACAAAACTTAAGTAAGTTGTACCCTTCAGCATGTGTATCGGGATTGAGACAATAACCCTGAAAGATACACTCATGGACAAAACTTAAGTAAGTTGTACCCTTCAGCATGTGTATCGGGATTGAGACAATAACCCTGAAATATACACTAATGGACAAAACTTAAGGAAGTTGTACCTTTTAGCATGTATATCGGGATTCAGACAATAACTCTGAAAGATATTACGGTGACCTTTATTGAAGACACGAGATAACCAAGTGTGAACAAAATTACCTCTGTCTCATTCGAAAAAAAAAACAGACGATCGGCCACATCAAAGACTTTCTACTTCCTTAAGTTTTATCCATGAGTATATTTGTGTGTATGAACAGGAGATGCTTTCATCATTATATAAATAGTTATGCAAGTGTGGCCATTGTAGGATTTGTGGGAAAATTCGTGTTAAAATAATTCGACACAGAGAGATGATATCAATTTGAACATAAAAGTCCTCAGCGTTTAAATCCAATAATGCCGGACTGAATATGTGACGCGCTGAGGGGAACGAAATCTGCCGGTAATTTGGAGTGCAGGCGGTTAAAATTCAAAGTCTCAGGAGAATTAAATCAGCCGATAAATGACGCGGTCGTCTGCTATATATTTTTGGAAGTTCGTCTGCTAGCAATTTGCGACTTCCGGAATCGTCTGCGCAACATTTAATGACCAATTTCACGGCGACAATATGCAAATTCCCTACCTATTTACATAGGACTAATATCTTCTCCTGGTTCTAATATTTTACACCTTTTTATTGGTACAAGGAAACGGCGATTTGTGAAAAGAAAAAGGGAAAATGCTTTTGGAAAGAAGTTTCAATTTGCTAAATTGAAGATTTTGACGGATTTTATTCCTTGGATTTAAAAGATAATTTGACTTACATTCGAGGTACATATGAAATTTCTCATCCTGAAAGTAAAATGGGATCTGTGTGAAACCTCCTTATATTTGCATAAGTCTAATCTAAAGAAGGTTGAAATCCTCTGAAGAATATAAGTAATAGATTCAAGGCATACGAGGATGCGTATCTTATAGCTAATCACTATAAGATACGCATCCTCGTATGCCTTGAATCTATTACTTATAAGTCTAATCTAAAGAGACACAGTAAGAAGTAACCAAAAAGGACTCTGGCACCTTGTTAATGCAATGAGGAATTTCTAGAGGTATACAGACGCTCTAAAATTGTTGAAAATAAACTATTTTAGAGCTTTTTTCTATCATATCAAAACAATATTTTACTACTTCTATTCTAATGAGATATTTTTGACGTGAATCCTTCTAATTGCTTTCTCAATGCATAGTACAAATAGTATCGGAAATTATTTATTTCTTTCTTTTTTTAAATTATTATCTATAATGCTCTAGATGTAAGTTTTTTTCTATATATACACTCATGGGCAAAACTTAATGAAGTGGAAAAGTAGAAAGCCTTTGATATCGCCGGTCGTCATTTTTTTTTGGCGACAGAGGCAATTTTGTTTACATTTGGTTATCTCGTGTGTCTTCAATAAAGGTCACTGTAATATCTTTCAGAGTTATATTGGAATATAAACTACCGCTCGCAGTTTTTTTCCATTCAAATAGGCCTGGTGTCTTTCTTGCGATGTGAGAGACAATATTGGGAAATCCTTGTTCGCCACTTCATAGAAATATTCTAACATTGAGGACTTTGGGAGAGGCTGCTGCTTATCATTAAACAGCAGCATGGACTCTTGGAATTTGTGTAATCTTTGTACAAGGGGATAAGAAACAATTCTAATATTGCCCTACGCTCAATGCTTTGTTTATAAATCTCAGCGATACATTTGAACAATTCTCGGTATGTGGGTATTTAAGGAAACCCTATTTTTGAATATAAGCTTTGAGGGCGGTGTAAATACATATACAATACCTGCTTTCGAGCATCCATCTTCTTCAAACAATTCATAAACAGCAATGGTATATAAGGCTGTAACGGCTGGATATCCACACACCCCATTCTTCAAATCATGGTGTCCTTCAAAATATTTCACTAAGGCATATCCATGTTGTTTCATCGCTTTAGCCTGCACCAATCGGGTCGCTTCATCAATAACAATCAAAAAGGTAGAGTTTTTAGTTTTAATACCGGAAGGAACCTCGGCAAAATATACTGTGTGTATTTGTGACTGGGGAGGGATCTTAGAGGGCCGGCACCTATATTTAAATTTCAACTTCGGACAATATGGCAAGATGTATTATCTCATTCTTCTATATGTTCTGTGTTTCGAGATTCTTGTACATCTGGAGGAGCAGTGGGTATGGACTCGTTTTGATAGAGCAATGACTGTGTTGATTTTGTGACTGATAGGACAGAAGGACGAGTATTGAACATAATTAGGACGGAAGGATGGTTTATAATAAACGGTGGTGTGCAATTCATGATGGTGCCGGATGATTTTAACGTCGAGAAATGGAATATTTAATTGGAATAAATACTCGTCCTTCTGTCCTATCAGTCACAAAATCAACACAGTCATTGCTCTATCAAAACGAGTCCATACCCACTGCTCCCTCCAGATGTACAAGAACCTCGAAACACAGAACATATTAGCTAACCTCAGGGACTGCGCATACCCGATATCCTTTATATTGCGACACTTTTATGACCCAACTAAAAAGACACAGTCTCCAATATACAGATCTATCTGCAATATGCCATATTCACCATTATCCTCCACAATAGCGAGATTCTTATTGAAATTTGGAATCAAAACCTACTTCACCTGCGCACCTACCTCTGGATCCCTTCTCCGAAACCAGATCATGAAACTCAATGAACCTAGCAGCACACCACGAAACGCTATTTACTCCATAGAATGTTTGAACTGCCCAAAAATCTACGTAGGCGAAACCGGGAGACAAGTCAATATTAGAATTCAAGAACACAAAAGAAATATTGATAACTTAGACCATAGATCCTTAATAGTACAGCACATAAACGAAACTGGCCATTCCTTCAACATTACATCACCGAAAATTCACTATTCCAATATTGCCAACAAACACCAAAGACTTATCATTGAATCTATCCTATCAAGCAAATTACATAGCCTCAATAGAAAAATTGATTTACCTGAAATTTACAATGTAATATTCCCTGCAGCCACCACACCTCCCACGGTATCATGAACTTTGCGATTCATTAAATAATCTTTTATTTCCGATATTTCAATGGGCTAAACGGCCATATTTTTCAAAGATCTCACCCCCTCCCGCGGCAAGCCTCGCATTACACTCGAGACACAGGCGTCTCACAAATTTAAATTTATATTTAGATTGGATCTGAAAACTTTAGTAGCTAAAATAATTTTTCCTGTCGAAGGGCGGTTGAGCCCGAAAGCTTGAAATAAAGGTATATAAAAGAGACTTATCCCTCAAGCCTATTGATTTGAACACGTCCTATGTAAGATTTAGAATCTTGTAACGTCCTCTCACTGCCTTAAAAGGAGAAGTGCTTCTTTTGGTACATCCACTCATGGACAAAACTTGAGGAAGTTGTTTCTTTCAGCATGTATATCGGGATTCAGACAATAACTCTGAAAGATATTACAGTGACCTTTAATAAAGACACACGAGGTAACCAAGTATAAACAACTTCTGTCTCCTTCAAAAAAAAAAGGGGGGGGGGGGGAAACAGACGACCGGAGACATCAAAGACTTTCCACTTCGTCAAGTTTTCTCCCTATAAGTGTATATCTGTATATCTATGTAATTTTAAGAATTTAATGACATAATCAAAATAGGTTTTTCTCTAAACCTGACTACACGGTCTGGTACCTCTCCTCTTTATTTCTCAAATAGTTTAGCTTTCCAACGTACTTTTGACCTTAAATAATGGTTCTAGAAGAGTTTCCTAATATAAATCCACGAATGGGTGGAATCCTTCGTTTTATCTGGAAACCTCCAGGCCAACTTTCTTGTTGAGCCTGCACTACGCTGACGAAGGCCAACAACACGAAAGACGTATGTATTTGGCTTTTTTTCTTAAATTTATCATGATAAAATAGCCGATATTATGGAATTAAACCAACTTATAGGTGGCACAAGCCAAAATCACCAACATTAAGAGTTGTCTCTTAAGACTCCAGGCTCAAAACTGGCAGCCATACAAGACTCTTCCAGGATGGGACCTTCCCACAATACACCATCTACAGGACCAAATATGACTCACCAGACCAGCTCTTGGAATGTATGGAAGCCTCAAAACAGGACCCCAACCCTACCAAGATTGTGAATTTGACCAATGAAAATACTGACCTTGTATAATTATACAATGGGATAATAATAAAAAATAAGAGTTGCACGATCAGATGTATTTTTCTTTTAAACGATGCGCTTAATTCTGATACATATAACGTACCGCAAATCTTTTTTTTTTTATCCTAAATATATTTTAAAGTAAATTTCCGTACCTTTTTCCAAATCTTTTTTCTTAAATGGTTATTTGCAAAATTTTATATCAACATATTATATCCCGAAATTTTGCGTTAATTCTTGTTTCATAAATTTAAAATAATAAAATATATATTAAAAAAAAAAAAAAAACTCCCCGGCGGGGAATCGAACCCCGGTCGCCCGCGTGACAGGCGGGAATACTGACCACTATACTACCGAGGACAGGTTTAGTGTGGCTTACTTTTCAGCTATAGTCTTACATTCAATTCATTCAATTAATCAATACAACCTTTTAAAATACAATATAACGCGGCTGATGATTGTAAAATGAAAATTGAAATTATACCGCGAATGTTTCTTTTAAACAATTTTCCGTTTCTCATTACTCTTCACAATTCATCCTATCATACTTCATCCTTAAAGTTAGAAATAATCGCTATTTCTCTTCAAAATAAATTTCGATTTTTGTTTAAAAGAAACATTCGCGGTATAATTGCAATTTTCGTTTTACAATACAACCTTTATTAAACCGTTAATCTGATTATTCTGAAAGATGAAGCAATGAATATAAAAATAGATTTTATGGAAGTGGAATCTTTGTTGATTTCGCCCTGCAGAATTTAGAGTATTGTAAAATGGATGACAAGCTATCCAATGAGGCCAAGATTCCAGAGTAAAGTTGGGGGAAGATGGGTGGACTCCAGCTGTCATGTGTGAGAGATCAGGCATCAAAAACTGCATTCCAGTATAGGGGAGGACAGAGTTTGGTCACATCTGGGCATGTGGATAATCCTACAAGACGGTGCCAGGAGAGGCAGACATCGGATCGGTCTAAAAGGCGGTGTAGTCCAGGCTGGAGTTGTACAGTGTGTAACGGGACGTTGACAAGGAGGATCTTTCTAATGGCGGATATTGTAGGCAAGTCCATCTATCTAGTTACAGTAACAGCTCCTGGCAATGATAAGACACAATTTGGATTATAGATTATAAACACAAGGTAACATGACCAAATCCAAATAAATAAATAGTGTGTGACGTTTCAGTAACAACGCTGTTACCGAAACATCACACACTATTTATTTATTTGGATTTGGTCTTGTTACCTTGAGTTTATCTCCTGACAATAAAGTATACCAGCTGTATCCACAACATTGAACCTATATTGAACCTTGTACGCAAACATCAACTGTTGAAAAGAGTCGTAACAATACCTTGAAGAAGTGTAAGACCTCCACGTTGTGTCCAGGTCACACCATCCTGTTGGACCATCTCCAAGAACGTGCCTCACACCACTAACTATTCTAATCACGTCCACCCCGTCGTTAAAGTTTTGTTGATGGTTTTTATAATCTCTGGTTTAGTATTCCGTACGTGTGTTGTGTCTTTAGAGTTGGTTTCTTAGCGGTGGTTGTGTTTTGGACACTTTCTCAATGACCCCAACTTTGATTTTGAAAAGTTCAATGACAATTTAAATAGAATTCTGTCGTATATAGGCTCTATATATTCCTTTATCTCTATTTTGTTGAGTATCTCCAGTGTTTTTTCTCCCATAACTTACAGGAATCGATATATAAAAAGGAAAAGCACATGAATACCTATAACCTATCTATATAATGATTACCATTAAAATAATTATTTAGCATTATATATACATATTTCTTATATAGTTTTATAAATTCGTGTTTTTTTCTTTCATTTTCCCCAACACTCATTGTGTATTTCTTCAGGAGAATCTGTACTAATGGCTTTAATAAAGGCTGTATTGATTGATTAATTTCTATGAAAAATAGACACTTCGGCCAGTTAGAGTTTTTTTTTTTTTTTTTCTCAACGTTTCAACAAATTCTTTTGTCTTCGTCAGGAACGTTGAGAAAAATTTAAAAAAAACTCCAACTGGCCGAAGTGTCTATTTTTCATAGAACTATGAATGCCGGCCAGGCAGCCTCTATCTTTATGATAATATATTGAATTGTTATATCGGTTATATCTCTGTGGTCAATGGTCCGTTTTTTTTTTGCCTATCTTAGTACACGTGGTACAGGCCATGATCATCATGGTGGATAGTTAGCGACTGCTTTTATTGTAAGCGCATAACATGTCTACACATGTGAAAAGCCGAAGTGTCTAGTTTTCATAGAAATATGAATGCCGGCCAGGCAGCCTCTATATTTACGATAATTGATTAATTGTTATATCGGTTATATCTCTGTGGTCAATGGTCCGTAACAATGCTTTATACTGAGTGTAGGTTGTCCAAAGTTGGAACTGGTAGTTTTGAAGATGTTGGTTGGAAGTAGATTCAGAGAAAAACACATCAACCTATAGCTTATTTCAACTCCTGACATTTCAGTGACTTTCTGTCACTCTCCTCAGGGGAATGTGTTGTATATATATATTAACTAGCCGAATGACCCGGGCAACGCCCGTGTTTTACCCGATTGAATGTTTTGATTCAAATACTATTTGTTGCAATTCTAAATTGGCGCCTTAATTAATTGCATATGTTAGTTAATAACTATAGCCTACCGCCCGCCATTCACGCGCACAGGGAAGTCACGTGCTCGCCGGCAGCCAACGGGCGCGCGCCGCCGGCAGGGGGGGGGGCAAAGGTGGCGTGACCGTAGCCAACCAATAAAAGCAAACGGTGACAGAGAGAGAGAGAGAGATGACTGATTAGGAGATGAGGAAAGACGCTCGTAACTGTATATAGAATGAACTGTTCCACAGAGTGTGTGTAAGCTCACAGGTAAATAGGCGCTAACCGAAACAGAAAAAAAGTTCCTTTGTTTCAATATTAGTTTCCATTTTATATTTTGTTCTCTCTCTTGTAAATCAATAAATATAATGTTTAATTATTGGAATCAGTTTCATTAATAATTCTAAACAAAGTCAACAGAATGACTATTAGATATTGTAGCAAAGTATTTATTATTTTATTAGCAGAGTATAATTTTTTATGCTTATACTTTGTTACTCTGTACATTTCCCTCATTGCTTATCTTTTGTTTATCATTCATAGTTTGTTGTTGCCTTAAATAAATTGGTTTCTCATCCCGAAGTTGGTCTTCCCTAATTTTCCACGTGGCAATATGTACATAAGTAGAACAAGGATTCAAAACAAACATTCCCTTGAGTGAAAACCAGTCACTAAAACATCGGGAATTAAATATATCATTGTTTGATGTAGCTGTATGTTTTCTGAATCAACTTCTAACCAACACATTATCTTCAGAATGTTTTTTCAGTTAACTTCGTACAAAATCTATGGCTGAAGTAAATTTTAAAGTAATAAAGAAACGTGTTACAATTCTCCTGAATATTAAATAATATTTATATACTGTTGCAATTTACAAAATAAATCAAGATACCGCAACAGTTTTAGTTAGATAAAGAAGAGCATGTCCGAAAGCTTCCTATAATCATGTAAATAAAAAAAGTGTTGCGCGAAGTCTTATGATTTTTTTTTTTATTTGTCGAAATTCGCAATCCAGTGGTAATGGATTTTCGCAATTATTATGGAATATTAATGAGATAATGGTTGATTATTTTTTATTATTTCAGGTGAATCAGTCCTAAGACAACCCCTCCTCAATCAAGTTCCTCCAAGATGATCAATCCATTGTCAGGTGACTTGGTTGTCTTCTATCTTCACTTAGCTCATTAATGTAGTGCGTCCTCTTGGTTTGGTGATGCCTTCAATACGTCCTTCAGTCAAACTTTTGAGTAGGTTTTCTTGCCTTAACATAAAACCGACCATTCCATTCGGTTTCCTAAATGGAAGGTAAGGTTTGCTAATGTCCTCGGGGCTATTTTTCTTTCTTTCCTCGTAAAAATAATTTGCATCGTGTTGTGTGTGCTTCTACACAGTCTAGCCATAAAATCTGTTACAAAAATTATAAATTAAATGATTAAGAACAAAAACTAATGGAATATACACAGTAAGTATATTTACTTACAAAAAAACCGGCACTACTTTTTTATTTGCTTTCTATAATATCGGGGAAAATATTTTAACCAAATAAATTTGCATATACAACAAATAACCTATATGTAAATAGGGATGTAAATGACCCTCACGGAGAGGATGTCAATCCAGGACATTGGAGTTTTGACACATAGGTTTTTTTATCATCTCGTAGCTAATCCATTTATTAGCTTGATTGTCTTTATATAATTTTTCCTGTATATAAATATCATATTACCATTAAGGTACTATTACTGTTTTCCTGCATGTATCCTACATTTCTGATTGGAGTATCTGTATAAGACTAAAAGGTCTTAATAAAGCTTTTGTTGTTGTCGTTATCATCTCATAGAGTAGAATTTCTCACAATGGCATCCTCATCAAATATATATATATATATATATATATATATATATATATTGATGGGCCTCTATGTGTGATTAAGGGTTTGTGATTTCTTATACTGTAAGTTCACCAAATATCTGCCACATGCAGAAGCGAGCAATTCGATTTTCGCAATTACAATATGATTGAGCCTCGTTTTGGTTACTTGAAATACCTGGTTGGATTGTTATAAGCATCGGTGAGCCATTGGAGCAATTTAAGCTGTTTAAGTACGGCGGGTTACGACCCCGAGATTGCCGTAAATGCCATCAGACGATCACCGCTGCTAATCGGCTGCCCTTTTAAACCCTACATGAAGATACAAAAGGAATGGTCAGAGCCTGCGTCCATCTTAATGGATCAACGTGGGCCAAAGGCCCGTCCCCTCGTTTCTGACCATTATCCAGAGTCGCTCAACCCCCTCAAAAAAAAAAAAAAAAAAACTTCCATGTTCCAAATGTTGTCATCCTCACAGATAATAAGCCTGGAAAAAATGGGCTGAGAGAGAGAGAGATAGAGAAAGGGGTAATGAGTGTTTTTAGGGGAGAGTGGCGCGGCCATTGTTTTGTCGTCTGCTAGGTATTGTACACACCCCTCGTCTGCCTGTCTGGCGTCGTTGTGTTGCACTTAGAAAACACAATAAATCCGTGTGCAACATTAGGATAGTTATATGCTATTATTTCTTTGTTTTTTCCCTTCTAAATTGTACTATAAATACCGATACGCAAAAGTTAAGGAAAAAGCAATAATATATATATTTTTTAAATTACGGAAAGTTTATTATAAAGGAAATTTGCATATATATTTGCATATTGGTCTAGTAATATATAAAGAATGTATATTATATATATAAGAATGTTTGAATTATCATCATCAACTTAGCGCCATCTATGCTGAGAAAATTAGAAATATTTAAATTATTTTAAAAAAAAGAAAAGTAGCGTTAAAATATTTTTTAAAATTTTCATATAAGAGGGTGTATATTTTAAAATGTTTACGATAGTTTTATGCAAATCATTATATAAATATTGGTATAGCACATAATTTAAAAAAATATTATATATATAATCACACACACGCAGTATTTAATTATTTTAATTTAAAAAAAATAATTTTATTCTTTAACTTTTGCAGAACAGAGATATTGTAACAAAAAGGTCTTTGAAAATAAAATTATCACATATATAAAATTATTTTTAAAATAAAATCTGTGAATATTGTATCTCACAGAGAGAACTGAGCAACTCGCTATATTTTGTAAACATTTTTAGGCTTCTTTTTGAATCGTATGCTTTCTATTCATTTTAACTAAAACCTATTCATTTTTTTTGTTTGAAAAACCTATTATATTTTATTTAACTTATTTATTTAACTTTTACTTATTTCATTCAACACATTTTTTAAAATAAAAATATTATATAGGTTTTAACTTTTAATTAGACAATTTTAATTTATATTTAGACATTTTTCATTTTAATTTAGACACTTTCATTTTTATTTAGACATTTTAAATTTTAATTTAGACATTTTTCATATCACACACACAATTTAATTTATTAAAATGAGAAATGTCTAAATAAAAATGAAAGTGTCTAAATTAAAATGAAAAATGTCTAAATATAAATTAAAATTGTCTAATTAAAAGTTAAAAACCTATATTTCAAACTTAAAGTTATATATTATTAAACATATTTGTTTGAAATTAAATTGATTTTATTTCATTCGGAGATTATCAATTTAATTGAATTTTTATTTATATAAATTTTTATTCAGCTATATTTTAATTTGTTTAAATAAGTTTTATATAAAATTTAAAATAATGATTTGTTATTAATACAATCCCTTCGGTAAAATTATAATTGTCTTTTATTTATGAAATAATATTTTAAGTCACAATTTGAATAGAAATATCTCCATTTACACGCCAATATTGTAATGGTAAAATGCTCAGCGATATAAAAAAGAAGATAAAAAGGAACTAGAAGGTCACATCGATGTTTTTTTAATGTGTACTGTTAAAACTATTTTACCGTTCTTTTACTTTGTACGTAGAATGAAAAACTTAGGTGAAGGGAGACAAGCAAGATATCGACATGGTCGGGGAAACTCCCAGCTGCGAGCCCCAGGACAAAGGTCAGCAGATGGCCCGGGGAGAAAAGTCAAGTGGATGTCTGGAATTTGGTTTTTTTTGTTCTGCAAGTCCCGGGACAGCCCGCCATGTGGCGTCTCTTTTTTTTCTCGGAGTCAGTTGGAAGCAGCGGACCAGGCGGAGCAGACGCACCATGAGTTAGCAGCAGCGGCCCAGGCGGGGCAGACGCGCCTGGGAAGTATCCCACGAGCAGCGTCTCGTGGACGGCAAGAACGTCTTGGAGTATCCCACGAGCAGCGTCTCGTGGACGGAGAGAACGTCTTGGAGTATCCCACGAGCAGCGTCTCGTGGACGGAGAGAACGTCTTGGAGTATCCCACGAGCAGCGTCTCGTGGACGGAGAGAACGTCTTGGAGTATCCCACGAGCAGCGTCTCGTGGACGGAGAGAACGTCTTGGAGTATCCCACGAGCAGCGTCTCGTGGACGGAGAGAACGTCTTGGAGTATCCCACGAGCAGCGTCTCGTGGACGGAGAGAACGTCTTGGAGTATCCCACGAGCAGCGTCTCGTGGACGGAAAGAACGTCTTGGACGGAAAGAACGTCTTGGACATCGCACAACGCGCGACAAAGTGGAAACCAAGTCAAACCAGCGACGGCGTTGACACCCGAGGTACTGTACAACGCTCGACACCCCCCTCTGACATTTGTTTTTATCTCCCTTCCCTAAGACTACTTTAATTTTACTTTAATTTTTTGCTTAACCTATTTTTTATTCTTGTTTTTATGCATAATTCTTTACATATATAAGTATAATAGTTTTTAGCCCTGTTTTAATCTTTAAATAAACCATAATTCTTTATATATAAGTGTAATAGTTTTAGCCCTTTTTGTTTTAAATTTTAAATAAAATCTTTTGTTATACTGTGTTTTATGTGCATTTATTTCCCCCATTGTTTTTCCTTTCAATCGATCACCCTTTTTTTGTTTTTTAAACGAACACGAACATTTTGGTGAGCCGGACGTGATTCGATTTAAAGGAAATATGGAGGAAATGGATGCAATTAAAAAGCGCAGAAAAGCCATAAGAGGTACTTTCACTAGAATTATTAATGAAATAAATGGGGAATTTGAAAAGTCTCAAATTGATAAGAATGATATTTATTCTAAGTTTAATAGACTAGAGTCTTATTACACGAAACTTGTAGATCTAAATGAAAAATATCAGGCTTTAAGCAGGAAGAATTAGCCTGCCGAGTGCAGAGGAAGTATTAGCCTGCCGAGTAGCAGAGGAAGAATTAGCCTGCCGAGTAGCAGAGGAAGAATTAGCCTGCCGAGTAGCAGAGGAAGAATTAGCCTGCCGAGTAGCAGAGGAAGAATTAGCCTGCCGAGTAGCAGAGGAAGTATTAGCCTGCCGAGTAGCAGAGGAAGAATTAGCCTGCCGAGAGCAGAGGAAGTATTAGCCTGCCGAGTGCAGAGGAAGTATTAGCCTGCCGAGTAGCAGAGGAAGAATTAGCCTGCCGAGTAGCAGAGGAAGAATTAGCCTGCCGAGTAGCAGAGGAAGAATTAGCCTGCCGGGTAGCAGAGGAAGAATTAGCCTGCCGAGTGCAGAGGAAGTATTAGCCTGCCGAGTAGCAGAGGAAGTGGGAGAGCCTGCAGATCGGAAAATAAGCTAAAGAAGCTCAAGGTTTAAAGGAGCTCAAAAAGCCCTTTGTTAAAGGTTTAAAGGAGCTCAAGAAGCCCTTTGTTAAAGGTTAAAAATAGCTCAGTGAAGCTCAAGGTTTAAAAGAGCTCAAAAAGCCCTTTGTTAAAGGTTTAAAGGAGCTCAAGAAGCCCTTTGTTAAAGGTTAAAAAGAGCTCAGTGAAGCTCAAGGTTTAAAGGAGTTCAAAAGGCCGCAATTGAAATTATGGACAGGGCTAAAATGGACTTACGAGAGTGGGAATATTCTCTGGAGGAAAACCCTGAAAAGGGGACTTGTACAAAAATATTGGGTGTTGTTTGGAATAAAATGAAAGATTCATTAAAATGCGAACTCCCTGACAATTTGAGTCTTCAACCCAAATTAACGAAAAGGCTGGTACTGTCCATGGTTCAGCGGATATTTGATCCACTTGGATTTTGCGCTCCAGTATTCTTACCACCAAAGTTGTTACTGCAGCGATCAGGGGGACTGAAACTAGGTTGGGATTCACTTCTACCCGAAAGTATGGCCCAGGAATTTCGAACCTGGTTGGATCAAATAAAATTAATAGAGTTAATAAAGATACCGAGATATATGTGGAATGATCTCATTTTCCCTACAGAAGTTCATATCTTTTGTGACGCTAGTCAAATAGGCTATGGAGCTGTAGCCTATTTAAGGAGCGAAACGGGACGAGAAAATACTCTAACTTTGATTTGGAGCAAAGTCAGATTAGCTCCTATGAAGAGTATTACGATCCCTCGCTTGGAATTAATGGCCATGGTACTAGGAGCTAGACTAGCCAATGCAATCCAAGCTGCCTTGAAGAGAAAATGTGAAATAACTCTTTGGTCTGACTCTACTACCGCGCTAAGTTGGATAAAGAAAGAAATTGAGTGGAGAGTTTTCGTGAGAAACCGAGTCAGAGAAATACAGGCCACTACCAATTTGAACGATTGGAGGTTCGTTCCTAGTCAGTTGAACCCGGCCGATCTTCTGTCTCGAGGTTGCCCTCCAAGCCAGTTTGTGCAAAGCAGATGGTGGGAGGGCCCCGAATGGTTGAAGAAACCTAAAGAATTCTGGCCCAATCAGAGTTCTCGATAAATCCAAAAGAAATAAAGGTTGAAGAAAACATTATGAAAACCAACATTAATTTGAATATCGATTATAAAGAATGGTTAGGACAATAAAGGAAATGTTGATAAAGATGCTAGGTCACAGGAAGCTGAAATATGTACAACTGCAGACTGCCCTTTGTGAAATCGAATCTATCATTAATAATCGACCCCTCACTTATGTCTCTGAAGACGACAATGATCTAAAACCGTTAACTCCTAATGAGTTTTTACAAAATGGTCCAGAGTCTAGCTTTCCTGAATTTGAAAATTTAAAGCCAGAAATGTTGCACACTAGATACAGAGAGTTAGGTCAACTGAAGAGAGAATTAAAGCAGAGATTCTTAAAGGAATATTTAGGCGCGCTGATTCAGAAATCCGAAAATATTGATAGAAGACAGTTGAAAGTAGGAGACGTTGTACTGATCGGGCAAGAAAATCTTAAAAGAATGTTTTGGCCTAAAGGGCGAATAGTAAATCTCATACCAGGAAAAGATGGAATAGTGAGAGTGGCCCATGTTAAAACATCCACAGGAACCTTGATCAGGGCTCTACAACGCTTACACCCTCTTGAAATATCCTCGAATGTTGAGACGATTTAAAAGGACAATTCAAATACCGAACCCCAATCTGAAGCATTTTTAGGAAATAGGCCCAATATTGAATCCAGGGACTCTAGAAATAGATATGGTAGGGTAATCAGAAAGCCTGCGAGGTATGACTCGAAGGACTAGTGAAAGTACCTGCAAAAAAAAAAAAGTGTAATATGTGTATTCTTTTATGTGTATTTTATGTAATGTAATAGGCATATCTACTCTTGTGTGTATTGTGTATATATATGCTCTTTTGTCTTATATTTAATTTTGACTTCTTTCAGAGCAAAATTTTGTGGGAGAATGTTAAAACTATTTTACCGTTCTTTTACTTTGTACGTAGAATGAAAAACTTAGGTGAAGGGAGACAAGCAAGATATCGACATGGTCGGGGAAACTCCCAGCTGCGAGCCCCAGGACAAAGGTCAGCAGATGGCCCGGGGAGAAAAGTCAAGTGGATGTCTGGAATTTGGTTTTTTTTGTTCTGCAAGTCCCGGGACAGCCCGCCATGTGGCGTCTCTTTTTTTTCTCGGAGTCAGTTGGAAGCAGCGGACCAGGCGGAGCAGACGCACCATGAGTTAGCAGCAGCGGCCCAGGCGGGGCAGACGCGCCTGGGAAGTATCC
Organism: Cordylochernes scorpioides; assembly: GCA_030710605.1. Lineage (NCBI taxonomy): Eukaryota > Metazoa > Arthropoda > Arachnida > Pseudoscorpiones > Chernetidae > Cordylochernes > Cordylochernes scorpioides. The sequence continues at coordinate 1,975,062 of CP092865.1, forward strand.
CACGAGCAGCGTCTCGTGGACGGCAAGAACGTCTTGGAGTATCCCACGAGCAGCGTCTCGTGGACGGAGAGAACGTCTTGGAGTATCCCACGAGCAGCGTCTCGTGGACGGAGAGAACGTCTTGGAGTATCCCACGAGCAGCGTCTCGTGGACGGAGAGAACGTCTTGGAGTATCCCACGAGCAGCGTCTCGTGGACGGAGAGAACGTCTTGGAGTATCCCACGAGCAGCGTCTCGTGGACGGAGAGAACGTCTTGGAGTATCCCACGAGCAGCGTCTCGTGGACGGAAAGAACGTCTTGGACGGAAAGAACGTCTTGGACATCGCACAACGCGCGACAAAGTGGAAACCAAGTCAAACCAGCGACGGCGTTGACACCCGAGGTACTGTACAACGCTCGACACCCCCCTCTGACATTTGTTTTTATCTCCCTTCCCTAAGACTACTTTAATTTTACTTTAATTTTTTGCTTAACCTATTTTTTATCTTGTTTTTATGCATAATTCTTTACATATATAAGTATAATAGTTTTTAGCCCTGTTTTAATCTTTAAATAAACCATAATTCTTTATATATAAGTGTAATAGTTTTAGCCCTTTTTGTTTTAAATTTTAAATAAAATCTTTTGTTATACTGTGTTTTATGTGCATTTATTTCCCCCATTGTTTTTCCTTTCAATCGATCACCCTTTTTTTGTTTTTTAAACGAACACGAACATGTACAACAATTTTTATAACTGGTTTTATGACTTATTTTTATTTTTTTATGACTTATGTTTTATGACTTTTTTTTTTTTAATTTACACTCATGGACAAAACTTAAGGACGTAGGGGTCGGTTGAAGGATGGTCTAAATCTTTAGTTTTTGACCGCTCTGACCCCGGTTCGATTCCCGCATTGGGCACTTTTTTCTGATAAAAAAAAAAGAATGCTCCAATGGCCCCCCGATTCTTGCAAAAGTCAAACCCCACCAGCGAGTGCAAGTAACCAAACGGGGCTCTGGCACATTTGTAAAAGCAAAGTCGAACTGCTTTTCACATGTGTGTAGACATGTGGTGCACTTACAGTAAAAAGCAGTCTCCTACTTCTACCCACCATGATTATCATGGCCTGTAACATGTGTACTAGGGATAATAATAATAATAATAAATAATTATTTTATTTTAGTTGCTTCTTAATATTTTAAATGTCCATATTTTATTAAAAACCAAATATTAAATGACGAAATATTTAAACTAAATATTTTAAAAATTACCTAAAATAAACTTGGAAACACATGCCCAAAATATTCTAAATGTGTTTAGCTTTTTAAAAAAAATATTATAATAGTTTTATAATAATTACAGGCATTATTTCAACATCTATTTTTAAACACCCTCTTTGCTATGAGAAATCTAGAAATTAAACAGACAAAATTGTTTGGAAGGTGTCATCTTCAATATAAGCCAGGCTTTCACAACATTTTTGCCAATTTAGATTAGGAAAAATAAGTTTATAAAAATTATTCTAATTTCACTTAATATTTTTAAAACCCGACTTTGAATTTATCAAAATATGAGCTTCAAATAAATCAATTACCTATAGTACGATTGTTAAAATGTTTTTCAAATTCGAAAAATAGCGATTAAAATGAAAATTCTGTTATTGAAAGGTAAAAAGTTATTAAAATGAAAAGTGTTTTTAAAAAAAGTGTATAAAATGTTATTAATTGAAAAAAAATAATAATAAAAGTGTAAAATGTTGTTATTATAAGTGTGAAATGTTGTCATTAATGGGTAAAATGTGCAAAGCCTATACATATTTATATTAGAATAAAAATACCTATTAGTTCAATTCTATTGCAGCCGAATGTTTAACTTTACATATTTAACGTAGCCGGGTGTTTTTAAAAAATGGCCTACACAAGAATTATTTTATTTTTTATGAAACAAATGTAATGTTATTAAACATTCAAAATCACGCTGATTTCAAATGTATTTAACAATAAAAATAAAACATTAAACGTGTTTTAAAATATATTTAATATTTTATTGTAAATAAATATACCCCAAGATATGTAACATGTGTAAATTAAAATTAGTTTTGCATCTTTGGATATTAAAATATATTTTGTAACCATTCTAAGAGAGAATATTTAAAAAAAATAAAATTACATTATATAAAAAATGAAATTTGATTTTTTAAATATATTTAGGATGTATTAATGAATCCTCTCTAGAGAGCTTTTTTAAAATAAATATTTTTATTTAAAAAGTCTTTGAGCAAATATATAAATTATTATTTTTATTTCAAATTAAGAAAACACATTAGAAATAAATTTTCTAGCAAAGATATTTTCTGAAAAGGAATTCTTAATAACTTCAAAGAGTTAAAACGTTTAATTGTAAAAAAAAATCAATTAACGCTTCTAAGAGGTAAAAAACAGACCCATTTAAGATTTATTGCATTTTTTTTTTTAAATTCTAAAAATACTCAGAAATTTCTCTTTTTTATTGTCAGATTATATTAATTTTAAATAAAATCGTTGTAAAAATAATTATACACACTTATCGTAAATAAAATATCCTTAAATGTAAAGAGAATTTGTAATCAATTTCTTTAAAAAGAGTTGAGAAGAATTTATCAAAGAAAAATAAATCATTATTTAGAAGGATTTTTAAGATCCCACACAAACTAAAATTTAATTCTAAAAAAAAAAAAATGCTACACTCACTTTTAAGGCAAATCTTATTAAAATATTTTTCATGAAATCTATTAGCAAATCAATTAAATGAAAAAGTACAAAAGATACAATTATTTTTTCTTTATTAAAAAAAATTCTACAAAATACAATCTTTCGATTGTAATAAGCAAACACATTCAAGAATTTATTTTATTATATAAAATATTTAAACTCGAATGTCTTATTTTAATTTTAAGAATCCAAAAGAAATTAATAAGAAAGGATTTGAAAGGATTATTTGTTTACATATCACAAAGGAACAAATCTTTTGGAATATAGAATGTAGAATTATAATAAAGAAATTATTTTTTGGATGATTAAAAAGTCATTTTGAAATTACCATATAAATTATTTGTATTATATATGAGACACAAATGACGGAATTACAAAATCTGCAATAAGTTTTATGCGTATAAAATTACTTTGGTATCATTTTAAAATTTATTTTACGTTTTAATATATTTCATTTCTCTGCTTCAATTATTATTGAAAATCCGTTTAAAATCCGATATTGATATTAATTAGAAAGTAAAATTTCAAAACTATATAATATTACACGCGTTTATTTTCGCTCATAATTGCTGTAAATTTTGAGTTTCTAAAATAAACAGCATTACGCACAAAAAAAAAAGATAAATGGTCAAATATAAAAATGATACGAACTATATATTATAATTTTAATATATTATGAAAAATTTATAATTTTAATATAAAAATAAATATACAGAGAGATATACAGGATGCATTTTTATATGTACATATTTTTATATTTTTATCATTATACCGTGTAAGAGCAGTAGAAATTTGTTTTATAATAATATAATTTGAAATAGCATACGCGTTATAAAAATAGTTCATATATCCAATACCAGAGGGATGTACGCCTTGAATATTAAATCCTTTTTATACATATTTAGAAATATTAAGCAATCACGAAGGGGAAAAAATTAATATGAAGTGTTTAATATGATGCATAAAGTTAGCGTCGGGTACCTTGAGATTTGTACATAATAAAAGGGCGCGCAGTGCTGAGAAAAGGCTTAACTATTACCCAAATGTCAACCACACACGTTCTTTCTTAACCACGCTAGTTAAATCCCAGACTCATAAAACACTATCTCCCCGCATTATTCTTGTATTTAACCCTTTGTAAAGCCGACAGTCACTAATCTAGACAAATGTCACCAAAGGTTATTTCATGGGAGTTCTTAGAATACTATTGCCTCTCTCTCGGAGAAAGATATTTTCCATGACATGACAATAAACTTGTGGAGCACCTGAATTATCATCATAAATGGCATTATCATCATAAAATTTACGGATAGCCCTAGAAATCTCGTCTGACCATAGGAAAGGCTTAAAGAGAGATTACCATACGTTCACATAAAGTCTTGTGGTCAAAAATTTAAAATATGTCTGCATTTTAGTCAGTAAAATATTTCAGAATAATACAAGCCTGTCTTGTCTGTCTGGTGAAAGAATAGGTATTAAGCGTATCTTATGATGATGATATTATGGTGGAAATATTCATAGATTAGTTTATAGCCTTAAATCGTCTGGTTAGTCTAGACCAGAGGTCGGCAAACTGCGGTGGCTCGTGAGCCACATTCGGCTTTTTGTATGTGAAACTTGTTGGGAATATTTTATGGTTTCAGACGATGAAACAACAAATAACAAGTTTACTTACAGCTGAAATGATTTTTAAAGAATTAGGCGCCGATTTTACCTTTTAATTTATTATTTTCAAAGAGAGAGAGAGAGAGAAAAAAAAACCATTTAACAATTTACATTACAATTACTAATTATATAAACAAAAAAAAAAAACACTAGTTTGTTCTCTTTTTTTTTATATTACAGTCAGTCTAAAAGTATTTTAAGATCATTGATTTATTATTTTAAAACATTTTCCTTCTTTTTTTTTCCAACAAAGCTGCGGCTCTTTATATAGTTCCATACGCAATAATTATTTATGTGAGTGCTATTCATTGTTGGTAAGAAAACATTTTGTGGCTCTTTAAAAACTTTGAAATTTTGTAAATTGTAATTTTTGACTCTTTGTACTCATAAGTTTGCCGATTTTCTTCTGCGGTATTTAAATACGTTCAAGTAAAAAAAAATTTTTTTACTGAAAGGTTCTGCTTTTAATTTTGTTAAAATTGATCTTTATTTTTATATGCAAATTTATGTTAGCATAGGATGATACGTACAGATTTTTGGAAGTAACATTATCTCTATGAAATTATCTTTTTCTTTAATACATTTTTAATAATTTTCTATCGCGCACACAAAACACGTAACAAAATATTAAAAAAAAAAAGAAATTAAACTCTTTTTCAAATCCGTCTAAATCTATCTAAAGCCATTTATGCTACAGAAATATGGTATCCATATATTTCTATTAAAAATAATAATGGCATATCCTGTCCAAAAACACATGTTCTTTTTAGATGACAGAGCGCCATCTAGGGGAGCAAAAATAAACTAAACGTTTATTTAACTTGCTCCGTGATATTTGGCCAACCCAATTTCTTGATCAAAAAAAAAAAAAAAAATCATTTTATTAGATACCGCTCAACAAGAGCAACCTAGTTTATGATATTTACAACAATGAATGTGAAGGTTATTCACATATTAAACAAAATGTTAACGCGGGATTCAATTCCCCGTTCATGGTTGTCGGGAATTGAGGGTGTTACCTACTCGTCCACCGACTTGTTTATCAATTTCTTGATAAATCAAGAAAAGCCATCCACGAATTGGGTTGGCCAAATATCACGGAGCAAGTTAAATAAACGTTTAGTTTATTTTTGGTCCACTAGAAGGCGCTCTGTCATCTAAAAAAAACATGTGCTTTTGGTCAGGATATGCCATTATTATTTTTAATATCAACACCTGACTTTTTATTATTTTTTCTATTGTTTTCTCATATCTACATTCTACATGTTCTTTACTCCGAAACTCCATTCATTACAACATTATATTCTTGATGAGGGCCAACAGCCCGAAACGCGTCCGTGGTTAGCTTTTCTTGATTAATCAAGAAAGGGTATTTGGCCAATTCTGGAATAATTAAAAATCAACGAGAATAGTTGATATTTATTCCGATAGATGGCGCAAGCCATCAGCAACTTTCAGTTTCACCATAAGGAGATGCCTTTTTTTCATAATAATATTCTTATTTTCAAAAATTTTCATTTTCAAATGTTTTAATAGATACATCTATTTTTACATTTATTAATTAATTACGTCTCTTAATGAATTATTGATTAATTATATTTTTATGTACTTAATACAAATATTTTAAAATATAGGATATACCTCATTATTTTTTCTCCTTTAATATTTTAAGATATTTAACTTATTCTGGTTGTAATTTTTATAATAATTTTTTTCACGCACAATTTCCTCACCTACTTTGTATTTTTTAAAAATTATTTCAACTGTGATAATATAACACTATGCGGCGCTGAGTTTGTGTATACAAAGATGTAATGCCTCGATAAAGGTTGGCGTTCAGCCAGCCGAAATATTGGCAAATAAATATTTTAATCAATCCAATATATGTATTTTTATTATCTAATATATATTCTTATCTCAGTGGATATCGAACCATACGAATGTTCACGGTGTGGTATAAAAACCGTCAATTTCCGACAGCCGGTATCGAATCCCGCAATTTCGACACTTTTTTTTCCTTTAAAAAACAATTTCTTCAATGGCTAACAATTTTTGCGAAAGTTTAACTCCACCGATGAATGCAAGTAATCAAATGGAAAATGTCAAACTGCTATTTATACAATTGTGACGTACAGCAGTTGTATCTACCCACCATGATTATAATTGTTTGCACTTTGGAGAGGTACCATCAACACTACTACTAGAGTCATAATGAAGAGCTCTATCTATAGAAAAATATATAACAAAAGATTTTACCTTTTGAAAACAACATTTTAAAATTTTTTGTGTTCTAAAGAATATTTAAAGAAAGAACACGTGGCGGTTGCCATTGTTGAAAATATAAAATTCTATTATAAACAAAAGAAACAATCTAGCACACACAAATTGCCAAGTTTTCTCGAAGCCTTAATTAGATTTCCATTTATTTCCAACCCTACGTTGTAAATTCTGTAAACAAAGGCTTTGTGAGGTTAGTAAATCAACTTGACAACTTTAATGTAAGCGGAATGTTTTTGTAATGGCGTATTTATTAGCAGAAGTACTTAACTTGCTGCTTTTCCAGTGAATATTATAAAAATATCTCTGCAAGAAAGGAAAATGTATTCCTTCTATGATATAAAAATTTGGATTTATAAAACCCATGAGATACAGTAGAACTTCCATGAGAGGACACTCTCGCTAGAGGACACCTCTCTACAAAGGACAGTTTTCATTTGCAAAAAACCCATTTTTACAATTTAGCAACTCTCCAGTAAGAGGACACCTCTCCCTAAAGGACACTTTGGCTCTGCAATTAGGTGTTGTCCTTTACAGGGAGGTAGTGCTACTGTATCTGATTTTTCTCTCCTATGTGTGTTGGCCTGAAGCTGAAAGAGAGTAAAATGAGAAAGACAAAAAACATTCATTTTCATTTTTATATTTACATATAACTCATTCAAACAAATTTCCGCTATGATACCACAAGCAAGCTATATTCAATTTTTTATTAGAATTACAAAGTCACGTGTTTCTGAGGAATAAAAAAAAAGTTTCTAAAAAAACCCGGTGATAGAGTGTAGAAAGAAGTCACATGTAGAGAATAAGAAAAGTTGCACTAACATCGGGACAGGCCAGTGTGGATATAAGTCAGTGTGAGAGGGATATGAAAAGTTGCACTAACATCGGGACAGGCCAGTGTGGATATAAGTCAGTGTGAGAGGGATATGAAAAGTTGCACTAACATCGGGACAGGCCAGTGTGGATATAAGTCAGTGTGAGAGGGATATGAAAAGTTGCACTAACATCGGGACAGGCCAGTGTGGATATAAGTCAGTGTGAGAGGGATATGAAAAGTTGCACTAACATCGGGACAGGCCAGTGTGGATATAAGTCAGTGTGAGAGGGATATGAAAAGTTGCACTAACATCGGGACAGGCCAGTGTAGAAAGAAGTCACATGTAGAGAATAAGAAAAGTTGCACTAACATCGGGACAGGCCAGTGTGGATATAAGTCAGTGTGAGAGGGATAAGAAAAGTTGCACTAACATCGGGACAGGCCAGTGTGGATATAAGTCAGTGTGAGAGGGATAAGAAAAGTTGCACTAACATCGGGACAGGCCAGTGTGGATATAAGTCAGTGTGAGAGGGATATGAAAAGTTGCACTAACATCGGGACAGGCCAGTGTGGATATAAGTCAGTGTGAGAGGGATATGAAAAGTTGCACTAACATCGGGACAGGCCAGTGTAGAAAGAAGTCACATGTAGAGAATAAGAAAAGTTGCACTAACATCGGGACAGGCCAGTGTGGATATAAGTCAGTGTGAGAGGGATAAGAAAAGTTGCACTAACATCGGGACAGGCCAGTGTGGATATAAGTCAGTGTGAGAGGGATAAGAAAAGTTGCACTAACATCGGGACAGGCCAGTGTGGATATAAGTCAGTGTGAGAGGGATAAGAAAAGTTGCACTAACATCGGGACAGGCCAGTGTGGATATAAATCAGTGTGAGAGGGATAAGAAAAGTTGCACTAACATCGGGACAGGCCAGTGTGGATATAAGTCAGTGTGAGAGGGATAAGAAAAGTTGCACTAACATCGGGACAGGCCAGTGTGGATATAAGTCAGTGTGAGAGGGATAAGAAAAGTTGCACTAACATCGGGACAGGCCAGTGTGGATATAAGTCAGTGTGAGAGGGATATGAAAAGTTGCACTAACATCGGGACAGGCCAGTGTGGATATAAGTCAGTGTGAGAGGGATAAGAAAAGTTGCACTAACATCGGGACAGGCCAGTGTGGATATAAGTCAGTGTGAGAGGGATAAGAAAAGTTGCACTAACATCGGGACAGGCCAGTGTGGATATAAGTCAGTGTGAGAGGGATATGAAAAGTTGCACTAACATCGGGACAGGCCAGTGTGGATATAAGTCAGTGTGAGAGGGATAAGAAATGTTCCTCCAACATTCCAGCAATCAGCACAGTGTGGATATACACTCATGGACAAAACTTAAGGAAGTTGTACCTTTTAGCATGTATATCGGGACAATAACTCTGAAAGATATTACTGTGGCCTTTATTGAAGACATACGAGATAACCAAGTGTGAACAGCTTGTATTCTTAAAAATAAATTTAAAAAATAATAAAAATAAAAAACATACGATCGGCGTCATCAAAGACTTTCCACTACCTTAAGATTTATCCATGGGTGTATGTCACGTGTGAGAGAGATAAGAAAAGCGGACGTCTATGAAGTGACACAGAGTTGCAACGGGAAATTCTTACAACAGATCTGGCAACACTTACCAGGAAGGCTTTGGTCCCATGAATCACCGCTCCGTGACTTGAATGAAGGCTGCCACACCACAGCGGGGCCATATATGTAAATATGATGTGAGAGAAAACCACCTGCTGACTACTGGGAATGTAGAGGAAGGCTCATCGGTATTAGAACCTTCAAATGTTTACCCTTGTTAGCTGATCATTGAATTGAAGCATGATATCACCCCAAGGATCTGTTAAGGTTCAAATCTTTAGGGTAAAAGAGTTACTTGAATAAATGGTATCATGAAAACTTTATTAAATCTTCGAAAAATATCACTTAGATATGTTAGAAATTCTTTACCACAAGTTTGATCTATTGATCTATTCATATTTACAAAGGAAATTTGCATATATATATTAAATTAAAAAGACATATATTGGATCAAAATATCATTTATTTTACCAATATTTCAGTTGGCTGAACGCTAACCTTTATCAAGATATTATAACATATTTAATGTGTAAAACGACACTTGAAGTTACACCGCATGAGTTTCTTTTTAACGAAAAATCTAAATTTTATTTCAAGGTGAAATATTGACTATATCTAACCTTTTTGGATGAGGTATGAAAGGATGAATTATGAAGAGTAATGATGAACGGAAAAATAAAAGTGTCCAGGGATGTGTGTCAACAACAAACTTAGCGCCACATAACGTCAACAGAATTAAGTTTTAAAAATATTTTGTTATATTCAATGGGGAGGAAAAATATATATATTTTTGAAACCGTTAAGAAATAGATCAATTCGTATTTAAAGTGTTTAGCAATGATGAGCCAGGCATCCCAACAGTTGTATCCGACACCAGTAGCAGGTGTTAAACAGGAAGGACAATTCCAGGAACAACTAAATTCCAACCAAACGATCAACTTCCCCTCTGTTGCCGGATTGAATATGTTTAAATCTGCTAGTTCCTTTTTCCGGAATCATCCATTCATCACTTCCACCATATTTGCATATAGTTTTAAAAACGCATTTTGTTCATTACATCGTGAATAAAGGATATATGGTCTGTACTTCCACATTCGGGAATTTTTACCAAAACTATAGCTCTTAACCCTGATATCTTATAAATCAATATCAAATCGCAAAAAAAAAAATAATTTAAAAC